>OY390720.1:35603032-35985532 GCA_959613375.1 Heteropelma amictum
GTAATTTGCGTGCAGAAAAAAATGCAGCGTGAACAAAATGCTGTTTTGATGATTTTCTCGTGATCAATACGAGTCTATCCAGCCGAAACGCTGATGATGATAATAATTGTGATATCCGAACACTTCTCGCGTCTCCGATGACAAAAATCTCGATGGACCTGTCGCCTGACAGCTCGGAGTGTAATACCGTTCATTAGAACACTCCCGTAGCAGCACGATGAAAAATTTGTGCATGTATATTTACACATATATACGTATATATATATATAATGGAAGTGTATACATATAGTATATATTATAAATAAACGTAGAAGAGTTTTGACCCAGCCCAACAATTTTCTCGTCGTAGGTACGAAAACTGGAAACTACTATTACGTTGTCACGACGAATACGAAGAATTAAGGTGGTAAGAAGATGAGAAATCTCTTCACCTTATGTATACCGTATAAAACGTATACTCCCCGGTAGTGTACACAATATCACGCGGCTTAATGCGTGTAATCATCGCGATTCCATTATGCCGGATGATCCCCGGTATGCCGAGGGGAAAGAGCGCGAGATACGGAGGCAAAATGAGAGATCAGTGAGAGAGAGAGAGAGAGAGGGAGGGAGGGGGTCTCACTACAAGAGGGATATAGTAATCATGGAATGTGCCTGGCGCCCCGAGACTCGCGAAGGCGTTTAGACGTCCTTTTTCATCCTGGCCGGCACATTTTTTGATAATTTTTTTTTTTCCTTTTCAACCCGACCGATATATGCGTGAAAACTTGAAAAAAATTGCGAAATTTTTGGCGATATGTGCCGCAGGCAGCAACGTCGAGGGAAAAGAGGAAAAAGGGGGAAAATGAAGATCGCGATATCGAGGAACATTGAAAGACAGGATTTTTAAAAAACCTCGCTGTTAATATCAAACTGCGCCCCTCGGTGTAATTTCACGGTTTTTAATTACGATGGAGAAAAGAATGTATCACGGTGCGTGTTTTGTTTCATCGTAATAAATAAAATACAGTGAATTGCAGCATGTGCAGCAAGAAATATGGATGAGAATTTCACCTGTTTGTGTATGGGTAACTCTGAGGTATCAGACCGAGATGTATTGGGAAAAAAATGATGTTTTACCGGAAGGTACTAAATACGAGAGGGAAGGAAAAATCTTCGAACTCGATAATGTGAAATTTGTTCAAGAGAGGCAGAATAATGCAGAGGGAGAGGAGGAAATAGGAAGACAGTGTGCGATAGAGATGTGTGTCTTCCGAGAAAAGTCGTTCAAATCGCAATGCAACGGGTTAGAAAAAATAGAGATGGAGAGAGAGATAATAATTGAAGAAATGAGAGCTCTCTGATGAGCAGCGGATACTTCGTGGTCGAGAAAATCAAGAGCAAAGGCACACGGTTGCTTTTCTCGTCGTACAAGCGTTAACTTGCATCGCAATTCACCGGTAATTGCGCCATTTTCCTCCTTTTTTTCTCTTTATTCCCCATGCTGCCACTTAATAAAACTGGAGCACGTGGAAGTGACGAAAAAAAGGGGGGTAAAAAAACGATGGAAGAAGCCTAAAATAAACTGGTAAATTGTATGCAATTACTCCGCGAGGGAGAAGCACGTAAAGTGCGCGAGATGAAAGAATTTTCACATGTTGGATAAAGTACGAAGGAGATGAATATTCAGACGATGGATTTTACCAAGAGGCGTTTTCTGGATCGAATATAATTGGAGGACGATCAGCGTGTAATTGAAAGACAAGCAAAAAACAGTAAAAATTGTACGAATTCGACCTACTTTTTAGATCGACGCTCGTACACCGCAGGGGATCGAGTGGGCACGATAACGCGATGAAAATTAAAATTATAATTTTCTTGCAATTTATTTTGAACACTTGGGCAAATACTTTGACAATTATGACCAGGAAACCAACATTTTCATCAATTTTTGACGGACGATTGTTTCAGATTGATCGAGGAACAACCAAAGTACCGGAATTCTCGTTCATTTTGTTTTATATTTGCCAGTGAATTTTTTATTCGCGACTTTTAGCCTCGTGTGGAAAAATCTCTGACTCAAAATGACGTTGACGATGCGTCGTCGGAACGAATAATGAAAATAAGTAAAATTGGGAGAAAAATGTCTTTATCGAAACTGTACTTTTTTCCAAGTGTCGTCGACGTGTTTTATGCTCATGCCGGTGGTGTGTACGCAAATACTTTGACAATTATAACCAGGAAACCAAAATTTTCATCAATTTTTGACGCACGATTGTTTCAGATTGATCGAGGAACAACCAAAGTACCGGAATTCTCGTTCATTTTGTTTTATATTTGCCAGTGAATTTTTTATTCGCGACTTTTAGCCTCGTGTGGAAAAATCTCTGACTCAAAATGACGTTGACGATGCGTCGTCGGAAGGAATAATGAAAATAAGTAAAATTGGGAGAAAAATGTCTTTATCGAAACTGTACTTTTTTCCAAGTGTCATCGACGTGTTTTATGCTCATGCCGGTTGGTGTGTACGCAAATACTTTGACAATTATAACCAGGAAACCAACATTTTCATCAATTTTTGACGGACGATTGTTTCAGATTGATCGAGGAACAACCAAAGTACCGGAATTCTCGTTCATTTTGTTTTATATTTGCCAGTGAATTTTTTATTCGCGACTTTTAGCCTCGTGTGGAAAAATCTCTGACTCAAAATGACGTTGACGATGCGTCGTCGGAAGGAATAATGAAAATAAGTAAAATTGGGGGAAAAAATGTCTTTATCGAAACTGTACTTTTTTCCAAGTGTCATCGACGTGTTTTATGGTCATGCCGGTTGGTGTGTATGCGGATAATTTCGCGTGGGTACCGCGGCATTCTCTCTGTATATCTTTCTCTCTTTATTGAAACAACCGGTGCGGTAGAATCTTTGCCAGCAGCAGCAGCAACAGCAACAGCAGCGGAAGAAACAGCAGCGGGGCACCCTAGTGATTACGAGGCTGATTGGCCCGACGCGAGATGAGACGGCGGCGTCCGTCCTGGTGACCGCAGTTCTCGTGACGTTGACGACGAAGCCAACGCGACGAGAAGACGAGCGTGTTTGAGCGCAAAATCTTTCTCGGGGAGGCTGCATATTCGACGGAAAAAAAGTATGAAAGCTTTTCTTTTATTATTTTTAGTTTCTTTTTATTATTCCTAGTTTTTACATTATTTCCGTCACGAGAAGGAACAAAGTTGTCACGGCGGCAAAGAATTTTACGAATAATAATCTAGAGTACGAATAATCACGAACGAGTCAACTTTTTTGCAAACCCAAAAGAGAATATCGAATAAACGGAAGATTTAGATTTTAATGAAAATAGTAACATCGTTTACGAACGTAAACACCATGGCGAGTGAAATCACGATATTAGTTTAATCTCTCGAGGATATATTTTTAATATATATTTTTGTCTTGACTCCGATCCTTTCTCGCTATCCTCATCGAATCCGGAATCAATTTCGACGCCGCGCACACGCTCCTCTACTGGTCTTGCACAAACACATTTTTACAAAAACTCGATGCTTAAGATCTAAAGGTAGATTCAGGATGAAATTTCGAGCCGATATGTATTTTACCATTTTTCTATACGATCAAAACTTAATGAGTTATTTATTGTCAAAGTTTAGCCAAGTCATGCGCGCGCACCCCCCTCTCCTGCGGCGCCGCGCTAGCGCACGCGCTCTACCGGTCCAACTGTATCAATTAATAACTCGGCGGCGTTTCGTCGGATCAAAAAGCGCTCAAAGACTTTTCGACTTGGAATTTCGTCCCCGATCTGGCATTAAATCGTCAGCATCCAGTTTTGGGCCGCCCTGTACAATATGTAGCTTGACCGCGGTCGAGGCCGTTGAAGGAGGCGCGCAAAACTGTGGCTGGTCGTCTTGACCGCAAAACACGTGACTTCCTAACTGCTTTTCGTTTAAACTTTGAGCTTTGAGGGTCGCGTCAGTGCAGTCGAGATCCTCGGCACTGCCAGGCACCTCCTCTCCCCGCAGTTTCTCGCTGCGTCTCGTCTTGCCGATGTAATATGTCTTTCTGGCGATGGTGGATGATGACGAGTATGATAAAACACGGAGACTCGGTGGATCGTCGGAAAGTATAGCGCGCAAATCTGCTGAAGCGATTCGTCCGTGGTTTTGGCGCTCTCTGATGTTTTCCCGTCTTTTTTACCCCTCTTCAATCCTCATCTCGGTTTTTCTCGCTCTTTCTTCACCTCCTTCGTTCCATTCCCTCTCTATTTCTTCCATATCCATGTACTATGGGATATCTCGTGACTGCGGCCGGTACAGAGGAGACTCCCTTCAGCTCTCCTTATCCTTTGATGACTGTTTCGATGAGGAAGAAACTCTTCCTTTCTTCTCTCCATTTTCTTTTTTTTCTCACGCGCTGAAAAATTCCTACGAACGTCAGCTAAAAAAAATAGATTCTTTCTCCATCAGAAGAGACTCCATCGGAATTGATGAAAAATCCCCGAGAAATCTATGTTTCTTGTCCCGGATATGATCCAAGAATAGCATAGACGATGCTCCTTGGAACCTTCTTTCTTTCCCTCTCTCTCTCTCTCTCTCTCTTTGATCATTGGAGATCTCCCCTAAGAATAGCAGAGCACACACGTGATACGTATGTGCGAGTAGAAGATTATTGTGCCGGAACAGAAGACCGGCAAGGAGGAGAGAATAAGAAGAAAACGAAGATGAGGAGGATGCTGCAGAGAGGGCAGGCCACGACCCCGGGGCGGCCACGAGAAACTCACTCCCCGGCTTATACACCGGTGGTTTCAAATCCTCATATACACACGTGTGTGCACACGTGCATACAAGACTACGTGAGATGCAACAGCGATGCATGTACGTAGAAAAAGGCAGAGACGGACAAAGAGAGCAGGAAAGAGCACAATGCCCATCACGGATTTCTTAATCGTTCTCGATCTATCTGGTCTGCTGTAACGTCCGACAGACGGACCTCGTACATATATACAGATTTATTGCGCCATGTGTACCAACGTAATCAAGACACGTGTAATAGACGTACTCCAAGTTTTCACATATACCCCCTAATTACGTGCAATTAAGTAGTAACTCTGCCTCGTGACTCTGTACGTGACGTCTTTTTTTCTTAACCCACCGACGATTTTCACCCTGAAACGCCCGAAAATCGTCCCTCTTCTTCCATCCAGTGTGTTCTCCGAGAAAAAAAATGACCCCATCGATCTGTGCTGCTTTTCCGATTTCTCGAAATCCGGCATCGGAGATTGACGGTAACTTCAGTCATACTTCGAACCCGGCGTCTTGAATACAAAAGATCGTGAATTGCTTTGAATTATTTCGGTGATTTTCTCGCGGAAAGTCTTGCCCAGATTGCGCTGCGGGTTTGTTTCCGGTGGCATGTACCGAAAGAAAAAACAAGCGTGGAAATAGTTTTTTCGTTTGGTCCGGAAATGCTGACTTTTTTGGGGGGGATTATTTTAAAACGATGATAATAATCGGATGATCAACAAGCGGTGCGCTGGCGCTCGCGATCTTCGGAGACTTCGACGCTCGCAATGCACCGACCCCGACTGTACGCGGGAGAAGCGAGCAGAGGAGTTTCTCAGTACCAGTACAACCCTCTCACATCGATGGGAAGTAGACGAGCGAGAGGAAACCCTCGCGCATTTTCCAACCCTCCTCACCTTTCCGCAGCATCCCTCTCATCCTTCTCTCTTTCTCTGCCCCTCTTTCGTCTTTCATCGACCACTCTCGCTCGCTTCACGGTTCCTTTCGCTCGTACATTTCAACCCCCTCCGCTCCTCTTCTTTACCCTCTTTCCATGCAACCCCCTCGCTTTTCTATCTCTCTGCCTCTCATTTTCGTCACATTTCCTCCATCTTTGTTTATCCCACCAGTTTTCGCTCTCGTGGATTCTCACCCTGTTGGTACACGAACAGATCTCGTTCCACCATTTTCTACGGGTCCACGGTCAAAACCCGCCCCCTTCTGCTGTATAACCCTCTTTTTCTCGCTCTTCCTCTCTTTCTTCTCATCTCTCTGCATCTCTCTCCCTCTCTCTCTCTCAGGCTCTCGAATGCGAGAAAGATGTTTCCTCGGACCTGCCAGTTTTTCCCCCTAGGGGACGAAGGAGGGAAAAGAAAGTACGGAAAACGTTTCGTACGCTCCAGCAAACTTTGGGAAAATTCTGGCAAGGTTATTGGACGAGGGTAAACGCGTATGGGCATTAACCGAGTTAAGTAGCCTCCATTACTTCGGCTCGTCGTTGCGTGTGATACTTTTTTCTTCCTCTTGTTGCTCGTACCTTCATGATTCGTCATGCAAACGGTTGTGATTTCTGATCAATCAACAAATTCTTCCCACCCTTTTTTATCCATTTTTTCCGATCCGTCCTACACTCAATATTGACTAATCCACCGCAACATCACGAGAAATACAAAGTCCTTTGATACGTTTAGCTAATCAAGAATATCTCAATGATTTTCGATGATTCAGATGAAACGAGTTTTAGGATGATTATTTCGATCGATGAACGAAAACATAGTTTCAACTCGTTTTATTTTCTTTCTGTGATTTTTCCTACATTCGATAAAAATTTCAACAATATGAAAAAAAGTATTCGTGATGTTGCTCAACGGGTATCTCTGCAACGAGATCGAAATAAACTTCATAAATTCAAGAGTTTTACGATGATAATTTCAGAAATATCGTCGCATGACTCAACAGCTGTACAGAACCTGTACTCGACATAATTTAGGGCTGATCAGTGCTCCAACTTCAACACAATAGCCCAACGCTAACCGACGTTACCAAAGGATGCTGTGTCCGTTTGGACAAGTATATAAAGCACAAAGCGATCATGTAATCATTCGTAATCATGTTTTTTTGCGTGTTTGGAAATACATTGAACGCGTTATCGATATAACTTGGCGAGCATTAATTAAGGAGCTCCGCGCGTAACCCTCGACTCGGTAAACAACTCAATCATTTGCTCTTTTCATCGTTAAAAATAAGTTGATAAAATAAACGACGATCGTTATGAACATTATGCGTATTATCATTTTTTTTTTTAATTATTTCACGACGATCAACAATTTAGAAAAATAAATATACTTTATACTCGATTTTTGAGTTATTTTCAAGCTTTATCAATACATCGTTGTATCCTAGAGATTTTTGGTTGATCTGAATTCGAATTTCAAATTTACGTTAAAAAAAAATGGGACGTGGACGAGACAGAAATGAAATTTTCACGAATCGTTTTCTCCGCGATCAGACGGCGGGTCCATAAATACTTGCGAGGGTAGCACGATATACATTTCGACAAGAGCGTAAAATTCGAAGGCACAAAAAGTTGGAATTACAAGTTACCACTGGATTCGCGCCCGAACCACCTTAAAGTATTCTCGAAAACAAAAGTTTGACGTCGGTGGAAGCCAACAGCGAGTTTCGAATTTATTCAACCTGTATATTCATCGTATTGAATAAACAAAACGTGAAATAAAAATCGCAGTTGCTCGTATTATCGGTAATGAAGAATAAAACGGAGGGGCATTGCTGGTGGAAATGGATCGATGGTTCGGAACGAGTCTAGCGGAGAATCGAGATGCTGATCTCTTTCGGTATGAAAAAAAGGTTGAAAAGATGGATAGCGAGTGAGAAGGACAAAAGGACGAGGTGGAAACTCGAGATGGAAGAGGGCTGTGCCTGATGGCAGGAGGAGATCGGTAGTGATTGACGAACCGCGAAGGAGTTAATGATCCCGTAGTTGTCGTAGTGGTCGCAGAAACGTACGGATCTTTGAGGCACAGCCTCTCTTTGTTTTTTTTTAAATTACATGTATCAAATACCACGACGATGAAAAGCTGCGTTTCGAGTAAATTTTCACTCTTAAATCGCGACAGTTACGCCTTTCCGTGGCTTAATAATCGATCTAGACACAGTTTGACGTTTCGCCTTCTCATCCGGTGAACGAAAGATTCGCAGAGTTTCCCCTTGAATAAACAAACGTTTCCGTCATCGTACAGTCAACCTCCGCATTTCTTTTTCCTTTTTTCTGCAGCGTCATCTCTCTCGCTCTCTTTTTTTCCTTCTCCCTCCGCGCTCCATCTTTCTCTCGGACCTGCTCTCATTCCTGTTCTCTTCGAGGCTCTCTCTAATTGCTTCCACTCCGGGAAATCTCGTCGAGGACGACGACTTTTGGCATGAACGAGTCTCACGACCATTCCATCTCGCTTCACGAAAAAACTTTTCACGGATTCACCAGAGAGAGAGAGAGAGAGAGGGGAGGGGGGGAGAGGAAAAAAATGAAAATAAACGACAAGGATAATGCACAAGTACGACAAAAATGAATATCAAGCAGACATTTTTGTGGATTTTCTTGCGTTTTTTTTTTTCATACATGACAAGATCGCTTTATTTCTCATCGAGCTGGTATTTCAATTTTTTTCGGCGAAGAAATAGGATTTTTCTGCTCGGGACGATAGACCCGGCGTCAAATGGAGGATCGCTGATTTTCGTTTTATCGGTGGCAAAAAAAGTTAACGTCGAAAAAATGGGAATTTCGAGAAAGTCGCTTGCTCGCGGTTTTTTACCGCATGAGCAATTAAAATGTTGCTACTCTCGTGGAATAATCTTTCAACGGAGGTTGATTCATGAGAATTTTAACTCGCAGCTTTTGAAAATTCTCGATCGATATGATCGGAAGATCGGTATCGTTTTTGCTGGATCGAATGTTATGGTATTGTTGGATGCTGTGACTTTTTTTTGAATCCCGTATTATCGATCTTTGCCAGAGGCAGGGAGATAAGAAAACATTACGGTACATCGATAAATCGTTTCATCGTGTTTCGAAGCTTTCCCACGTACGGACTTATTCCTCCATCTTTGAACAGGGAGACAAAGAGAAAGAGATCTTTCGCTCTCCGCGAGACACGCACTCGTCATCATCGATACCTCACAACGGTGAAATCTCCACTGGATGAAGCAAAAAGCCATGGCAAAGAAATGATAACCAAAATGAAATGAGATCATTTAATCATTTTTCGTTCCTGCAATACCATAATGATTTTTTACGATAATTTTATCCATTTCGCATCTGACAATTCTCACGGTATTCGTATAGAACTCAAAAGCACTCGTCTGTCTGTCGAATAATTTTACGAAATTTTACGAACGCTACTCTACGGCCGAGTAATTTTTTTCTTGACTCAATAGCAACGTTTGGTCTTTAAAACACGTTTTTTACTAAGACGAAACTGATGAATTTATTCAGCTGAGCATCGAGGAATATTTTTTCGCGGACTAAAAATTGAACGGATTTTTTAGAAAAATAAGCAAATGACTCTACGTTTCATGACATGACATGACAAAAAAGCCATGGCAAAGAAATGATAACCAAAATGAAATGAGATCATTTAATCATTTTTCGTTCCTGCAATACCATAATGATTTTTTACGATAATTTTATCCATTTCGCATCTGACAATTCTCACGGTATTCGTATAGAACTCAAAAGCACTCGTCTGCCAGTCGAATAATTTTACGAAATTTTACGAACGCTACTCTACGGCCGAGTAATTTTTTTCTTGACTCAATAGCAACGTTTGGTCTTTAAAACACGTTTTTTACTAAGACGAAACTGATGAATTTATTCAGCTGAGCATCGAGGAATATTTTCTCGCGGACTAAAAATTGAACGGATTTTTTAGAAAAATAAGCAAATGACTCTACGTAACGTCGCTCGAGAATTACCGATCGAAAGTCGCTGCGAGGAACGTCCTCGGTGAGCCTGACAAAATTTCGCGTCGCAGGGATGATCAGCACTTTGTGAATTCTTCGTCAACGACTTTTGAAAATCGATTAATGGAGAGAAAACGATTGCAAAGTTTTTTCGCCGACAAAAATTCGCTATAATTCATTCAGCGCAGCATCCAGCGATCTTTCTCGCACAATAAATCAAATCAATTTCTCGAATAACTTAAAAAAAAAGGCTCTCGAAATTTTCGTTGCAGCTCTCTTGTCATTCTGAGATAAAAAATGACGCGCTTTTGTACCTCCGCGAACTTTGCCGACTTTTCGATACTCTTCCCGCGTGCATCGAACAAAGTTTCGAATTACTCATTTTCTCCCGTGCCAAAGCACTTGTCTGACGGAAAAAACGGTTTATTATCCTCGAGGTCCGTAACAGCTGTTCCGGTCTTGGAGGCAAAAATGTAAATGCGAAAAGGAGTACGAAATCTCTCGATTTTTCACGAGGATCTTTCCGAGAAGAGTACCAGCGTACAGACGGGAAGTAAAGTATGTTACACGATGTATATGGAAGAATAGGATCGTGCGAGAACCGCGAGAGATTCGAAAAGAAAACGAGAGAGAGAGAGAATGAACGGAGATGAAAAAAAGAGGGAAAAAAAGAAAGGGGGAAAAATGGGAAGTATATAGAGAATACAGTAAGTTAGTTGTTACGGAGCACACCACTTGTGGGAACCACGTCGTCGTGCACCGACACACAACGTGCTCCCTGGACCACGAAGTGAAAGGTCCAGAGAGAAGAGAAGAGATGGCAGCCTCCCTCCGCTTCTCTCTCTCGATCGTAAGACACTAACCGGACTGCTGACTCGGAGCTGATATTTTCAAGCGTACATAAACGTATGTATACGATCGTAGAAACATATACAGTACCGCTATACACCGTACATCGATGGCTGCTCATACAGGCATGAAACAAATAAAAGTATAATCATTTTTCTCCATTAAATATATATCGCGGTTAGTTGAGGTGGTCCGATCGAATTGGCATCCAACACCATCTGTTTGACGCTTTGCGGAGCATGGATTCACGGGTCAATCGTCGAAATTTATCGTCGAATCGAAATTTTTATTCACGTGCCAAATTTGTCGTCTCATGGCCGAAAAACGATCATACCGCGTTGAAGATTTCGATAAAAAAAAAAAGCGGCGGACGGTCGACAAAAGTCCTCGTGATCATCTCTCGGAAATATGGACCACCGTTGCGACAATTTTTTTTTGCTCCTGTAACGATAAATTCGGCACGTTTATCGAGGATCGACGTGCCATCGGAGCCTCGTCAGGAGAATCACGCGGCGTTGTTAATTAGTTAATTAGTTAATTCAATATTTTACCCTCGGAAACATTTTTCATCTTTTCACACTTGTGTCTACAAGATTGTAAATGCCTCGTAGTCGATTTTTCAAAATTTTAAATGCCCACTGAATCGTTGACACGGATCGTTAGGATCGAAAGAGCGGCAAAAATTCGTGAAAATTGCGAGAAAAAAAAGAAAACCGGTAACCGGAAAATTCATGATCGAAAGTTCGATCGAAGCGTCAAAATCGTGGATCTCGTACCAAAAAACTCTGTAAACGCCAAAAATCCAGCGGGCTTTTGTTTTTAAAGCACCGACTGATGGAAAATATGAAAAAAAAACGCGTCCGGCTCTTTCACTGGCCAGATGACAACCGAAAATCGTGCGACTACGAGAACCACAAATCGTCGAATCGACGCGAACGGTTTTCAGACATCTCGTGGATCGAAAAAAAAAAGAAACTCTCCGCGGGAAACTCTCTCAATTTTCATTGCCTGCAAACTAAATAAAATCCTTATTTGCGGTAATGACGATGAGAAAGTATAATTTCCAAAGCGTTGAAACGTTACATAAGCATTATACGCACATAAAGGCGCAAATCCACGAGGAATGCGACGTTGCACATAAAAAAAAAACACGTATGCATATACGGAGCACGAGAGTATAAAACAAGCGTTAAATCTCGTTTTCCACGAATCGCCAATCATGAAAAATAGTTGAATTCGTAATCCATATTTCATATACCATACAAAAGTCTCTCTCTCTCTCTCTCTCTCTCTCTCTCTCTCTCTCTCCACCAAATAACTCGTGTGCAAAAGAGAGTGAGTGAGGCAACTTTTGATATATACATGTATATATACATTGCGACATAAAAAAAAGGAGTTGTCGGTACGAATAGCGCTTCGAGTGCTTGAGAAATTTTCTGGACCATCGAGAGAGGAAGAGGAGAGTCGGGGGGGGGGGGGGGGGGAGGGAAGGAAATAGGCGCAGAGCCGAGGGATACGACGTTTTCTCAGCTCGAATGCGCGAGGATGTGCAATTTTTTTCATCTTTTTTTCATCTTTTCACGAAATAACTCTCGCGTTGTTCCCGCCACGAGCAAAGAAGAGAAAAACGTGGATAAGAGGAGAGAAGCTGTTTGGTGCTCAAAGTTTATACGTACGTGCATTCTACGTACTCGCAAAACATGTTATACATATGCATGTAGTTTGTGTGTATATATATACACATATAAATAAATAAATATGTATATATACATGTATATATATATTATATAGTCGGGATATACAGGAGCTCGTGTTTCTGATGCATATAGTACATATATATACATGTATATGTATATATATACAATAATATCGTTGGACTAGAATACGCGTGCGTTACGCGCTCGCAGTTACGTTACGACCTCGGCCCCCCTGGGTAATCGGTCATAAACCGCGAAACTATCCCTACATACTGAATATACTAGGCATATACCTTGCGATACAGAGAAAAAGAGAGAGAGAGAGAGAGAGAGCGTTGGGTTATAAGATCTCTCGGATGTACATGCTGTGTACGCGTTCGAGAACTTCCGACTCTACATGTGGCAGGCAACGAGAGCGTAAAGTGAGAGGCACAGAGTGGCAGAATCCAGAAGCATGGTTTTGCCGACAGCTGCACTCAATCTCCTTTGTCTATCGGTAAAACTCTGTTTGAGAGTCGTACGCGAATATATAGCTAGACGTACGCCCATTCGCGTACGTCCGAAGACGCGCTTTCATCTTGGATGGTCCATCCAGCATCCAGCCTCTCTTGGTCTCCATCTCTCTCGCTACAGCGGGGAATTCGTGTTTGTCGGACGGTCTCGGTCCACAGCGGCAATTATACACACTTTTTCGTCCGATGACTCTCTCATACGCAGCATCAATTAATCTTGGTCCGGTACAGGCGAGAAACGTCATATATCCGTTCGGGTAAAAGCAATTAACGTAATTGATGTTATTTATGCAATCTTCGGATGCAGGTTTTTCCGTCTTGGATTCCCATTTTTTTTCCGAGGACCGCTAGGAACAACGCCGTGTCGTTATAAAACGAAGAATTTGAAAAAATTGTGGGAATTTTGAGAACAATTGCGAGAACTTTCGTTGGGGAGATTATACGACGGCGGTTGACAAAATATGATGGATAAAATGGACGAACGAAGGGTTCCAAGATCGAAAATTGCGTTTGAATTTCATGGTTTTTTTTTGTTTTTTCATAATCGCTCGATGTACGAATGAAAAAGAGTAATGACGGGTGGAAAAAAGCGCAAGGACTCTTCGTTTCACGATGCAAAGACAACGCCCTTACTTTATATCTACCTACATGTCAGGGTGGCGGTCGAGGGTTGGGAAGAGGAGGTGGTGCGGCCGGGGGGATGGGGGGAGGGTAATAAAGATGAGGAAAAAGCGTTGGATGAGGGGTTGAAAACAAGGGTCGTAAGGAGGAAAGAGAAAGAGAGGGACGGGGTAAGACTGAGAGCTGGGATACACGTAGTGGATGTAAAAACGTGAGGCTGGGAAGGCCGAGAGAGAGAGAGAGACACGAGGGAAAGAGCGACAGGGAGTGATTAGCACGAGGAAAAGGAAGAGAGAAAAAGAGAGTGAGCGCGTGGGATAAGAAAAGAAGAGTGAGGACTTTCGCGAAGAGAACGCGTAACAGAAAGACGGAGAGCGAGAGAGAGAGAGAGAGAGAGTTGATTTTGCTGTAGGAGGAAAGACGCAGGGCAAAAGTATATAGTCGGCGGTGGTGGGTTTTGAGACTGAGGCAAGGGTAGCGTCGTAAGGGTGGCGGTGAGAATCTACCCCCACGAAAGGTGGTACCAGCGGGCCGCGCGCACCAGAGATGGAAATGAGGAGTATACGACGACTATGCGAGAGGCGAAAACGAACGAGAGACGAAAAGTGGAGTGGGAAAGAAGAGTGGAGGCTGTGCGATAGGTATGTATAAGCAGAAGAAAGCGCGGGTCGATTAAAAGTAGCGAGGGTGTTTCTCCTCTCGTTACCGGAGCGAAGAAGCACCCCTTCCGTCTCGCCGAGCGAATCACCCCCCGGCCGGCTCGCCCCCGGTCACCCTCGCACGAGAGGGAGACGAAAGATTCAGGGTAAAAAAAGGAAAGTAAGAGAGAAAGAGGAATGAAGAAAAACGGAGATGAGGCGAACGCGTACACTACTGGATGTTGAGTAAGCACGCGGGGGTGTAGAAAAGAGGAAAAGAGAGAGGATCTAGAGAGGAGGATGGACAATATGTATAAAAGACTGGAAGAAACTTTGTGTGTGTAGTTTAAATATATGGTGTATGTGTCTATGTGTGTGTGTGTGTGTGTGAGAGAGAGAGGGAGAGAGAGAGAATTAAGAGCAAGGAGACGATGGAAAGAGACACGGGAAGATGTAAAACAAACATCGAGAGAGGAGTGAGATAGCTGTGGTCCCGATCCAGGGGTTAAAATCTCCCGGTACACTTCTCTCCCCTGTAACGTTTCCTCTGAGCTCACTCGAGATCGCAGTCGGAGGAGGGTCGAGACTGAATGAGAGAAAAAGCGAGAGAGGGACGGAAAAATCGTCGAGGACCAAGAGGGAACGAAAATCTCAACCTTTATTCGGATTTAAGCGAAGAAAGGGTTATACCGTTGCTCGGTCCCGCACTTCCGAGCACAATTTCTTTGGGATGCAAGAGGGCCGAACATGGCAATCGTAGATGGAGCGAGAGTTCTCATCTCGTTCTCATATCAGAGCGTCTTCACATTGTACCAGTCTTCCTACCATCGGAAGATTCGCGATCGTTTCCGGAGCATCGTTCGAACGAACATTGATCGGAAATTCACTCAAAAAACAGGTATTGTTATTATTTGTAGCTAGAATATAAAGTTGATGTTATTAAAAATAAAAAATGTTATCGTCGTTCATGAATAATTGTAATTTTCATATTTTTTTTCAATTTTTATCTTATCGCAATTATGCTAATTATTCAGAGAGGAAATTGTATGAACGAGCATCGCGACGAGCCAATTGGACAAAATGAGTTTACGTTTATGTAATGTTTTTTTATATGTTATATGTTGTGATGCTTTTTTTTTTGTAATTTATGAAGAGAAAAAGACAATTTTTCAATTAACGTTCATATCGCTGTAGTTATACTAATAAAAAAATGGGTATACGGAGAGTCTCTCGGGACGACGAAAAGTCACGGATTCAATCTGCCTACACGAGATCGTGGTGTGTCCCTATCGTCGCTTTTCGGTCCCTCATAGTTATACATCAACAGCTGTCGTCTCTTCCTTCACTTGGTCTTTCACTCTCTCGCTCGTTCGGGGGTTGAACTTTAATTTAACGCATCGCGGAGCTCGTTCGAGCGAACGGCCAACACGCTCCGCGTGTATTATACTCCGTACCTTCGAGTAGTCGCTACTGTCTTGCCAGTACCGGTAACGCCAACAGCACGTATGAAATCTTGGACTGTGAAGAGAAAAAAAAACCGTTTCTAATGACGATAACACGACGAAGGGAGCCTGAACGTCGACCATTTCGAAAATTTGTTTCCCACGTACAAATGTCTGAGCGCTTGACAAAATTTTCTCGTCTCGAGTTCGTGATGATTTTCACAAGCGAGATAAACTGAAACACGCAATTACGAATTTTCTCTGTTCAATTTCCGATGTGTTTGAAACGTTTGTATCGCGCGTTGGAAGACTTCCGCGCGAAATACGTTAGATGGCGCCACCGCGGCGGAGACTACCGTACCTAGCAGCTCCGGCGCCCTCGACTTTGATCTTAAATCAATCGAAATCCTTTTTCGTTGTTCCTTCTCGATTCCGAGGACTCGAAAGTCACTTGAGGTTGTCTCATCTGAGATACCGAGCACAATAATTTTCAATAATAACAATCTACATAATTGAAAAATTGTTTATAATTTTTTCTGCGTAAATATTTCTCGTTACCCGTGAGAAATTTACGATCTAATTAACCAGCGGTTACGTATATTCAGTCTTAAACAAAATGCGAAAAATGGAAATTCAGAGTACCCTCAAAATTAAAAAACAAATTCAAGTGTATACGAGATAATTAACGAATTCGTTTTTCGTGGAAAGAAAAAAAGTCTCTCGAGTATTTTTCGATTTTTTTTCAGCAATTCGTCAATAACTTTTTAATCACGTTATTAACGTACCTCAGGATCTTAAATACGACTGATTCCTTGAGATCTTGGTGGTATCAAGTCCGCGAAATTCTCATTTTATTCGAGTTCCTCGACGAATTTACGATTTTTATCATGAAACCGTAAATTTCCATTGCAAAATTGCATTGTAAATACCAGTTCGATAGTGCTCGTGGCAACAATCTCGTAAGAACGCGAATGGGCGACACGAGACAGGAAAGTTCTCCCGGATCACATGACGAAGAAAACATTGTCGAATCTTTCGGCTCCGAGATGAACATCCGAGAAATCGGAAGAATGACGTCGCACCGAACGACCGGTTCTCCATTCTTATATCCTTTGGATGCACATATGTACATCGTGAGCATGTACGTATTCGTCTTACGTGAGATCGAGCCTCGAATCGGTCGTCCGGAACTAAAGCGGGTATGCTTTAACGCGTGTAAAACCATACGAGAGGAAATAGAAATTGAGAGATGAGAACGAAGAGATGAGAAAGAGAACAACCGGAGACGATGTACAAGAGGAGAAAAAAAAAATGGAGAGAGGCAGACGGATGAAAGGATATTCGATGGGTATGGTTGTGCTGATCGAGCATGACTAAGGTCGGCAGATATCATGACCGCGTTCCTCGTGTGTTCCCCAACCGCATCCACGCGAATCGGAGCGATAAAGATGCATAAAGGTAGAGAGAAAAAAAATCCTGAGAGAGAGAGAGAGATAAGGGAAGATGAGCTTATTCGCGAGACAGCAGCACAGCTGATCAGGGTCCGATTGAACCGGCAATGACAATAATCGAACGAACAACGGAGTAGGAGGAGTGGAAGGCTAATAAGATCGATACGTTTATGCTACGATATTGAGTAACTCGCGTGACTCACAAATCATGAATCTCCTCAGCGATTCGCGCACTAACGAGACCGACGTTTATACCTAGGCGGGCAAGAAAGGGAGACGGAAAGATCGTCGATGTCTTTCCGCACGGTGCTCGTTCTGTGTTCTCTCTTGGGTTACATACCGATGTACACAAAACCGATTATTGTCTTGCTGCGTTCACGTACTAATTGCAAGTGACGTGGCGACTGTCATGTACACACACACACACACATATAGCAATGTATATTTACGTGCGCAGCTACAAGATAATTAGGCATTGAGTAAACATATTGAGAGAAATGACTCAACGACATATGCAGGTAACAAGAACGTTCCGTGGGTCTTTTGATCTGGAAAAAAATGTTCAAAAACGCTTTGCCAAATACTTTCTTTCGAGTTACTTCACTTTCTACGATCGTGGAATAAAAATTGAATCGTTGGTCACGTGACGATCGGTATCGGTTCGAGGATGCTGGAAGGAATGAGATGAGGATGCTGCGCCTCTCATTTTTGTCTCGTGTCATCAGTACCGGTCCATCGATCGTTGCTCTTTATGGGAAATATATCGAGAATCAGCATGGTTATATAAATAACGATCGTTGTTTAGCGTTACTCGGTGGGTATTGTAGAGCTGATGGATATTTTCAGAGTGGAAACGAGAGAGAGGGTTAAGGGCAAATTTCTCAGAAGATTATTAAATCTGTGAATGAACGGGCGAGGGAAGAGTCGAGGAGGAAAGGGCGCGACGATCAAGAACAAATGGGGAATGAATGGTTTGCGGCAGGAGGCTGTGCGATGCACCAGTTTTCTCTCTTTCCTCCTCGCCCCCTTTTCTCACTCCCTCTCTCTCTCTCTCTCTCTCACTTTTTTTTTCCTTTGTCGCTCTTCCTCTTATTGTTCCTCCAGGATTGCTCCTAATTATGTCATAACAATTTAGACCTTGCCGCTGTAGCAAAGAAATTCTCGCAACTCTCAGGACTCTCGGTATTTTGCCGGGAACGAAGGGCAAGATTTTTTTCATTTTTTTCACTCATTTTTTCATCTTCTCTCACACGACGAGGAAAGTTGTACTTCGATAAATATATATATGAATGTATACACTGTATATACATGTTCACAAGACGTAGCTCGAGTCGCGGCAGCGAGGAGCGGAGGGTTGCAAGTCCGGACGCACAGCGACGGGGGTGGATACCACCGGTGATTGGAAAAAAAAGAGAGTCGAGGAAATAACACCCATACGAGAGTGCAAACGTTTCGCGTGGGTTAAGTCGAGGTTATTTTCGAACCCGGAGAAAGGAGGCAGCCAGGAAAGGGGTGATTTGTCGCAAACTCGAAATGTAATGGTCGATGATGCTTCTTCTTTTAAAAAATCATAATGATTAGGTCACCCACTAAAACTCATACTTGAACCCTCATTTTCTACTCGCGCTGATTATCTCTTTGCTTCTTCATCTTCCCTGTTCCCTGGATGCGCGTAAACCGCGACCAAGTGCCCTCGCAACGGTCAACTTTTTCGCTCTCCTGGATGCGTATACAGGGTTTATGATTCAAGGTCACAGTCGTGGTGAAATTCCGAGACGAAAAGTATTTTGTGATTTTTTCATACCGCGAAATCCTGACGAGTTATCGGTCGTCAAAGCTTCAGCCAATCGGAGCTCACCCCTCGATGATGCACGCGCGTCCTATTGGTCAAAAGCTATTTCGACTCATTGCTCTGCGGGGATTCGTCGGATCGAAAAGTGGATATCGACTTTTCGACTTGGAATTTCATTTTGAGTTCATGTAAAAATGATTTATGTCGAGTATCGGATATTGACGATTTAGAAAAGGATAAGGGATGAAATTCGTTCTGAAACATCCTGTATATTCATGCATATGTATGTAGTATAGAAAAAATGCTGTGTGGCACGAAGGATACAGAAGAATCAAGACGAGAGAACGTCCCACGATCTCTACTGGAGGAAAGTCTCGCAGCGCGGTCTTGTCCATGAATCTCAGAGCAACCCACCATTGTTTCTCGTGGACCACCACCCAGGGAGCAATATTCCTTTGGAAAAATGTCGAGCTTACGCGCCTGGGATTAACGGGGTAATAAAAAAATGCAAACAGTTTGACAAAATGAGAATTGAGTGGATTTCACATTACGATAATTCGACGAGTTTAGGCAGTTTTTTGTGACCAGTGGATATTTCTAAATTGCATAATATTAGATCAGATTAAGACCCTTTTCGTCAAAGATCAAACACCCTTGGTTTGAAAGTTTTTTAAAATCGAAATAATTATAATCGTGCGGTGTTATAAGGGTGGTATTTGCTTAGAGTGCATTTCGAAGGGTTGGTGAATTCTCCGTTGAAAATATTAAGCACCGCCATCTTCAACAAATCATTAAAAACGATGGCTAATCGAGACAGTTTTTCCATTCTTCCATCGATTCACTAAAATTTTCGCGACCATCGACGATGAGACGTCGAATCATGCACGAGAATCTCAGCTATATTTTTTTTTGCATTTATCGTTAAATTCAACGAGTTTCTTCAGATCCTTTTTTCCTATCCTTCTCCAATAGCTCCTGGAGAGGAACAAGAGGAGTAGAATGAAGGAGGATGAAAGAGGAAATCGATTCTCTTCACAATACGCGGAGGTCTCTACGAGGATTTTTTAAGTCTCTGAAAACCCTTCGCCAGTTCGTGGACGTCCGGAGGGATTAATTAATTTGGAATAATTTAGTGCAGCATATAATACATATATATGTATATGCATATTTTTATACAAATTTCATGTCAAAAGGCAAGAAAAAATGAGACAGGGGCGAAACTGTATTATGCTTTACTCCTCCCTTCGAAAATTTAATATATTTCGTTCTCGTATTTGTTAACAAGCTCTAATAACAATATAGATGGCGGTAATGTGGGAGTTTGACAATAAATGACATTCGGCACTCATTTTTCAACGCGATGTCTTTGAAAAACCTGTCAAGACTTTTTCCTCGCTTTTCGATGTAATAAAATAAAAATATCTTAAAGGCTGGATATCAGTGCCTGTTCCATTTGAAGTAAAATATTTCATCTACACGTTTGCATTAGCCGCATATATCGATGAACGTTTCAGCTCGCCTTGAAGCTATCTTTATTTCCCTCTCTCTCTTTTCTCTATTCGCGAAAACGTAAAGGAGTTTCGCGAGGAGAGTAAAATCGTTCAAACTCTAGTTGGGTAAGGTTTAAAGGCGTATATAATGTGGGTTTGGGAAGGCAAGCCGTGGGAAGGAAAAAGGAAAGGGTTTAGAATCCAGCGGAGGCCAGCTAAGTAGCCGCGAGAAGATCAAAGAGATTTTCTCTCTTACGAGGAAAACGAGCTCGGAAGAGAGAAAATAATGCGCGTCCAACATGGAGAGATGGAAAGAGGAAAAATTTATAGTTCCATCGAGAGATGAGCGCGCCATCGAATTTATCTCCCAGGGTGGAGTCTTTGATTTCGATGTCTCTCAACCCCTCTCGCGAGTGCGACGGAAATGTGTGGTAAAAAATAAACTTTGCGTCAATTGTCCGACGACAGTCGCGAGAGATAGTCAGTTTGCCAGGCAATGTGCAAAAATTTCGTGTGAAATTAAGGGACGAACGAAACATATAGGGTGTCGAGTAATTTGGACCAAATTTGGAACGGAAATTCCAAATCGAAAAGTCTGTGAGCGCCAACGTGAGCTGTCACCGACTCATCGGTCGTTTAAAAAAATAGTGGAATAATTTTCGTCTCGAAATCTCCACGCAAACCTCTCGTCGCACCTTTTCAAGAAGCACATGTATCTTTTGTGAAATTCGATAATAAATAATGATTTGAATCATCAATTTTGTAATGAAATTCGTTAAATCGGTGTATGCAGCTTTGATGCATACGCGAAATTTTATAATCGACGATGAAACGGCTCTTCTCCGATCGATTGAAAATGAGAATCAAGATTTGTCGACTCGCGCACGCCGTGTTTCGTTCGATGTTTTTTTTTTCACTGTTGGATCAATTTATTTCAATGATTAAACTGTTATTATATTACGCCGCGTATATAGTCGTTTTTGACGAACCATACGTGTGATGAAATAAGCGGAAAGAGTCGATAACGATGAAGAAAAAAAGCTTCAAGAACGGGACAATAAGAGAGGCCGAAAAAACCGAGTATCGAGTGCCAATCGGTGAGGAATAAAAGGTGGTATGACGAAAAGTTAAAAGGTAGCGAGATCGATTCGAGAGGCTACCGCGCTTCTCGCTCCGCGATACGTGTTTAAAATCCCGCTCTTTTCTGGCCTACGGACACGCGTGTTTTTTGGATGAACGTCGACGTCGTGTTCGATCTTTCTTTCTTCCTCTCGTTTTTTTTTCATCAGCCCCGAGATTCTCCCGACTTTTTCATTCGTTTCCTCGTCAATGGAACGATTTAATCGTAGATCGTGCGAGTCGAGTGTGGGAAGGACCGTGCGCGCGAATACGTTCGAAATATCCCATCGAGCGATCTCACTCGTGACTTTTTCACCGACGAAAAAATTACGAGCACATTTATCGATACATCGAAATTTATCGCTGAAATTCCGGCGAATCCACAATGACGTTTTTCAAACATTAAAATCGCTTCTCCTTCGTTTACTGGTCCACGAATTTTGATCACGTGATACATCATTCTGTACGAGCTTTTTTCGATCGTATTTTTTTTGTTCAATGAATTATAATTATTTATCAATTTCGTTTCTCGTGCAAGACGCTGCGATTTCGCTGTCTGATAAAAGCGTGCCCGGCGTTCTGATTCTCATTTTTTATATCGCAATTATCGGAAATCGACATAAATAACGTAATTTCAATAATTCCAACGAGACAGGAAGATCGCCTTTTTTTTTAGATTAGATTATCCTAAATTACCCCGCGATTAATTGTACGGTTTTTCTACAAGCTTTTCAGTGTCAAAATTGTCCTCAAAAACGGGAAACAAAAATTCCTCGCGCTGTTTGCGCGTTAGAGAGGGTGAAATGCACAGCCCAAGTTTTGTCGCAGCCGAGAGAGCGTTCGCGATAGTTATATAAATACGATTCGAGATCATTGACTTTCCCTTCCGGTTGAGGGAAGGAAATTCCTCCGTCGGTCGCGTCTTGTTTCCACCTCGCTCTCCTTCAGGCCAATTCGATCTTCCTCCTCGTCTTTGTCTCTCGAATTTCACGCTTTCTCTCTTCATCCTCTTCTTCAGCTTCTGGTAAAACCTTCGTAGGTGCAACATTGAACAAACTCGATGTACACGTACCTCGAATGAATGAAGACTATTTTGAGAAGGATAATCATGAATTAACGAGCGAATATCGGTAATGTTCACGACGACTTGGCCTGTTCATCTCCCTTCCTAACGGTTTATAATTTTCCCCAATTATCCACGTATTTCAGCATCCAGTGTCTCGTTTCGCACAGCTAAACTCCATATTGACAAAGATATTTCCATCTTCGATCTAATGGATAATATCGTTTTTTGATCGATCGTGACTGCGGTAATGTTGGGACGAATTTTGATTCATGAAAGAAAAATCGTAGGATGACATTTTGTTTCCATGGCGACGGATGAGAGACTGAGAGAGAATAAAAGATCCAGCACAAACAAATCGAATCATCGAGTGGAGCTTCATTCATGGCTCAATGCTGGTCCATTTTCGTCCCGGAGTGATAAATATTTAGGCGGATTCTCTTGCGGAGTTGACTCTGAATGGATTACTTTGAGTGGAAAAATGTTTCATCAGAGATTTGAGGAAGTTCGGCTCGGCAACTTCTCGTGCTACGATGGAGTACTAAAAACCATGTGGAAAGATGAATTTTGATGTCCGAGTGTCGGATGGGTTTCATATTTTACCTTCCAACGCTCGGAGAGCTGCTCTCGTCACTGCCAACTTGCACATCGACGTGCATGTATGAGATACTCGCTGGAGAGGACCACGAGACGTGAAACCAGCTTCCGACGCTGTCGTAACCAAGCGTGTGGTGCCTGGAAACGGTTAAGCGTGAGATGGCTGAGGAAACAAGATGAGACAAAGATGCGGAGGCAAAAAATGAGGATCCTGTCGTCCGAGGCTGTTTTTTGAAGATCTACGAAGATGTTATCCATCTATGAAGGTATGGGTCGTGGAAAAAATGGATGCTGTTCATCAATGGACCAGTCATCTCCGAAGATTCCTTCGAACGTTTGTCCTTGTATCGACTCTAAATTATTTAATTGTGGTGTCAAGTACTTTGCTCGATTTCACGAGGATGACCATCGGAATTACCGTTGCTTGTTAAACAAAGAGAGAAAGAGAGAGGGGAAGAGTGTGACAGAGAGAACGAGAGAGAGAGATCATGTTGCACCGTTCGCGTTTCGTTGGAAGGACAAATGGGCAATTTTACCGAGGTGACACACTTCGCACTTCCCATATATATTCTCTTTTTTTTCCACCAAGCTATGTCACACAGTGTTCCACTAGACTGACGTAATTGAGCTATAAACATACCTGAATAATTAAGATAAAACGTTGAATAGGGTTATGCGGATAATAGCAACGACAGATTATTATTGCTCATAGCTGGTTACGAGTACAAACAACACGATGAAACTTATTGACAATCACGACATGTTGATACGCGTTTTTATAAAAAAAAAACATGTTTTTCAAAATGTTCTCCATTCTTTAGTTTCTACAACAATTTTTATCGATCACCGATACTTAATTCTTCCGCATCTGTATTATTACGCGAGGCTTACGAGATCTCTGCTCGTAGAACTTTTCTCTCGATCGTTTCGTCGTTAATTTACGAGGTGAAATTTCATTTTCGTTAAATTCGCAAAATCTTGCACGTGGGTAAATTTCGTCGATCAGGATTTTTCCAAAAGACCCAGATCGACCGTGAAAAGGTACGAAAATGACGATCGGCGAATCCCGGTGCGTCGGACTCCGCACGGAAAATCGTTTTTTTCGTCTAAAATCGAGGGAAACCGCGATTTTACTGCGGGAAAACTGGATAATGATTTTAGAAATATAGCTGTAAAAAGTCCTTCCTCCGAAGCATGAAAATATTCGAGCCACTTGTGTAATCATTTTTTTTTCAACGATCGTAACGTTTTAACACGATCCGCAAGACGGACACGCGATAAAGAGGGAGCTGCTGGTCTCTGCAGTGCGCTGTCCAACATTTTTTCGATCTTGAGGCTGATTTACCGACGAAAATTCATCAATCGACTCTTTCTTCAATCGAAACGAAGCTTTTCGCAAAAATCAACGCGCTTCATTGAAAGATCGAAGAAAGACGGACGGAAATCGAAGATTTGACACAGCCGCGGAGTGTTTTAACAAAAGTAAAGTTTCCGGAAAAAGTTGTATCGTCCGTCAGAGGCTTGTTTGATCACGCAGATCGGGTAAAATCGTCGTTATCTTCTTTTTCAAGGTGGATAACGGAAACCGAGAGATTGTGCCGATTTTTCAGCGACTCTTTTGCCTCTTCGAGCGCGGCCATCTTTTTTTCGTCTTTTTTACTATTAAAATGTATATATCTCATCGCTCGATGCACCGTGTACTATGCGGACGGTGCGATGCGTGTACAGAAGAGATAAGAGTGTATAGGTAAGGAGAGGCCTAGCCCCGCGGATTTTATGGCTCCGTAATGGGCCCCTTTAGCCTCAGGAGGACCGGAGCTCGCGTCGGTATACTCTTCTCGCGCCGATGGTCCGCGCGAGGAAACGCGGAGCAAGGACCCCCTGATTCTTTGGTCGGAACAGCAGAGTGTGCGTGATATTTCACGCACGTATACGGCGAAGCTTCGACGGTATAATCGCCGGCAAAATTCTGAATTTAGATCTTCTATTTTTTCAGCTAGGGCCACAGCCAGTGTGCGATCTATTATGCATTGTTGGGCACGTGGTATGTAATACATCGACCGTTGGAAAATTTCAAGTGCTCGCACGGTTTTCAGAGACCGAAACGGTGATTCGGCAGTGTTTTTTCCGATACCATCTTCGATGAGTTAATACGCGTGTTACTCACGAATCGCACGTTGGAAATCCGAACGATCGACTGGTGCACAGAGTCAAATAAACGGATAAGCTCGGCTGACGGAGGATCCGAGGCGAATTCCGTTCTCCGCTGTGGCGAGATGTATATTTATATATATACACGTGGATGCGGAGAGAAATGGTCCATCCGACCATCTCCCGTACCACACGGACAACAGCCTATTTTTTCCCCGAGGAATTCTATGGCCTGCTAATTTACGGTTTTCTCCTCCACCAAATTATCTTTTTCGTCCCTGCTTCATCTTTTTCTCTCTCTCTCTCTCGTCGACTCGATTATCGAGCTTAACGCGAAAATGATGAGATGCCAAAGTGTTTGAACGACTTGAGAGACGAAACGATCAATTCCGGTGTTTATTTTTATGAAAATTTCCATTCGTTGCTGGTATCGACGGTGTTGGTATTTTGTTCGGAATGAAAAATGAATTTGCAAAAATAACGAATGTGTCGTGGACGATTTATTGGCCATGTTTCTTCGCATCTGAAATTGTCAAAAACTCCAACGTTATTGATGATGCATTTTCCGAACAAAAAGTGCTGTTTTTCAGAATTTTTTTAGTTGCATAAGCAACGTAATATAAGATCGTATAATTTTTGAAAAA
This sequence comes from Heteropelma amictum, assembly GCA_959613375.1. Lineage (NCBI taxonomy): Eukaryota > Metazoa > Arthropoda > Insecta > Hymenoptera > Ichneumonidae > Heteropelma > Heteropelma amictum. The sequence goes on from OY390720.1 coordinate 35,628,846, forward strand.
CCTGGGATGAAAACTGCGTTGAAATTACGAAAACACTTTGTTTCGTAAAAGGTGGCAATGCAATTACACCTCGACGGGGTGAATAACGAGTTTTTTATTTTAAAAAAAGGAAAAACAAAGTAAAAATAAACACCAGCACTTGGTCACCGATCGATAAACGTTTGACTCTCATGGAAACAATCGGGACGTAAAAATTGTTACGTGAATAAGAAAAAAAATGAATCTCTTATATGACCGGAGATACGTAAAGTACCCGCGTACTAAAATCGTGCAATAATCAATAACGCGAACACCGTCACGTTTTAATCGAGTCGTCACGTTGTTATTAGGTGGAAAACGATTCAATTCCACGGGGTGTACGATGGACCCTGGCCAGAGTTTACGATTAATACATCTCGCACGACCCTCTTATTCTTATTCTCCTTTTAATCGTCCTCTTTTTCTTTTATCTTTTCTCATCTCTCGTTTCTCCTCTTTTCCTCATCATCTTCTCCCTTCATCTCGACGCTCGCCAGGTGCGTAAACGCAAAACGAGACGCACAGAGTTGCAAGTTGACCGAAGACCCCCCGCAAGTTCGCCAGAGTCTGAACCCTCATTCCGAACCACGAGAGAATATGACACATTCGTGTGGGGTTCGCGGGTCATCCTGAGCCATCGTATCTCTTGGAAATCTGACTTTTTCTCGTTGCAACCATAAGGAACTTGCAGACACGTGTATTTATACTCGCGATTCGAGTTAAAAGCCTTGTGCAACACGTGAGTCTCGTGAAATCCGTGCCAACAGATTTATTCTCCTCTCGCATCATTGATACCGAAGAAAGATCGGTTAACGCCCTCTCTTCTTCGTCCTGAAGATCGTCGGATGCTGTCCCACTTTTTCTGGCACAATTTTAACCTCGAATATCGCAAACTATTCGAGTAGGTGTGTCCGGATGAGAGCGGAGCAGCGAGAAGAGGAGACCAAAGACCGAACGAATTGCTTCCTCGATCGAGATCGCACCGGCGTGTGTACCGCAATATAAATTGCCGATTCGATCTCGATCGAAGCGATCCGCACACGTACGAGCTCCTCCGAGCCGATTTTATCGAGCGATCGAGCCACTCCGCCATTTTCCCTTTTCCATTTCCCAGCCACACGTTTCATTCCCGAAAAAAGTGCCATCGACAAACGCAATTTTCAAAAAAACCGCACAAACCCTCGAAAAAGTGTTCTCCGTCGGCGTTCGCTGAACGTAACCTCTCTCACCGGGATCGCGGCCTCCGATTATTTACAGCCGATCCAAAAGTGATTAATTCGACATGGAAATACTCGTGCATGTGCGTACGAGCGTGTAGAGGCATGTTTGAATGATTTCTCTTTGGTTATCACTCGTAAGTGATCTCTGGAGCGTCCACGCGTGCCTCACGCAGTCTCACTGACGCAGCAAGAGCTCGAGATGAAAACCGAACGAAAGAACGGAAGTATACATGTATATACGCGTCTTTTCTATTCTTTCAACGCATGTGGGAGGTCCTGCGGAGATATCTCTCTTCACCCCTCCCCCTCGGCCGTCTCTTTTTTTATACTTTCATACAAAGTTATTTATACACGTGTACAGGGACACACAGCCGCGTACATACCACGTATCTAAACGGCAGTAACTAGTACGTAACAGCAAAGGAGTCCAAGCGGAGGATCGAGAGCGAAACGCTCGGATTCACCGAGCTCCAAAGTCCGTAAGAGCACCGAAGAGTTGGGCTTAGTCATGCTGCTGCTCCTCGGAGCGTTCCCAGGGATCGTGAACATTGCGCTGTTGCTCTTCCCTCGAGGATATGTGTTGTTCACCGCGTTCTTTCGCCTCGGTGTTCTCCATCCTCCACCCTCTCTTCTTCTTGCTCCTCTTTTTCATCTCTTTTATTCCTCTTCCTCCTCCAGCCTCTCGGTGACTTTGCTGCAATGCATGTTATGAATAATTCGAGCACATGGGCCTATAAATATCCCGCTCATGGGCGAAGGAGCATGGACAACGGCTGAAACCCACGAACGTCCGTCCAGATTGATGTCCGAGTCGCTCGGACTTTTCCATCTCGCGCGAATGACGGATGAAGATTTTGGACCGTATCAGCGTCACGTTGGGTCGTTCTCGACGAGAGGCGAGCTTGGAAAAAATGCCGGACCGCAATTTGAGCCACTCCGGAGTTTGCCTTCATCTTTGAGTCTTTATATGTTTTTCGGTGGAATTTAGAGGATATAAGGAGTTTTGGAAAAAATTGTCGTTTGATAATACATTGCAGCCCTGTGGAAGCTCGAGGAAAAGTAGGTTGGAAAAAAGACTGGAATATACCGTACCAATTGAAATACAAACTACCTGGAGAATTTAGCGATTTTATTTTAATATTTGAGTAAAAAAACGGATCAAAATTCTTCTCGATTCCGATGAAAGATTTTGATATTTGGATACATTTTGTCGTATTTCGGTGATGAAATATTCGATCCGTGAAATACGTACGCAGCCCTGTCGCCGTGTTGGCGTTGATGAGAGGCACCAAAGAGTCGCAATATATAAATATACTCATGTACGAACTTTTCAATCTCGCACGAATGACGGATGAAGATTTTGGACCATATCAGCGTCACGTTGGGTCGTTCTCGACGAGAGGCGAGTTTGGAAAAAATGTTGGACCGCAATTTGAGCCACTCCGGAGTTTGCCTTCATCTTTGAATCTTTATATGTTTTTCGGTGGAATTTAGAGGATATAAGGAGTTTTGGAAAAAATTGTCGTTTGATAATACATTGCAGCCCTGTGGAAGCTCGAGGAAAAGTAGGTTGGAAAAAAGACTGGAATATACCGTACCAATCAAAATACAAACTACCTGGAGAATTTAGCGATTTTATCTTAATATTTGAGTAAAAAAACGGATCAAAATTCTTCTCGATTCCGATGAAAGATTTTGATATTTGGATACATTTTGTCGTATTTCGGTGATGAAATATTCGATCCGTGAAATACGTACGCAGCCCTGTCGCCGTGTTGGCGTTGATGAGAGGCACCAAAGAGTCGCAATATATAAATATACTCATGTACGAACTTTTCAATCTCGCACGAATGACGGATGAAGATTTTGGACCATATCAGCGTCACGTTGGGTCGTTCTCGACGAGAGGCGAGTTTGGAAAAAATGTTGGACCGCAATTTGAGCCACTCCGGAGTTTGCCTTCATCTTTGAATCTTTATATGTTTTTCGGTGGAATTTAGAGGATATAAGGAGTTTTGGAAAAAATTGTCGTTTGATAATACATTGCAGCCCTGTGGAAGCTCGAGGAAAAGTAGGTTGAAAAAAAGACTGGAATATACCGTACCAATCAAAATACAAACTACCTGGAGAATTTAGCGATTTTATTTTAATATTTGAGTAAAAAAACAGATCAAAATTCTTCTCGATTCCGATGAAAGATTTTGATATTTGGATACATTTCGTCGTATTTCGATGATGAAATATTCGATCCGTGAAATACGTACGCAGCCCTGTCGCCGTGTTGGCGTTGATGAGAGGCACCAAATTTAAAGGATTTAAGGAGTTTTGGAAAAAATTATCGTTTGATAATACATTGCAGCCCTGTGGAAGCTCGAGGAAAAGTAGGTTGGAAAAAAGACTGGAATATACCGTACCAATCAAGATACAAACTACCTGGAGAATTTAGCGATTTTATTTTAATATTTGAGTAAAAAAACGGATCAAAATTCTTCTCGATTCCGATGAAAGATTTTGATATTTGGATACATTTCGTCGTATTTCGGTGATGAAATATTCGATCCGTGAAATACGTACGCAGCCCTGTCGCCGTGTTGGCGTTGATGAGAGGCACCAAAGAGTCGCAATATATAAATATACTCATGTACGAACTTTTCAATCTCGCACGAATGACGGATGAAGATTTTGGACCATATCAGCGTCACGTTGGGTCGTTCTCGACGAGAGGCGAGTTTGGAAAAAATGTTGGACCGCAATTTGAGCCACTCCGGAGTTTGCCTTCATCTTTGAATCTTTATATGTTTTTCGGTGGAATTTAGAGGATATAAGGAGTTTTGCAAAAAATTATCGTTATACCAATCAAAATACAAACTACCTGGAGAATTTAGCGATTTTATTTTAATATTTGAGTAAAAAAACGGATCAAAATTCTTCTCGATTCCGATGAAAGATTTTGATATTTGGATACATTTTGTCGTATTTCGGTGATGAAATATTCGATCCGTGAAATACGTACGCAGCCCTGTCGCCGTGTTGGCGTTGATGAGAGGCACCAAATTTAAAAGATTTAAGGAGTTTTGGAAAAAATTGTCGTTTGATAATACATTGCAGCCCTGTGGAAGCTCGAGGAAAAGTAGGTTGAAAAAAAGACTGGAATATACCGTACCAATCAAAATACAAACTACCTGGAGAATTTATCGATTTTATTTTAATATTTGAGTAAAAAAACGGATCAAAATTCTTCTCGATTCCGATGAAAGATTTCGATATTTGGATACATTTCGTCGTATTTCGGTGATGAAATATTCGATCCGTGAAATACGTACGCAGCCCTGTCGCCGTGTTCAATTCGCCGGCGAGTACAACTTTTTTCAGCGAGATTATTCATCCACGAACCAATTAGCGGAAACGAGAGTCCGGAAGATCGGAATGTTTATGGTCAAATCGCTTCGGTTGCTGGATACGTCGATTATACCGTTGATTTTCCCGCTGCTTCGTGATAATTACGACAAAGACAAAACCCGAGAGCGGGGAACGATGTACGTGGCGTGTACAGGACATACATCGATGCGGCTCTCGTTGGCATATCAAGCGGGAAGAAAGAGGATCAAGCAGGTGGGAGAGGCCGGTAAAAGAGCGTGCCGGAAGCAAGCAGGTGACTGGTAGTTCCGCACCATCGGGCCCTGTTCCGCGCCATGGGCCTCGAAGATCAGTTCGTACAATGCTCTGCATCTCTTATGCTCTTTTACATCTATATATATATATATGTATATATATACATGTACTTTATGTATATATATATGTATGTACATATAAAAGTTTTTGCTGCCTCGGTTTTCCGAGTTGCTCTGTTCCACGCTGACGCTCAGTTATCTCGCGTATACGTACTGCTCGGTGTATCCTAACGGCTCGCAGCTTCTTCTTCATTCTCCTCCTCTTTTTCTTCCTCTTCATATGCCCCGCCTGAACCGATATGTACTTGGCCATTTTTTTTTCACCCGGCTCTTTTATCCCACTTTTCTCTCCGTGTCTATTTTATACCCTCGTATCTTCAAGCCACACGTATATACATCGGATATTAGGGTGTTTCGTCTTCGGGCAACACTTTTTCCGCTTTTGGTCAAGTTGAACAACCGAAAACGCACATTGGGGGGAAGCAGAACGCGGGATTCGACGGAGAAGATCGATGTAGTTGTAGGAAAATGACGTTCGACGTTGTTCCTCCGTTTTTTGATTATTTCCTCGCGGTTTTTCAACGGGAAATTGAATTTCCCGATGAGGCGAGTCTGCACTCGGCGTGACTCGCAGATTTGGCTGCGTCTGATGCTGAATTTTTTAGCGCACGTTGGAAATTCCTCTTTTAGTTGTCCGAGAGATGCCCGAAAATGAAACACCCTAATATAATGTATAGTGTGTACGAACAGTGTGTTGTAATAGTCATACATGCGAGGATGGAATATGAACTGCAAGAGATGAAATCTTCGCCATCAGGAATAGCAAGTAACGTTCCATCTTTATCTCTCCGTCTTTTTATTTCTTCGTCACTCTCCGAGACTCTCCCCGATGGCTGGGTCTGGTCACGACGTCCCAATCATTCTCACGTGGCCCCAAACAATTTCCCTCCTCCTTGGCATTAACATGACCAGCTTGACTCACTGTGAACCCATGTGCAACCACATACACGTACGTGTACGTACGTATACATGTGTATATTCATATATCGCCTCTCTTTGGTGCCTCTCATCAACGTCATCTTCGTTATTTGCATCCCGGGGAATTTTCCATCGTCGCAACATAATGGCCAAACATCGAATTAGCATCCTGCGCTACCGTGAACGAGGCTCGAGTACAAGGCAATTGAATGCCCTGTGAACTTTCTCCAACTCTGTCTATCCACCTCGACGATATCTTTCAGACTTATCTCCTCCCCTCTTCCATTTTCCTTCTTCACATCTCTCCTTCCCTCCTCCACCGTCTCCCGTTTATTTCGGACGGCCGTTCACATTTCGCAAAGTTTGGGATACTTTTTTCATCGCTCGTTTGTTGCTGCGTTCTTTTTTTAATCCTCTTTTTAGCCGCGAGTTCCCACAGTGCAGCGAGACAGGCGAGAGGGCACGAAATTATTAATTCTTCCCCGATGTTCTCCTCAAACGGAGGACTCGCGGGCTCTCCCCCCCCCTCGGTGACTCTCGCTCTTGTTATTCATTCTCAATAGGCTGTACTTTAATCTCTTTTCCGCGGGATAATTGGTGGAATCGCTAATTCCCAAATGCTAAGCGAGATGAGAGAGGAAAAGGTTTAGAGAGAGAAAAGTTGCCGAGGAATTTTGCAGAGACAACCTACGGAGATCAAACGTTGCTCTCTCTCCGTCTCTCCATCCTTTTTCTTCTTTTCTCCCTTTACGGTCCACGTCGTGATGCTGCATTCGGGGGAGAGTGTATATCGCAAACGAGTAATTTGCATCAAATTGATCAACCGGCTCAAATGGCTCCTTATGCGAGACAAAACGCCGTGGAGTCGCTCAACTGTATACAGAGTTATTCAAAAATTAATGCTACTCTTGATGTTACATTGCACAAAGCCTCATCTCGTGTTCTACATTTTTTTCTACAATCGCAGCTGGCACTCCTGCAAAGTTCAGACGTGCCTTCCGTTCATCGAGCGAAAAATCAAAATTTAGCAAAAAAATTAATGCTACTCTCGATGTTACATTGCACAAAGCCTCATCTCGTGTTCTACATTTTTTTCTACAATCGCAGCTGGCACTCCTGCAAAGTTCAGACGTGCCTTCCGTTCATCGAGTGGAAAATCAAAATTTAGCAAAAAAATTAATGCTACTCTCGATGTTACATTGCACAAAGCCTCATCTCGTGTTCTACATTTTTTTCTACAATCGCAGCTGGCACTCCTGCAAAGTTCAGACGTGCCTTCCGTTCATCGAGCGGAAAATCAAAATTTAGCAAAAAAATTAATGCTACTCTGGATGTTACATTGCACAAAGCCTCATCTCGTGTTCTACATTTTTTTCTACAATCGCAGCTGGCACTCCTGCAAAGTTCAGACGTGCCTTCCGTTCATCGAGCGGAAAATCAAAATTTAGCAAAAAAATTAATGCTACTCTGGATGTTACATTGCACAAAGCCTCATCTCGTGTTTTACATTTTTTTCTACAATCGCAGCTGGCGCTCCTGCAAAGTTCAGACGTGCCTTCCGTTCATCGAGCGAAAAATCAAAACTTAGAAAAAAAATTAATGCTACTCTCGATGTTACATTGCACAAAGCCTCATCTCGTGTTCTACATTTTTTTCTACAATCGCAGCTGGCACTCCTGCAAAGTTCAGACGTGCCTTCCGTTCATCGAGCGAAAAATCAAAATTTAGCAAAAAAATTAATGCTACTCTGGATGTTACATTGCACAAAGCCTCATCTCGTGTTCTACATTTTTTTCTACAATCGCAGCTGGCACTCCTGCAAAGTTCAGACGTGCCTTCCGTTCATCGAGCGGAAAATCAAAATTTAGCAAAAAAATTAATGCTACTCTCGATGTTACATTGCACAAAGCCTCATCTCGTGTTCTACATTTTTTTCTACAATCGCAGCTGGCACTCCTGCAAAGTTCAGACGTGCCTTCCGTTCATCGAGCGAAAAATCAAAATTTAGCAAAAAAATTGCATTCGCACGATCACTCGGTGACGATGTAATGTTTTTTTTTGATTTTCAATCGATTCTTGACAAAGTTGAAGTCGTCGTTGGATCGCCAGAGGGCTACCATCTGACTTTTCGAAAGGACGAATAAATTTTCGTCATTTTCGAAATAAGATTTCGACGTTTGATTCTTCGGTTTATTTTGAACGATCCTGTACATGTGAAAATGTATATTTAACAACTGATCGCTCGAATGTAGCATAACTTTACATCGTAACTCAGGACCTCTCTATTTTCGTTGACTCGTTGCGCAACTACGACCCTCCCTTCCTGGAGTCGCCAATTTTTTCTTTTATCCTCGACGATTTACGTATATTTATTTTCCCATTCTCGTCGTCGTGGTTCCTCTCTTCAAACGATCCCGACGATTCTCGGGAGCGATTCTTTTTCGCCAGCGAATATGATTGATGTGGGAGCGGCGCTTCGTGCACCACCGGAATATTTGAGGACCTTCTGCATCATCCGTGAGAGCAACAGTCGCGTTACCAAATTGATTCATAAATGCAGATTTCGAATCTCCCCTCGCGCGCCTCCTCGACGACGAAGCTTTGATTCTCGTGAATTTATTTATTTGTTTTGCGACTTTTTCAAAGATTTTTTTGCGATTCATGTTTCGAAGAACTCGAGATGCTCCGGCCACCCGATGGAAAACTAGACTCGATAATAATTCTGTTAATTTCGTTGACATTTTTAAAGGCGATGGAATTTTTGCTGAAATCAATTATGGATGCCACATTTTTCCAGACGTTTTCGGTGTATTTCACTCAAATAATGCACGAGACATCGCCGGTCTTGTTCGATCAATTGTTGCCCGAATCGTGCGATAAATATGTATGGAATTATCGAAAAAAAACGACACGAAAATATGTCGTCTGAATTTATTTTTTTTTCCATCGAAAGAAAGACCATCTCTCGGTCCATCAATTTTTCCACTCGAAATCACAGTAGTATAAATCTTATTCTTCGGCCTTTCGGCTTCATTACCACAAACTGGTTGCATCTATTTTTCCTAACATACTTTTGATTGATACTGGCTGGAATTAAAAGAAACAAATGTATACAAACAGCATAAAAAATGTTTGATCTCTTTTACTTCACTCCCGTCGCGGTCCATCTCGATAATAATTATATTTCAAATGCATGTAGAAGAAAATAATGACCACAAGTGCCAAGAGATGTATTTCCTCTCTTAATGGAAATCGGGGAGGAAAAAGTGTTTTCAAAACTTTTCCGAGGACCCAAAAGTATCGAAAACATTCTCCCCCTCGACTTCCCCGATAGATTATCCTTTTTTTTTTCTTGAAAATAGAGATCGAAACCGTTTTATACAGCAAAGCTTGCCGCTCGATTTCCTTCAACGATTTGAACTCCCGTGGCCTTTGACCGACCAGCTCGTTGCTCGGCCAAAATCGGAGGTTGGTTGGCGCAGTGTTCTCGCGAAATAAAGCGATTTTTCGGTCATCTCCGACGATCCCAGGTGTTGTTAAATTATTGATCACACTGTCAATTTAAGCTCCGTCTTTTGTTGAACCGCACTCGTCTCTCGCTTTCCCTCTCATTTTTGCTCCGCTCGACGTGCATCAAATGACAAAACGTGGTTTATTCTGCAGAGTTTCGAACGTTGCTCCACGATACGTAAATGTAATTCGACTGCTGAGAAGCAGAAGGCTTCAACGAACGAGTTTTCGTATCGAAAATAATGTGGGTCAAGTCTTTTTATCTCTCGGGCGTATTTATGTGCAGGATGGCTTGTGTTTCCTGGTTTCCTGCCTCGTGGGACACCAGGAGTACGACGAGAGTCGAGATTTCTCAAGGATATTTACTAATTCTCGTTGCGTACTCGAGATAACATTCTTTTTCTCCTTTGTGCTCTATCTGCAGTCAACTGGATCTCGTGTACTCGATGTAACGTTACACGAATGTGTGTGTTTTTGGATGCAAACATGCGTGGGTGTTTGGATATGCATGTGGAAAAGAGAGATCTCAGAAGGGGCGTACTTGCGTCTGTAAGACGTGCAAGTGCACGATCGTCGAGTACAGAGACAATCGGGATCTCCTCTCTTCGAGATAAATGGCAAGGGAGAAGAGGAGAGAGAGAGGCTGAGAGGAATAACGATGTAACGAAGGGTCTCGAACCGAGAGAGGAAAGAATGAGGGAAAACGTGGAAAGTACGTACGAGAAATAGACAAAGCAATCTTTTTGTCATTCTTCGCGAGAGGGGGATGAAAAAAAAACTCTTCCCAAGCAACTTCGTTAACGAAGAAAATTACCACTCGTCGTAGGATTGAAAATTCTATGAAAACTTTGATTTCAATGTTTACGTGAGGGAAAAAATAATTCTTTTTTTTATCGCTAGAGAAAAATCATTGGAAATTGGATTTGATCGCTTCTCGATTTCTGAAGAATCGACGAAAACGAGAACGAAACTGAGACCATTTTTGTTTTTCGAGAAACCCGAGTGTCGGCAGGTTCTTTCCTGTTTTTTTTTTTCGAAAATCAGAAAAGCTGCGATGGAGCCGGGTTTTCGCAGCTCGTCAGCGGCAGTTCCGCTCTTCCGAGGATCCCGAATACAAGATTAGAAAAAAAAAATGCATCGTTGAGGAAAAAAAAAAGAATTCCGATACACGCGAAACCATGGAGTTGATAAAGAGATCGAAGACTCCCTTCGCAGCTCGCCTCCTCCTCGGCTTCGAGGACACCTCGCACCCCCCCTGTCTCTGAACGGAAGGGTGTTTAAAGTGACGTCACGACTCGAAAGGCTCGAGCGAGAGGGAATTAAGGGGGACAGAAACGCGTGGGCTGATGAAGGCGAGAACGAAGAAAAGGAAAAAGCCAGCAGAGGCTGGAGCACGGAGGCAAGATGGAAGAAAGAGCGAGATGGACATGGACATACATATTCAAAGATAGAGGCGAATGGTGAAGCCAAGATAAAAGACCCCATACGTATATAAGGATATATATATGTAGATAAACCATACAAGCACGTGTATGCATGTAAATATACACACTCGGTGCATGTGTCGGTGTGCAGATGAGTATATGCGCGAGGGAATACGAGAGAAGAGGGGAAAATGCTTTAAGACGCTCAATATAAATACTGAAGAGAAAGACGGCAAGTTCGGGTGGAAAAAGGGGGCTGGGACCGTAGGTTTGAGAAAAAGGGTTGCTTCCCTTAGCGTCGACAACGGCGTACAGAGAAATAGTACGAGGGAGACAGTGAAAAAGGCAGATGCGGAGAAACCGGAGGTTAAAGGAGCGAGAGGGAGCACGAGAGGAAGATAAAGAGCGTAAGGGGTTGCGATTCGTATACCAGAGGTGGACCGAGGGATCCGCGTGCTGGGTGCTTTACAGAGAGGGCTGACGGAAAACCCTCTCGGCATTGAGGAGCGAGCTTGCGGAGTAAAGGAGAGACAGAGAGAGAGAGAGAGAGAGAGGGAGAAATATATACGCAAAGGCGAAGGAACCGGTATGGAAGAAGAAGAATAAGAAGTATAAGTAAAGAGAGCGAGAGAGAGAGAGAGAGGCGGAGGACTCGCTCGCCGGGAACTGGAAAGCTCACCCCTTTTCTTGCTTACCCTCGCTAGGGTTTTTCTCTCACGGTCTCGCTCTCCTTCCGTCTCTCTCACTGTTTAATTGCATCTTACTTTCGAATTTTCCGCGTGGAGCTATCGATCGAGACACGCGGCAGTGGCGGCCAGAGAAGAGAATGAGCAGGAGGCGGAGAAGGAGGACCGACGACGAAGCGGAGGCTGGAGGAGATGCCGAGATGCTGCTGGTAGTAGATGGTACCCCGTATATACCCCTGGTGTATGGTATACTTGTATGTACAGAGGGTTGTGAGAGATGGGAAAGAGTGTACGAAGAGGCTGAGGGTGGCAATGGTGGTGGGTTCGTTTGCGTCTTATCTCTGATGCTCTCGCAATCTTTCTTTCTCTCTCCCCTTCATTTTCTTCATCCCCCTCGCGTACTCGCGAGAGCCCCCCGTTTTCATTCCAGCGTGGGCCTCTTGCTTCTCCACTTCCTTCTTCTTTTATCTCTTTCCCGATTTCTTAAGCGTTTTCTTCGCTCCGCCGTGTCTTCTTCCTCTTCTACTTGTTTTTCTTCCCTTACTATACGGGGTAACCCATCCTCGCGGCAATCCCGAGTCCACCCTCTGGACCACCAATACCAACATGCCTTTCTACCTCGCAACGCGAGCATGACGAAGACGACCACCACCTTCCTCCGAAATCAGCAAACCTCCCCCTTACCCCCTCGAGTATCCGGCAGTCTCAGTCTTTCGGGCGTGTGCGCACGGCGAAATGAGAAGAAGAGGCTGTACAATGAGAGAGTACAAACTCGACTCGCTTCTAGACTATTTAAAACTACGCACGGACTCTTCTCTCTCTCTCTCTCTCTCTCTCTCTCTCTCTCTCTCTCTCTCTCTCTCTCTCTCGCTCTCACCCTCGCCTGGTCTTTCTTTGGACGAGAGGCATAATGCATATACATGTATATGCGGATATGTATACATATATAAATGCACTCGCAAGTTGGAAATAGGGCTTCGTGAGTCGAAGGAAAAGCAACGAGGGAGATCCCAGCACCACCAGCCACCTCCTCCCAGGGCCGACGTAACGAGTCTCGTAAGCTGGTGGCTCGTATCTTCTTCTCTCTCGGTTTTATCTCTCTGTTACTTCTATTTTCGATATAAATTCCCATTCGTGCATCCCTCCCTCTCATTACAATTTCCATCGTTGAAATACACATACGCGATCGGGTTAAACTGTCGAGGATTAAACGAGATAGTGGGTCGATATACTTTTGGTGCATAAAGCTTTTGATTCGAAGCAACAGAAGGAAAGAAGGAAGATTCACAGAGACCCTACTGCGTCATCGAACTATTACGAAGCAAATCAATGAATGATTTTTGTCGATGTTGATGATAATTCAATTATAAAATAAACAGTCGTACCTCGTCGAAAGCACGCACTTGTCGAAAGATCGCGCGAAAGAAAACTGTCTGCGAAGATATCGTACAGTGTCCACTTTTTAATCATCCCTTATTTTTGGGCATGAATGCATTTGATGACGGTCTTGCAGAATTTGAAAAATCCAATTTTATCGGTAGGAATGTTACAAGGTCATAAAAAAATACATCCTACAACACAACCTTTTGTAGCGGGAACACTTTGGTTGCGACCAGATTCGTATTTTTCCAACACAGATTTTTCAATCTTTGACTGTCTGCAACAGAGTATATTTTGAATGTATTTATTGCTTCAAATTTTCGATGATAATGAAACAAATCTAAACTCAAAATTTAGTTGTTTCACTGAGTCATGAGGCACGCGGGAACCTCCTTAATTGCCATTCACCCTAATGAAGCGCTTATTCCATCGATTACCAACCCATTTCGCTCGTTTCATTGAGAACGACGGTAGTTCATTGAAATTCTCTTCCGTCAATCGATGATCCTCTATTTTAGTTCCGCCGCATTCTTCTAAACGCATTTTCGTTTCATCATTGACTTTGCATTAGCGATTGCAATCGATGGTAATGCAAAAGTGTCCTTTTTCGTTTTTTTTTCGTGGCCAATGCGGATTAACCTCGATTATTTTTTGCGTCCGGGACTATCATTCAAGTTCGCGAGTGCATTGAAAAAACTGTGTGAAGCATTTCAAATCGGAAAAGGGTGAATCGCCAAACCCTCTCTTTTACCGCTGGAGGCATTAGAAATCTCGTCGTCGAGGAGTAAAGATCAACATTTTCTCTTCAACTTTCAACAATGCTTTTTTTAAATTTGATATTTGCGCCCCATTCTCATTACCATCGCGAGTCAATCATTTTGCTCGTTTCCTTTGAACGAATCAAAGGGTCACCGACTCGTTCGTAACCGTTCGAAAGAGCGGTCCAACTTCGCGAAGGGTCGTCAGGAAATTCCTCGATGTCGATTAGTCGTCGATCGGTCATCCGCGGGGAGTTTCAACCCTCCGAGGTTAACGACAATGAGTGAACCATTAGACGACAAAATGGTAACCAGAGTAATCGTCTCACGAGTGCGAGGCTCGGTAGCCAAACTCTCGACTGGAGTCTTCCCATTTTTGGCGCAACGAGACGCGCCAAAATCCACGTAACATCCTAACGAAGGAGCCCCTCTGTACCACACACCTTTCGCCCCTTATATTTTTAATCAATCCGTCACTGGTACTCACGGAGAAATGTGGTGAGGGTTGTTCTTAGGACGACGGGGGCGGGGGGGGAGGCTGCAGAGAGGGTAAAAAGGAGGTAGAGTGGTAAAGAAGTTGAGGGGTGTGTGACGGTTGGCGAGAGAGCTCGCGGGGGGGTAGGTTTGGTAGGAAGAGGTTCGAACGAAGCTGAGAGACGGGCCACGGGCGAAACGGGAATGGTTTCTTAGTTCCCTTCTTTGAGAGGGAAAGAGAAGGATACGGGGGGAGAGAGAGAGAGAGAGAGAGGTGTGCACGCCTCGTATTTAAAACCTCGGGGCTGATGAACGCTCCTCATGCCAGCAAGCATCCAGAGTAAAGAGAAAGAGGGCGAAGGAGGCTGGAGAAAGAGAGAAAAAGAAAAAGGAACGAGGAGAGCCTGTACATATACTCTCTCGGAGTTGCTGCTTCTGCTGCTGGCTGGCGCCTCCTCGGCAACCCCCTTGTCGGCTTCCACCGTCCACCTAACTTCTCATTTCACCCTCTCTCTTTCTCTCTCTCTCTCTCTCTCTCTCACACACACACACACTTGCGTGCGATCTCATTTTTTCCGTTCCTCCCTAAAATCTCTTTCCCACTTCTTCAAGCTGTGCAAGTCCATCACGATTGCCATCAAACAAAAGTCCCTACACGGGGAATATTCACTGGGGATACCTGAAAATGCCTGCGTAAACTTCGAACTCAATGATCCATTTTGCCCCTATGCTTTTTCGAAAGTTTACTTGCCATTGATTTTTGCAAATTAATCGATGAAATATCGCATTTCGAGTCTTTGGCGGAACATTTTTTGTTCACGTCGTATTTCAGCTTCCAGCTGAATGTTTTTTTCTTTGCTTCATTAATTTTGCAGCTTTTACGATGTTTGCAGAACATTTTCCCACCTTTTTCGTACATTCTGTAGCTATAGAATAATTCGTAATAAAACTATTCCAAAGGTAAAAAAAAGTACTAAAATTGAAAGGCTCTCTTTCGTGTGTTTTGAAATTTGCGTGAAATTTATGGGAGAAATATTAATCCGCGTAACGATAGGAAATTTGTGGAGCGATTGATTCCGAGCTGAAAATGAAGGAGACGAGGAGATCCGGACGAGATGACGCGTGAATATACATAATAGAAGGTCCGAAGTTCGAGGCGTAGAATCGTTCGACGATGCCGGATGTGGACTGCGGTCTGTGTCATGCATCGATGCTTCGCATCTTCGGATTTATCGTCCGCTTCGATGCTGTATTACAACTCGTTCGCTTATATCTCTACCAGCTGGCAATATTTATGTACACGTGTGTGTGGACACGAAAAAACGCATCTCAGGAGACTGGAAGCTGAGAGAAAAGATGGAGACAAAAAAAGGAGAGTCTGCGCGTGTAATTGGGATGCTGAGAGATGCCCGAGACAATTTTTTTCGGCAATCTATAAATTTTTATCACAACGAGTATTATTCCTACTCGAGCCTCGAGTTCATCGACCATCCATGCTCCTTTTTCCTCTCGCGTGAACCACGGAATAAATCCCAAGACTGTCTCGTCACCGCGTCGAACCGTTTCCATTATTTTCAACATTATTTTCCCATGAATATTCCCAATGAATATTCCCAATGCGCCTGGACCATTGATGGATCTGATGTTCATCGATTTCTGTTGCGAAAAAAAAATTCTCGTACGTAGGCTTCAAGGATGGGGGGAATCGAATAAACGTGTTTTTCTCGGTAGAGATGAAAATTGAAAAAAAAAAAGAAAAGCAAGCCGAGAGATGCAAGAACGAAGACGAAGGAGAAACAGACAAGACCGTCGTGTCACGTCGGCCGATATCCCGCAATTTGTAAAAAAAAAATAAGTGACGTTGAAAAATGAAAATTCGATCGAAGAATTGCACGGAAAAAGGAAAGGGTTGTAAAAAGAAAATTTCACCGTGATTAAAATATGTGAAAAAGAGTCTGAATTCGTGAAATCAGACGAAACTCGTGTGTCCTCGTACGATTGGTGCGTACGTGGGCGTAGACAGCAGGTACGTAGTACGCAATTGAAGGGAAAACAGTGAAGAGGGGGTGCAAGAGAGAAGCAGGCGGCAAATGTTTTTGGAGCGGAGCCAAAGGGTGAGTTGTGTGCCCACGTGAGGGTGGAGAATCACGCGAGGGCTCCACGTCTCGTTTCTCACCGAAAATAAGAGCGCAACTGACACCGTTCGGGGCTGCGCGCTACGTCCTTCAGCTCCCTCGTCCTTCGATGAATTAACATCCCTTTTTTTCGATCCAGCGTTCAGGAGACACGCACAACCCGTTTCGTGACGTTTTTTCCGTCTCAGCACGTGATTTGGCGGTTCTTCCGATTCGTCACGTGACGACGTACGCTCATTGCTTATTCCGACACGTGAACGCGCACACAAAATTTTGATCGACGCAGCAAATACGTATTAATTATCATAAAAAAAATATTTTCACGTTATTCCACCTCGGTCCCACCAGGCAGGACCTTGGCACTCGTGTAGATCGATATAAGAGACATTTTTTTCCATTTTTAACGCATTTCAGTTATCGTATGTGGTGAGGCGCGATAAAATCCATCGAAGCGAAAAAAATTGAAAGGAAAAACAGATTCCACAATCAAGGTCTGGTAACGAGAACGGACGCTGCGCGAGAGGAGGAAAAAACACATCGGTGGGAAAAAAATAATGATTCGAATTATTAGACTTGCATAATGTACGAGGACGTAATTAGAAAATGTTGGAGATGTAAAATGTTGTTCCATACGAAGGACTTTCAACCCACACGGAGTTTGCTCGGTACGTCAGAATCGTTACTCATCCGGGACACGACGTCGACGAGAGGTTCCACAGCAGCGATAAGGGGGAAATTTTAAAGGGTAGGATGAGGGATGTAGATGCCATCGACACGCAAGACGACAGGGATGTTACTACGTCAGCAGCGAGTTCTCCCTACATACGCTCGATTTGGGTTTACGTAAGCCAAGTGGAAGTGATATGTTCTGTCTCTTATATGTATATACATATATATAAATACATCTGTCTGCTCACGGTATATTATAACGTCGAGAATATTTCAGCCACAGAATTAGTTCATTGAGGTGCAATGTGTTTTTTTTCCTCAACACTTTTTTATTCCTCCAATTATTTTTATATCGAAATTATTATTGAGATAAATAAAAGATGATAATGTACCGAATGTACATGGAAATTTTTCATTCATATGTAATTTGGAGTAATTGTCATTTAATATGTACTCGAATGATCGTGCAGTCAATAATCGAATATTTTATTGGCAATGTGTCGAAATGTATTGGCACGTTTGTACCGTTGGTGGAAAAAATAAATGCAGTATTGTACGTCGTAGAAAATCGCACGATTATCCTTGGAATTATTTATGGACCCACCGGCTGGTTGAGAAAAAAATTCATAAAATCGTAATTTCCGAAATTCTTGTACACGCGATCTTATGTGGGATTAAGACTCTCGAGACGAAGATTCGTATTTTTTTAACGCTGATTTTTCTCATTTAAAAACTCAAGAATAAAAGTACAATTATTTCGTGTCGAGATTCATTAGGAGTTGCAAGTCGCGCGTGAGCGCCCTTAACGCGAGTACATTGCACCAAATTTTGCAAAAAAAGACGTTCCTACATGTTTCCTCGAATTGACAAAAAACTTTGCAAATTTCGGGTATTTAACGTTTATTTGCGGTTTTTTGCTTCTTTTCAAAGATCGAATGCAAGAGAGGGAGAAGTGGCGATACCGAGGAACTCGAGAAATACCGAAACGATAGTGCAAGCGATGGAATAGCGGGACGAGAGGATAAGAGGAGAGAATTCTGCAGGATGTCGGTGGATCGTCCGGTTTTAGGATCGTACACGGTTCTCTCTTCTCTGTACGCTTTCGCACAAAGTATCCAACGGGATGAGAGGGAGGATGGGGATGAGGGAAACGACCACATCGCCTCTTTCCATCGCTCTGAGGATTCGTCTCGGGGGGAGTAAGAACGCGGTGGAGTTTCAGGGTGTACAGTCCGACAAAGCCAAGACGGTCGCGGGGTGAAAGCCTCCACCAAGGATGGTAAGAAAGACAGCAAATAGAGCGGTGTTGCATGGTCGTGGAGAGAAGGATCGGATCTTCTCTCCACCGCCCTCGACATTACAGTACAATCAGCGGCTAAGCCGGGCATTGATTTTGCGTATACAGAGTTTCCACGAGCGTCATTTGTGTGAGGAGACTGTAAGGGTGTTTCTCATCCTTACATCGCGTCTCAGTCTCCCTCTCTCTCTCTCTATCTATCTTAATTCTTCTCTCCCATACACCTTGAACAAATAACACATCTACGTATGTATACACATAATATACACGGTGGTATTTCTCGATGAAAGGATACAGCGATTTCTTCCCTCTGTCAATGTTCTTGGATAACTCCTGTACGTTCATACAGGGTGGTTTTTGCCAAGACGTTAATAAGGGGACAAGGGCGGAGATTCAACGCTTTATGTCGCAATTATGGTTTTTCATCCGCATTTGCGGAGAAGCGATTCGAGTGAATAAATTATCGAATCATAGCGGGGATTTTTTCAGCGCCATTGCAGCGATGTTTATCGGCGTTATTCGACAATATTCCAAAGTGGAATTCAAATTTCTGTCTTCCTAGAATTTTATTTTTATCGAGAAACGACGAAGTGTGACCAAAAGTTGAGGGAATCTGAAAATTACGAGCATCTCCAGCTTGAGTCCAGCTTGGATTTGAACTCACCTATCCTCCTGTCTTTTAGTCGAATGGATTCAACCAGACCCAAAAACGCAGCATGATCCGTGAATACGGTCTCTGTCTCAAAAATGAGATTATTTGAAAAAAATAATGCTGAAATTTACTATTTTATGGCAAGAATTCGCTCATTTCGCCTCGCAATTTCAGCCCCACTGACTGCATACATTTAAAAAACATATTCCCTTCCAATGCTTCAATATTGATAGTAATTATCCGATGAAAAATTCAGATGAAAAAATGAAACAGCTGCCCTCGCAGCATCGCGAAACATTGCGACAATTTTCCTTTTTTTTTTTTAATTTACACATGGCTATAAAGCAGATTTTCATTTCCGAAGAAAGATTGATCGAATTTTCTCCCGAATACAAAAAAACTACTCAGTTTGAGTGTTTCAGAACGCTGCGGGATTAGGATCACCCGTTAGGTCTTTGACGTTGTATACGTTAAGATCCAAGTACGCGAGATGCTGTGCACGGAAGGACTCTTATATGCGCACATCTGTATAGATATGTTGCATGTACTTATACAGACGGAAATACACATTGACACGTAGCGAGCACATCTCGCTAGCAGTGAGCAACGAAGCGATAGAGAGGGAGAAAGGAAATGCTGGGATACATTTAGGGGCTGAAACAGAGAAGGTTGCGGGTGCACGTTGGTCGTAGAGGGTGGTCCTGCGGTAGGATGGATGCATGGAGAAGTCCGCGGACGGTCTTGGCGGTATCTTAGCTCTCCCATTGCTTCGATACTGCTGCTCTTGGTAGCGTTATTGAGTGTGTGTTACTCGTACACAAGACGAGTGACGGCGAACAAGATGAAGAGAGAGAGAGAGAGAGAGAGAGAGGGAGAGAGAAAGAGAAATTCAGAGTCGAAGGGCGGCTGAGCGAGCGACTAAATACCTCAGGATTGTTACTATTGCCACCCCTTTTGCACCCTCAAACAACCGCCACCTTCCTCTTTACCACCCTCATGAGTGAGAGCGAAAGACCTAGATCGCCACGCTATATACGCCTGTTTTCTTCCTTCTGCCTCGTAGTAGCCTCTGGTACAGCAACATCCCCTCTGTCTCTCTCTCTCTCCGATGCCCTCGTCCGGTTCACCCAACGGGACACACACCAGCACTATAAACTACATCCCTAACCCACTCTCCCTCTTTCGATGGGCTCTTCTTGCTTCTGGAATGGTTTAATGCTATTGATTCGCGTGCCCGCACTGAGCCCTCTCAGGTTTAGAAGATCCCACCCCCTTAACGTATACGTATACACAAATCAGGCTGTGCGAGAGATTTCTCGCTGCTGTTGCACTGCAACACTCCACATCCGTGCAATGTGTGTGCAGATATTCCGAATTCCTCTCTTTCTCTCTGCATCTTTCACAGCCTCCCTCTCTCTCTCTCTCTCTTTCCCTCTGTCGCTTTCATACACACAAAAGCTGCAAAACGTCTTCCCAAAAATCGAAACGAGGACCTAAACCGTAAGAGAAAGTTTACACCCTTTTTTTATAACTCGGTCCATGAATCAATCGATGATGACACCGCAACGCAGCATCCGCTCGTTATTGCCACCCCACGAAACTCGAAAAAACATTTTTTTACCCATCCCGGTTATTAACGAAGTAATTCGAGCGCCAGTTGTCCATTGAACCTTTTTTGTACGAGTTTTTTTTCAAATTCGATTTCTTTGTCTCAGGTAAGAAAGTTTACTTGTTTGTATCGTTTTTATCGTACCTCCTCGCGGTGGTCGAGCTTGCGTCAAGGTGGCTAATTAGAGAGCACAAGGACGTGCAGTGGTGGAAGGGAAAAATGCACGCTCTTGCTATCGAATTATTTTCTCGATATCGGAAGAGACGCGAAAGAGGATGGAGGAGTCGTCGACGAAGCTGCTGGGTGACAATTATAAAAATTATGAGACAAAGAGGGGTAAGAGGGTGGTACGAAAAATCCTTCATCAAACTCTAAGAATAACGTGCTTCTCACCTTTCTCTCCGCGATCCTCATTTGTTCTCATAAAAATTCTCCGTTCCCTTTTTCACTTTGTGCAATGATAAAAAAGAAAAAATCTCGCATCGAACTTTGGATTCTTGCGCGTATACGATTGTCCCATTCTCCTCCCTGCTCCATTCCGAGCCAAACCAACGCCGGAGTTTCTCGGCTTTGCTACTTCTACCAATAACAAAACGGACAAAATAATCCCTTAACGAACACTCGCTTTCGGCGCCCCCTTCTTTTCTCCTGGCAGTGAAGCATCAGTTCGCGAATCTTCCTATAAATAAACCGAAGCAAAAGTACATTGTCCAATTACAATAATGAGGCGGGGGGCCCTCGTTAACGCGAGTGCGTCCTCTTTTATATCGATGGAGAGAAGAGCGAGAGAAGGAGTCCGATGAGGTACGAGAAGAAAGGAAGTGGAAGCTGGCGATGGAACGGCCTTTGGGGTGGGTTGGAGCGAGATGGAGCTCGGGTGGCTCGGGCGTCGATGAAAAATGAAACGAGCCGAGAAACGTACCGCTGTATACGACATTTGTGTCCCGGTACGTTCAACCCCCGCGAGCCGAAAGAAGCGAGAATATCGTTGGATACACGGAAGGGGGTAACGGGATATTCGTCGGCGGGAGGGTGACAAGACGAGAAGAAAACGCGAAGAGGTGGTCTGAGGAACAAGAAGGCAAAATAAAGAAGATGAAGCGCAAAGGAGCCCGAGTATGGCGGTCTGCATTATCGCGACGTGTAATACGATATGCAGATGGATATTTGCATCCCCCGCACACAATATCCACAGAGCGTGGACCACCACCCTTCGACAGGGTGGCGGTCCACGGTCGGGGAAGTGAATGAAGCAAAAGAGTGCGCTGATGTCCGTGCGTGGATGTGTGAGAGACAGTCGGCGCTGTCGGAGGATGGCAGAGGGTGGCTAGGATTCACCCTCTACCCTGTTGGGGTGGAAGAGAGAATGAAGCGGCAACATGAGCGCGGTACAGTAGGAGATCCTTAGAATCGGAGAGGAGAGGACCGGGGGATGCTCCGGGAGAATCATCCCTCTCCTTCTGGCGGTTCTCGAATGGACCGGACACGAGAGCAAGAGAGCTCTTCTCCTTGTCCCTCTCTCTTTCTCTTTCTTGCCATATACGTAGGTCCGGGTATTCGCATTTGATGGTGGGGGTAAGAAACTGTGAAATATCGATTAAGTTTGCCAGTAAGACAAGGAAGGTCCGCGGGCAAGGTGTGTACGTGCGTATACATAGTAGGTTTCTCGAAAGGTGCTTCCTTGTAGGAGAGGAGTCTCTCTCTCTCGATCTTTCCTCCTATGCTTTAACCTTCATGCATAAGACGGGGGTCCCCTTGGACCGTAACGTCCTTCTCCGCTGTACACGTCCAGGCTCCATGGGTTCTGGTCAGGGGTGGTGGAAGGTGATATGAGCATTGTATCGGGGAATTAACGGTGTTCTCCTTGCCGTCCCAGCTCCCTTACCCTCTTGGTACTCGTCAGCTCGCGGCACATGTATATACAAGTATGTGTGTGAATATATAGAAAGAGGGTCCCACTGGTAAGTTCCCTTCCTTTCCTGGTTCCTACATCCCATCATTGAACCGAAGCTTCCTATCCTTTCCGTCGTGTATGCCGAGAATGGGGTGGCCTGTTTCTCGCCTCTTCTCTCTCCCTTTTCCACGCGTTCTTACCCTCCTCTCGTGCTCCCTCTTGATTCTCGTGAATTTCCTCCTATGCTTTACGTCTTCTCTACCCCATCGTCGTCTTGGCCTCTGGCCATTCTCACTACGTACGTGTAGGTGTGTAGTCTTCCTGCTACCAGCACCTTTCAGCTTTCTCGAGGAAGACGGGGAGATTCGTTGGCTCGCTTCAACATCGTCATCGCTGCCACTAGCAACCCTTGCGTTTCTCATCCCTTTAATCGGGCCTTCCCCACCCACCGCACTCCTGGACCTAAAGCATCGCTCGGAGGCTGCTCTCTGTTTCTCTCTCTCTCTCTCTCTCTCTTTCTCTTCCGCTTTCTCCAGCGCTTCCTCCTTCGTACGACTATGAGATCCCACCGCTCTTCTTCGTCTTTAGTTCCTGACTGAGCCATGGACCACGTACGACATTGTGCTCTTCGCCTAGTCGTACATTGCCGGACATTCTATGTTCGAGAGCACCACCATCACCAGTTGGGGATGTATTCCGAGAGAAGATGAGAGAGACGTTCGAGACTCTATCTTTCAAAGTCTGGTAACCTGCAAGTTTCGCGTCCCTTTCTGGGCAATGCTCCGCGAGTTGCCTTCGTCCCTCTGGGACTCGTGAAAAACTTATCGAACTCCTCAAAGCGTTAGAAAGATGATCTGATTTTCCGTATACTAATTCAAATGCGTAACATCGATGTTATAATTTTTCCCGCAACCAAAGGTAAAAAGCCGACTGAATGTGAAAAAAAAACTAGGAAGGTTGCGTCAAAACTGATGCAAGAATAAATATGCTTATTGCCGCAATTATTTTCCAGACACGCTTTTCGATCAACAAGTTTGCCACTGCCATGAGCAAATGTTTCAAGCATCGAAGCGCTTCAGGACCAGAAAAAACGTTTATCAAATCGCCTTAGAAGACAAGGGATGAGGAAATTCCTCTCTAACTGCCACTGAATTTGATCAGTGATGATTACAATTATTACATGAATCTTTGCGTTACATAAAAATTGAAATAAACTCGACTTTTTATCAATCCACTGTAACGAGTGCAAAACATTCTTTGCAACGATGATTGACGACTCTCTGGGACTCGTGAAAAACTTATGGAACTCCTCAAAGGGTTAGAAAGATGATCTGATTTTCCGTACACTAGTTCAAATGCGTACCATCGATGTTATAATTTCTCCCACAACCAAAGGTAAAAAGCCGACTGAATGTGAAAAAAAACTAGGAAGGTTGCGTCAAAACTGATGCAAGAATAAATATGCTTATTGCCGCAATTATTTTCCAGACACGCTTTTCGATCAACAAGTTTGCCACTGCCATGAGCAAATGTTTCAAGCATCGAAGCGCTTCAGGACCAGAAAAAACGTTTATCAAATCGCCTTAGAAGACAAGGGATGAGGAAATTCCTCTCTAACTGCCACTGAATTTGATCAGTGATGATTACAATTATTACATGAATCTTTGCGTTACATAAAAATTGAAATAAACTCGACTTTTTATCAATCCACTGTAACGAGTGCAAAACATTCTTTGCAACGATGATTGACGACTCTCTGGGACTCGTGAAAAACTTATGGAACTCCTCAAAGCGTTAGAAAGATGATCTGATTTTCCGTACACTAGTTCAAATGCGTACCATCGATGTTATAATTTCTCCCACAACCAAAGGTAAAAAGCCGACTGAATGTGAAAAAAAAACTAGGAAGGTTGCGTCAAAACTGATGCAAGAATAAATATGCTTATTGCCGCAATTATTTTACAGACACGCTTTTCGATCAACAAGTTTGCCACTGCCATGAGCAAATGTTTCAAGCATCGAAGCGCTTCAGGACCAGAAAAAACGTTTATCAAATTGCCTTAGAAGACAAGGGATGAGGAAATTCCTCTCTAACTGCCACTGAATTTGATCAGTGATGATTACAATTATTACATGAATCTTTGCGTTACATAAAAATTGAAATAAACTCGACTTTTTATCAATCCACTGTAACGAGTGCAAAACATTCGTTGCAACGATGATTGACGACTCTACAGGAGTTTGTCGGATTAAAAAGTGCTCATAGACTTTTCGCAAATTTCATCATCGATTTGTCTGGGAATGATGTACATCGGGTTCTGCAAAACTCTGTACAGAAACCAAAATAATTAACAAATAGGGCGAAAAGGTAAACTTGAGGGCGTCAACGTGAATTAACTTATATAGAATATATATATACATATATATATATACTTTTATTTGAAAATCGTTGAACAAATTGATATAAACAGAGACTTGGCACGATCTTGAGGCACTCAAATCTTCGCCCCAAGGCTTTCAATAGAGGGGGTTCTGTTTCTCTCTCTCTCTCTCTCTGTCTCTCTCACTTTCTCCTGCACAGTACAACAGAGTATATATTCTACCCCTTTTCCGCGTATGTACACTGAAAATAATCACTGCACCTTTTCCATACGGCGTGGGAATAAAATCCGCATTCCTGTGCAACGTCATACAGGGAAATTCGTCGTCGAAAATTGTAACGTGCGGGAATTTGCGAATGTGAGAGGAAAAATCGCTACACGGGGTTGAAAAATGAACAAGGAGGCGCAGGAAAGACGCGGGTCGGAATGCGATCGAGTTTATCGTTTGCGGATGCATGGAATCTCGGAGCTGTCTGCTGTAAAGTGTGCTGCAGCAGTGGCGCACGCGACTATCTCTCTGCTGTGGGCGTTCGCAGTAGAGAAAGTGAGAAGAGAACGGCCATAAACAGCTTGTTGCTTCCCAAGCAAGTGCTCTCTATTCTCGTCTCTTTGCTTCTTCCCTTCTTCCTAACTCTCCACTAACGATTTCCCCGACGATTTCCTCGCCAATTCTTTCTCTCTCTCTCTCGCTGGCATCTCTTTCCCTTCCGTTCCGTTCCTTTTTCAAAGTCGGTTCCGTTTCCTTTTTTTCCTCCCGCGCGACTCATTTTCGTCACGCTTCGGGGCTATCGAACTTTCTGCCCACTTTGGCACTGCAAGCCTGGTAAACGATTTTTTTTTATCTCGTTTTTCAGCTGCTCATTACCGCCTCGAATTTTCGATCAAAACACAAAAACCTACGCTCGTCTTTAAAATTACCGTCGTCTTTGAAATCTCCGTTAAAAATCGAGAGAAACGAGATAAAAGTGATTGATCGAGAATCGACGTCAGGATTTCACCATTTTTCGATCGCGAATTTTGGGAAAAAAGAAATTGAAGAAAAATGGTCCGCGTCTGTCTCAGGAATCCTCGGAAATTGAAAAAAAATGTGGTAATGAGCGACTCATTTTCGTCACGCTTCGGGGCTATCGAACTTTCTGCCCACTTTGGCACTGGAAATCTGATAAACGATTTTTTTTAATCTCGTTTTTCAGCTGCTCATTACCGCCTCGAATTTTCGATCAAAACACAAAGATCTGTGCTCGTTTTTGAAATTACCGTCGTCTTTGAAATCTCCGTTAAAAATCGAGAGAAACGAGATAAAAGTGATTGATCGAGAATCGACGTCAGGATTTCATCATTTTTCGATCGCGAATTTTGAGAAAAAAGAAATTGAAGAAAAATGGTCCGCGTCTGTCTCAGGAATCCTCGGAAATTGAAAAAAATGGTGGTAATGAGCGACTCATTTTCGTCACGCTTCGGGGCTATCGAACTTTCTGCCAACTTTGGCACTGCAAACCTGATAAACGATTTTTTTTTATCTCGTTTTTCAGCTGCTCATTACCGCCTCGAATTTTCGATCAAAACACAAAAACCTATGCTCGTCTTTAAAATCTCCGTTAAAAATCGAGAGAAACGAGATAAAAGTGATTGATCGAGAATCGACGTCAGGATTTCACCATTTTTCGATCGCGAATTTTGGGAAAAAAGAAATTGAAGAAAAATGGTCCGCGTCTGTCTCAGGAATCCTCAGAAATTGAAAAAAATGGTGGTAATGACGGAAGATATAAACGAGGCGTCAACTTCCGCAATAATTATCACACTTACGAGGTATAATTGCGATTGCAATTTCATGCATTCTACGTATGTCTTTACGGTGCAATTTCGTTAGGAACGTCGAGAGGACTTTTATGTACGTTGCATCTGGAGGAGAGTCCTACTTATTTAGTGTCACAGTGCCGATGAGCATGCAGGAGAGAACAATGCTCGCGAACAATGGTCGCGAGAACCACGAGGGGGAAAAAAAAAACATGGAGATACACGCTGGAGACTCTGCCACACACCTATCATTAACAGTCGTTATTAACGCATGGCTACTTCGCTCTGCGAATGGCACTCGCTTGTCGAGACTCGCTCATGGACGAGGACAAAGTGTGGTACGAGAGAGGTATGTGCTGAAAAAAAAAAAATCATGAAACAGGAGGAAAAAAAAAATGTGACGAAACAGGTGGATTGTATCGACACCTCGTGGATCTTGGCACGTTAAACGAGTAACTGTACAAAGGCACAAATCGAAACCTCTCGCTGTCACCGTTCTTATCATTTTTTCTCGCGGGCGATGCGATTTTCCGTCATTTTCTTGTCCTCGTGCGAGGAAAACATCGCATCAATTTTCTTCGAAAGGTGGTCTGAGAGAGAAGGGAAATTTTTTCGTGGATTTGTCGATCTATAACGTCCACGAAAACAGCTGGGATTTTTATGGTACTAAATTATCGATAATCGTCGAATAATCTAGACAAATATGGCACGTGTAATTGTAATTTAAAAAAATGAATTACCATATCCAAAATAATTCATGTCCGTCAGTTCCCATGCATTGAATATTAATTTGATGACGGGGATGAAATCGAAGGCAAAAAAGATCGTTGAATCTTGATTCCGAAAAAAATTATACATAGAAATCGTACATACGTCATTATTGTTGACGAGTTGGTAATTTCGCGTAATTGGGTATGTATATCGGGGATGAAATTAAAGTAAAAAAAGATCGTTGAATATTGATTCCGAAAAAAATTATACATAGAAATCGTACATACGACATGATTGTTGACGAGTTCGTAATTTCGCGTAATTGGGTATGTATATCAGGGATGAAATGGAAGGCAAAAAAGATCGTTGAATCTTGATTTTGAAAAAAATTATACATAGAAATCGTACATAACCCATTATTGTTGACGAGTTCGTAATTTCGCGTAATTGCGTATGTACATCGGGGATGAAATCAAAGACAAAAAAAGATCGTTGAATCTTGATTCCGAAAAAAATTATACATAGAAATCGTACATACGTCATTATTGTTGACGAGTTGGTAATTTCGCGTAATTGGGTATGTATATCGGGGATGAAATTAAAGTAAAAAAAGATCGTTGAATATTGATTCCGAAAAAAATTATACATAGAAATCGTACATACGACATGATTGTTGACGAGTTCGTAATTTCGCGTAATTGGGTATGTATATCAGGGATGAAATGGAAGGCAAAAAAGATCGTTGAATCTTGATTTTGAAAAAAATTATACATAGAAATCGTACATAACCCATTATTGTTGACGAGTTCGTAATTTCGCGTAATTGCGTATGTACATCGGGGATGAAATCAAAGACAAAAAAAGATCGTTGAATTTTGATTTTGAAAAAAATTATACATAGAAATCGTACATACGTCATTATTGTTGACGAGTTCGTAATTTCGCGTAATTGGGTATGTATATCAGGGATGAAATGGAAGGCAAAAAAGATCGTTGAATTTTGATTTTGAAAAAAATTATACATAGAAATCGTACATACGACATTATTGTTGACGAGTTCGTAATTTCGCGTAATTGGGTATGTATATCAGGGATGAAATGGAAGGCAAAAAAGTACGTTGAATTTTGATTTTGAAAAAAATTATACATAGAAATCGTACATACCCCATTATTGTTGACGAGTTCGTAATTTCGCGTAATTGGGTATGTATATCGGGGATGAAATGGAAGACAAAAAAGATCGTTGAATTTTGATTTTGAAAAAAATTATACATACCCCATTATTGTTGACGAGTTCGTAATTTCGCGTAATTGGGTATGTATATCGGGGATAAAATCAAAGACAAAAAAAGATCGTTGAATCTTGATTTTGAAAAAAATTATACATAGAAATCGTACATACCCCATTATTGTTGACGAGTTCGTAATTTCGCGCAATTGGGCATGTATATCGGGGATAAAATCAAAGACAAAAAAAGATCGTTGAATCTTGATTTTGAAAAAAATTATACATAGAAATCGTACATACCCCATTATTGTTGACGAGTTCGTAATTTCGCGTAATTGGGTATGTATATCGGGGATGAAATCAAAGACAAAAAAAGATCGTTGAATCTTGATTTCTCAAAAAATTATACATAGAAATCGTAAGTACGATATTATTGTTGACGAGTTTATAATTTCGCGTTAACAATTGATACACGTGTATTCGAGAACAAACCGAAATAATCGAGAATCTTGGGTATCTGTGGGTACATGTATTTGAACAAATGTCTACCAGGAAGATTGTATGAAAATCCAACATCGTGGTTTATCGAAATATCCGGAAGTGCTCGAGTACAAACCGTGTAAAATCCGGGCGTGTTATTCATCGTCGGTTCGGCATCCACGGGGCTGGCAGCTCTTTCTCTCCCTCTCGATTTCTCTAAACAAAAGTTTCCTATGGTTAGATGGATGATGGTGATGCCGGTGCCACCAAGAGGAAGGAGAAACCAGGAGGATTCTGGGTTTGAGAATTCTCACAAGGAACATTTTCCACCCCGCACGGCCTGCCCTTCTGATCCGACGAATATACATGTCCGTGTATACACACGCACGAGTACGTATAGGCGTATGTAGTCGAGAGATATTGCATCGAAATGCGAAATTCGTACAACGCAGAATTATCGCAGAAGGCATGCAAAGGAGTTGAACCGGGCCCGGCGGTAAACGCGAGGAGAAAGACAGAGAGATTGACCGTTGAAAAGCACAAGACGGAAGAAGGAAAGGAGCTGACCGCTTCCAGGAGAGCAAGGGGATGTTCTGGCCAGCGGAACTTGAGTTACTGGATATATCGTGTGTGTGTGTGTGTGTCTGTGTACACGTAAATATAGATGTATGTATATAAACATTTACAAACTAAATCAATAACAAAATGGCGTAAGCATCATCACACCGCGTGGTAAATCGTGCGGGTTACGCCATTTTGTTTATGAGAAATCGACTATGTGTCGTATAGAAAGCAGAGCCACGTCTCCGAATGCGAAATGGGGTGAGAGGCTTTCCTGGATGGGCTGCTATAGGTAGAAGCAAGAAAGTGTGTTGGCCGGAGAAATAGGTGGAGATGGACAGGCTAAAATGGGATGGAAGGATAGATGGATGAGAAATAACGCGAGATGCCGGAGCGAGGCAAGAAGAGAATGAGAATGTACGAGGAGAAGGCAAGGTTTCCAAGAGAGATCCAGAGAGAGAGAGAGAGAGGAGGATGCGATGTCGGTGCTGGTGGCATTGCGCGATGTCTAAGAGATAGACTACGAGAAATCGGGGCTAGGAACACGTAAGGAAGGACGAGAGAGGAAAGGAGAGGACAAGACTGGAGCCTCGAGGGGTAAAGCTCGCGAGGGTTTCAAGACACTAACCCTTGGCCAAGCAGGGTGAAACCACCTACCCCTTTCGAGGCCCAGAATAATCTACAATCCATATCAGTCTTAGGTAGTCCAGCGGTGAACACCCAAACTGTTTTCTCTCTCTCTCCCTCTCTCTTTGGTGGAAGAGAGCACGAGGACCAAGAGTCCTCTTGGTTTTGATGCAATATATAGTCATACATCGGTACAACAACTACCCTCAGCAATGCTCTCTCTGTGCTCGGACGTCCCTTCCAGGCCTCCAACTTCCCTTCTTCGTTCCTGACAACCCCTTTCTCCTCTCTGTAGCTATTTCCCTATGAACGTTGCTTTCCAGTTTCCTAGGATCTCTCCCTCTCTCTCTCTTTCGCTATTTTGGTCCTTTGCTCTCACTCTCCCCATTTCCCTCCGTCTCGGTCCATCTCTCTCTGGTAGTGGTCTTCTCAGATTCTCCAGAGTCCATCTCTGCGCTCTTCACCCCTTACACTAGCCAGTCTCTTCTTCCGCTTCTCCGTCTTGGCCGCAACCCTTCCTGCCGTTAGTCCGCTAGTCAATACCAACACGCGTTCCTTACCTACGATCTTCCACTCTCTCTCTCTCGCCGTCTTTCCTTCTTGCTCTTCGCTCCTTACCATGTATTCCACAAATATACATCGACGTGTCTATGCAAAGGCTAGAATGGCGCGAATATCAGGCTTGCCGATACATCGATAAAAGGGATGGGCGGCAGCATCGTTTTTAGGCGGAATTTGGGGGAAAATTTCGCCGCGTCCTTGAATCCAATGACACGTCGTTCGGTACCTTAAATTGAAAGGAAAAAACCATTTCTCTTCATAGCATCACAGACACCCGTTTGTCGTTTGTGCTTTAAACCCGCCCTGTTCAACGATCTACCACACTCGTCAAGATTTCCCTCGTCAGGATAACCAAACGACTGTCCCCAATAAGGGATATAATTATTGGGTTTAATCACAATTAACCAGGAGCAATTTTAAGATCGTGAATTCTCGTTGATAGCCCGAAATAATGTTTTTCTGCTATCGATTCGTCGAAGTTTATGCATTTCAAGGGTCTTCACCCCTTTTCCGTCGGGGGTGAAGATTCTCCCGTCTCTCTCGTCTTCTCTCGAGCATGTACAACATGTGCACGTAGTGGATGTTCCTGACCATCCGGGGTTCCTTCGGTTGTACAACCTTGCATCCGCATAACCGGTCACAACCTCAATGTATCCCGCCCTCTCGCTTCCGCAGTCCCTTCTGGCCGCTTCTCACCTCGTTCAGCCTTTCGACCAACGACGAAACTACCCTGGGCTACGTCCGCGGGCACAGCATCTTGGACGATAAATTCCCTCGACAACTCGCGTATCGCTGACTCGATACGCCGCTCTCTGCGCTCTGTTTTCTTGGCCTCAAGCGAGAGACAGGCAGAGTAGCTCGATCGAGCGGACAGGCCATCAGCAAGCATATACATATAATACATTCCAGGCTAAATTGATCAACCTCCGACTGGCAATCCTCGCGAATATATGTTTCGCGATCTTTTCATCGTTATACACCATTCACGACGCGCTGAGACGTTCTCTCTTTCGATTCGCCAAATATTCCCTCTATTAAACATGGTGGAAATTCCTTTGAAACGGAAGCTAGAAAATAAATACGCCTCTGGGCCAACGGCTCAATATTCCCTTCATCAACCTCGCGTTTTGATAAGAGAATTTTCATCTCGAACGAGCACAAAGTCTCTTTTTTTTCCTCATCCGGAGGATGAAGGCTCTCCCACTCCGAGACGAATTTTAGACGTATTTATTTAAAATATATTATATTTTATTATTCCTTCGATCTAAAAACCTCCTCTCCGCGTATTTTACGTGTCCAATACCCACATATGTACCTGCAGAGGAGATCCGTGAGGACATTATGACACTCGAAAATTCAAAAACGTTGTTGAATTTCCCTGGAAAGCGATTTTCAAAGTCGCGTGCGAAAAGTAGCGAGGGTCAAATCTTTCATCAATTATGCGTTTTTCGAATACGTGATGGTTGTTTATTTCGTAGAAAAAAATGGTAAAGATTCAAAAATAATTTGAACACCTCGCGGAGGGCTAACCGTGGCGATGAATGTTTATTTCGATCCGCAGTGTGATCCTGATTGACCCACGCTCGAATCGGCTGAATATTATTTTCGTTATTGATGTTAAAATATACCCTCGGCGAATAAAATATATATATATATACATATGTACCCACATATGTACCTGCAGAGGAGATCCGTGAGGACATTGAGACCCTCGAAAATTCAAAAACGTTGTTGAATTTCCCTGGAAAGGGATTTTCAAAGTCGCGTGCGAAAAGTAGCGAGGGTCAAATCTTTCGTCAATTATGCGTTTTTCGAAAACGTGATGGTTGTTTATTTCGTAGGAAAAAATGGTAAAGATTCAAAAATAATTTGAACACCTCGCGGAGGGCTAACCGTGGCGATTAATGTTTATTTCGATCCGCAGTGTGATCCTGATTGACCCACGCTCGAATCGGCTGAATATTATTTTCGTTATTGATGTTAAAATATACCCTCGGCGAATAAAATATATATATATATACATATGTACCTGCAGAGGAGATCCGTGAGGACATTATGACCCTCGAAAATTCAAAAACGTTGTTGAATTTCCCTGGAAAGCGATTTTCAAAGTCGCGTGCGAAAAGTAGCGAGGGTCAAATCTTTCGTCAATTATGCGTTTTTCGAAAACGTGATGGTTGTTTATTTCGTAGAAAAAAATGGTAAAGATTCAAAAATAATCTGAACACCTCGCGGAGGGCTAACCGTGGCGATGAATGTTTATTTCGATCCGCAGTGTGATCCTGATTGACCCACGCTCGAATCGGCTGAATATTATTTTCGTTATCGATGTTAAAATATACCCTCGGCGAGTAAAATATATATATATACACATGTATAGATAATATCATTGTCGGATTGACTGGCATTGCAATCTCCTAAAATCCAACAATAAACTCGTATCCCGTCGAGCGCCTCGGAGATAGAGACAAACGTAGCTCCGGAAAATCGAATTCGTATTAACATCTGAAATACCGAATGCATTAAAGGCCAATTACACTTCTTATACGTCGTTATGATCGCGGGCGACAGCCGTGTGCTCGAGCGTAGCGTTCAGCCGCGGGATTTATCGATAATACGTCTGTATAAAAAATAAGGCGTTGCAACGAAGCCCCGAGACATCGAACTGTGATAAATGTTTCTCCATTTTTAACGAACGATTTAGCTTCAACCGTTATCACGATTAATACCATTTGAGAATAATCGTGTATATAATTGCGCGGAATAACGTTTTGACAAGCGACTCAAACGCTGCAAATTGAATTCCGTTTTACGAGGAGCAGAATCATGGGAACTTGAGTTCGATTTTGCGTGAGATCGAGAAGCTTTGAGAATGAAATTATTGATAAAACAGGATGGAAAAAAACATCAATTAACGTATTTGCTTGACGGTATAACGACGATGAATGCGAGTATCGACAGTCCCTTTTGCAGATTTTGACAAAATCAATAATAAATTAATATCGGTATCATTTCGATCAATCAATATCGTATCGATATCAAAATAAGGAGAAATCGGGCCTGTCATTCGAGCACGAAAAGGAGAGGCTGAGGGATTTCTCGAGACTTCAAGGTTTATCAATCGTAGCCGGTAAGTAGACAGGGCTGATGCTGATAATAATTTCATCGTGAACCAGAATATACTCATGACATTCATTCGCGGAGGCTGTGAAGTAGATAAGTGTATCGGTCGAACGAAAATAGATGTTTCCACCTAAATTCGTATGTAGACACGAGGAGACACGTGTATATGATTTTCAAGCGTGAAAGATCGAATTACGAATAACCTGCTGCCCGAATATAGCGTCTGTAAGCTAGACATCTGAAGAATATTGTTTGTCCAATTAGCAATTTATTCTCGTGTATTCTCGACTCTGTCTCATTCTCGTGTCACCGAAAACGAACAGGTGCGATCAGTAGGGTTTTATTCGCGGGGCTTAATGAATATCGCAACGATGATTGTTGCTTCCAGATCGTAATTTAAAGCAAACGTCATTTCGCTGTCATTTGATGCGATCGCGTTTCATCCGAGCATTTCATGAGATATAATTATAAATCGAGTACTCTCTTAAAAAAAAAACGATGTTAAACGACGGCACGAAAATTCGATCACGATTTATTAAAAGACGATATTGCAAAAATCGATATAATTTCGTTGTTCAAAGATGACATCTTTGCACAACGAAATTATATCGAGTACTATAGTCGAGTACTATAAATCGAGTACTCTCTTAAAAAAAAAAACGATGTTAAACGACGGCACGAAAATTCGATCACGATTTATTAAAAGACGATATTGCAAAAATCGATATAATTTCGTCGTTCAAAGATCACATCTTTGCACAACGAAATTATATCGAGTACTATAGTCGAGTACTATAAATCGAGTACTCTCTTAAAAAAAAAAAAACGATGTTAAACGACGGCACGAAAATTCGATCACGATTTATTAAAAGACGATATTGCAAAAATCGATATAATTTCGTCGTTCAAAGATGACATCTTTGCACAACGAAATTATATCGAGTACTATAGTCGAGTACTATAAATCGAGTACTCTCTTAAAAAAAAAAAAACGATGTTAAACGACGGCACGAAAATTCGATCACGATTTATTAAAAGACGATATTGCAAAAATCGATATAATTTCGTCGTTCAAAGATGACATCTTTGAACAACGAAATTATATCGATTTTTTAAAATAAATTATTTTTGGACACCGCTAACTTGGGGTATTATTGTGTGTCTTTAATCGTGGACATTCGGAGAAAAGGGTAACAAGTGCGTTAATCGTGCGAGAAATGATAAAAGACGTGACGAAAATGATGAAAATGCTGCCGAGGAAGAAGAAAAATTGACTCGAATTGTAATTATTCCTCGCTGAATTTTACGAGCCCATAAAGTGGATGTGATACCGTGCAGGAATTATCCGCTGAAAGGAATCGAGCGAGGGAATCATACGCAGCAGCAGCGTATTGGTTCTCTCGTGTGTCTCTCGAGCTCTTGCAATTATAATCGGAAATTACAAGGCGCCCGACGCGATATCTCTCGCGAAAGAGTGAGAGACGGATGAGGAAAAAGGAGAGTCGAATTAACATTAATACGAAGCCTCCCTGGTGAATTACCGATATGTGTAATAAAAAAATGTCTGTAAAAAAAGTTGGTTTTCAAACAATTGTCACTTTCACTCACGGCTTTCAGCAAAGAAACAAAGAGAGAGGGAGGGAAGAGCAGGGGTAGAAAAATCAATCAACGTACGTTTTTAGACTCATCGGAGAAAAAAAAAACAGAAAACAATAAAAAATTCATTACACAATATTCTCGCGAAATTCAACACTCTCGAGACACGATTCGATATTAAACGGAATCGCAATACTCCGATTAGCAGGAAATTTGCAATCTTAACAACAAAAAATCTGCCAATGATACCTAAAAAATAAATCATCTTGATTATCACCGTTTTATTTTTTCACGAAAAAAAAAGTTGTTCATTCCCGATGAAACATTTTTGAAAACTCTCTTCATTTTTCATTGTCAAACGGAAATCAACCCTTAAGTCTGCATATTCATCTTCCATCTTTAGGTCCATACAAAATAACGAAAATTCATCAAACAACAACTCGATTACTGCCATTTCTCGTCACCATTATTTCGCAACAAAAATTTAAACGACGAGGCCAAATTTTTCTCACTCCAACTTCTCAATTATCACGAATAATATCTAAAAAATAAATATATTTCCGTCCGTTAATATCGATTTCACGTTGTTGCGAGTCCGAGACTTGACAAACCGTGGACATTTTCGTCCTCATTTTTAATTGGCGTCGCAATTTCGTTTCGTACATTTTCAACAAAGTCAAGCGAGTCCATTTTGTGCGTGCAGAATTCGTCGCGCGTTTACAGAGCCTATTTTTTTCAAGTACGCGAATCTGTTACGTTTTACGCTGGGCTCGTCTAGTTTATATGCAATCTTACAGCTTTTCCTCGAAGCTATATCCACCCTTGTTCGATGCAACATACTCGAACTCCCTCATCCTTGCGCATCGTGTAATTGTATATATATACAGATCGACTGAAAACTATATACATATATAGAAATCTATATATATATATGTACATAGATCGACTGAAAACTTCACATAGTTTCAACGATCTCCGTTCTGGGAGCATTACACTTCTTGTTTCGTTCTTTCCTGCTCTCATTTCGTGAGAATCCCAGGCTAATTGTATAATTATAATGACCGTAGCATCAACGGAATCATGTTAAGGAAGATAAAACAATATTAAGGAAAATACATTTCTTCGAATAATCGTTAAGATTGCCAGCCTCTTTCGTGCATTACACACGTGCCGGATGTTCAAATGGAAATTTGTAGAAAATTATTTTCTACGTAACTAATCATTCGTAATTATCGAATGATATTTGAAATCATTATCGGGGATTGCTCAATACTTGACAATGCACGTGCGTATACACGATGAAATTTCAGGACTAAATTTATTATCCGTAAAACTTTTCCTATATTTCGTAATTGTTAAAGATTTGCTAGTAAAAAAAAAACGAGATAAATCTTCAGTGTTATTTCATCGTTCATCTCGTCCTCATTTCAAATAGAAATCTTGCACAAGCTGTGCCTCGTTACTGTCGCGGTAAAAAACTTATTTATCATTGAACGCAAACTTGAATAACTCGCGGGAATTTTGAAAAAAATTGGGCGCTAAATATTGTTTTTATTATTTTATATTAAATCATATTATTTATCATTTTTGATTTATGTTTTTCGAATTATAATGTATACGTAATTTATTTATCATTATTACGAATATTATATTATATCTTCGAAACTGAGTGGCCGAAATTGTAGAAATTTTCTCGAAAACTCGAACATTCTTTTGCAATTCAAAGCCGGCGGGAAAAAATCCAGTGCGTTTCAATTCGAATCCAACCAGTGGACTTCGTTAAAATTTTACAAGAGCATTTACAAGAGCATAGCTTTCCAAATTTCACAAAATTCGTATACAGGAACGCTTTTTTCGGACGATGAACAAAACTGTTACGCAATTTTTGCCAGAATTTTCCCTAAAATGAAGGAAATTTCAAAGTGGATACCAGAGGTGCCATACGTCGCTTTGGGGGGCGACAAAAATGGAAGGTTAAAGCTGCTGCAGTTGAATTCACTCGAGATTTCGACGAGTGTGAGATAAAGATAACGTGAGAACAGATCAAGTCTATAATCCATAGGAAAATCGAATTCAGCATCAAACGTGCCAGACTACCCCTCACATTTCTCCCTCCTCACTCATTGTCGGTAATCAAGGGTTTATTAGGTTGTCTCCTAACCTATCCTGCTGCATCGCACGCGAGTCCCTTTTGCTGTACGTTATCGAGAAATTAAACACAGCATCCCGATACGACAATGCCAATTTACAAGAATAATTCCACTTTATTCTCGAATTGAGCCCAGCAGCCTTCTCCATCATCGACTTTCCGCAGTGATCACACGATCCTCGACGTAACCTCGATTTAACGATTTGCGAAACGTGGAGAGAAGGAAGAAGAGATCACGAGACGGAGAATACGTATTTATTAAAACGACATTACCTGCGCTATCCTGCTCACAATTCGCGCTACTATTTCTGGCCATCTTCATTCATGATATCCTTCTCATCTTATCATACGATATATCTGGATGTATGTATAGATGCCGAGGTTAAATCAAATTGTATAATCAAAGCACGAAGATGACACTAGAATCTGTGATCCAAAACGGAGGTGTATTCTCGTCTTCTTAAGCGTATATTCACCTCAACGACTGATATTATATCTAATGCATTAAATCTAGAGCGAGTGAAGGAAAGCTCGAGATGATAAAAGATCTGACGGGGTATATGGAGCACAGAAGTGTCAGCGACGGTGAACGCCCTCTTCATTCACAGTTTCCGGAGTTCTCCACTTCTAACTCTGTTAAAAGTATACATTGTGAAAAACAGAAGGTTCTCGAGCAACCTCTCCAGCTAGAGTTCCTCGTACGATTCTCTGTTCAACATTTGAAAAAAAATTTCTTTACGGAGTCGCCAATGAATTTTTCGGAGCAGCGAGAAGAAAAAGGGAACGTCTTTGCTATTAATCAATAAAAAATATGCAATTAACAAGAAATGGCGGAGGATGAGACGTTAAAAGCCGACAAAACCTCAGACGTGTGCTTAGTTCAAAGACCGAACGCCTCAAACCGAACGTGACAATCGATGAAGCGAACGACCGACTCTTCGGAGTCACTGAATAATTTCGTACTTTGCAATTAAACATGAAAAAAAAAAAACGTAATTCAAACAGAAAAATAAGAATATCTTAGCGCCCTCTAATGGACTTCCGGTATGATTCCCTTGTCCCGTTCTTTGCAAAAAAGTTGTAAAGTAATAAAACAATTAAGGCCAATCAACGATTCCGAAACGTGCTCTGGAAAATCGTGCAAACGTGGTTATTCAATTCGACTCAATTTGACGAATGGAGTATGTAAATGGAATTTCAAATAAATATTTGCAAATCGCAGTATTTCATCTGTGATATCCGACAAAAGCCCTGGGTTTCGGGGGAAAATAAGGCAAGCTTCGAAAAATAAATAAATTCGAAATATTTCCTCCCAAGAAATAATTTGCAATACGTTTGCATGTACGCTCTTCAAAAATGTCGACACATGATCTTCGGGGTTGAAAACATCGAGACACGGTGCACATGCGCCTGTACCTGCACTTGCGAGGGCTCTACCGATGGTTCAACCGTGCACAGGTTCAATTCAAAATTCGTCGTAAAATCTTAACAGAGTATGTAAATGGAATTTCAAATAAATATTTGCAAATCGCAGTATTTCATCTGTGATATCCGACAAAAGCCCTGGGTTTCGGGGGAAAATAAGGCAAGCTTCGAAAAATAAGTAAATTCGAAATATTTTCTCCGAAGAAATAATTTGCAATACGTTTGCATATACGCTCTTCAAAAATGTCGACACATGATCTTCGGGGTTGAAAACATCGAGACACGGTGCACATGCGCCTGTACCTGCACTTGCGAGGGCTCTACCGATGGTTCAACCGTGCACAGGTTCAATTCAAAATTCGTCGTAAAATCTTAACAGAGTATGTAAATGGAATTTCAAATAAATATTTGCAAATCGCAGTATTTCATCTGTGATATCCGACAAAAGCCCTGGGTTTTGGGGGAAAAAAAGGCAAACTTCGAAAAATAAATAAATTCGAAATATTTCCTCCCAAGAAATAATTTGCAATACGTTTGCATGTACGCTCTTCAAAAATGTCGACACATGATCTTCGGGGTTGAAAACATCGAGACACGGTGCACATGCGCCTGTACCTGCACTTGCGAGGGCTCTACCGATGGTTCAACCGTGCACAGGTTCAATTCAAAATTCGTCGTAAAATCTTAACAGAGTATGTAAATGGAATTTCAAATAAATATTTGCAAATCGCAGTATTTCATCTGTGATATCCGACAAAAGCCCTGGGTTTCGGGGGAAAATAAGGCAAGCTTCGAAAAATAAGTAAATTCGAAATATTTTCTCCGAAGAAATAATTTGCAATACGTTTGCATATACGCTCTTCAAAAATGTCGACACATGATCTTCGGGGTTGAAAACATCGAGACACGGTGCACATGCGCCTGTACCTGCACTTGCGAGGGCTCTACCGATGGTTCAACCGTGCACAGGTTCAATTCAAAATTCGTCGTAAAATCTTTCGAGAAAACGTCGGAATATTCACAATGCACACACACGCCCGCGCACATCTACACGTACGAGTACTGTCAAAAATAATACAAGACGATTTTACAACGTTACCTGACCGAGCATTGATGACCAGCCTGACGAGAGAGCCCACACGAAGACGGACAACGATCGAATAGCCCTTAAGCATCTTACCGAGGGACTTTGCACGAGTGAATGTGTCCTGCACGAGACTCGACGGTGGTTCTCGAAATGAATTAAGAGATATGAGCCATTAAAGGGGACAATACACCCATGCGAAGGTTTGAACATCGAGTATGAGAGAATTTTTGACCATGACAAAAAAAAAGGGACAAACATAAGCTCTCGTGGAGAATATACCTTTCGGACCTTCTCCAAGTTCACCTCGCGACACACGATGGCACTTGCACAAACGTACATCCAAAAACCGACGCTCGTCCTTAAAGGACATTCGAACTTTTTCCTCGATCTTGAAACAAAAATCGCGGACCATTTCTTGTTTTGCTTGTTCTTTTTGGGATTATTTTTGCAAATCGAAGGTGCAATACTCGTTCCACGATACTTCTCCCTGCTCGTCTTTGACGATCAAAAATATCCGACACTTCGATCCGTGGTATCTTTTTCCCCGAAGTAGCTACCATAAATTAGTGCAACCATAATTGTCGTAACAATCGGTTGCAAAAAAAATAACGCCGAAAATTTTTCAATTCGAAATGTTGAACGATTCGCAAATGATCGTAATGCCCGTACGTTGAGTTTTTCAGCCCAAACTTTTTCAGCCAAAACTCACCGTGCGTTTCAGGAGCCTTCGAAGGACGACGAACCCTGAATCCTATGCCTAAAATCCATACTTTGGAACATTAAAACAAATAATTCCATGTGCGAAACGGTCAGACATGGGAACAGAGTCGAAGCCAAAGCGTTGGACCAAAACGACGGACGGACACGTCGTTCGTCCTTAATCCTCTCAATGTCCTCTGACATTGACAGCACCAAGATGCATTTTCCCTTGGAAATGAACTATTACGAAATAAACCCGCGCATCTTCCCTTCGTTTTTTCTCTCGGTGATGCTTCGCGGAAGCTGGGCACGGGAGATGCGAGGAATCGTAGAAAAAACTTGATGACT
This sequence comes from Heteropelma amictum, assembly GCA_959613375.1. Lineage (NCBI taxonomy): Eukaryota > Metazoa > Arthropoda > Insecta > Hymenoptera > Ichneumonidae > Heteropelma > Heteropelma amictum. The sequence continues at coordinate 35,669,994 of OY390720.1, forward strand.
GAAGAAACTCTCGGTAAAGTCCGAAGGGCAAAAGTTTTGTGGCCAAGGGTAAAGTGATAAAAAGTACACCTCGATATACCGTATATAGGAGAGGAGGAGGAGGAGGAAGATGAGGAGGAGGAGGAGGAAAGAAGAAAAGAAAAGACAAAAGTCTCGATGGGCTAATGGGGCGCGAGAGCAAAGAATAGAAAGATGAAGAGAGAGAGAGAGGGAGGAAGACGGAGTGAGAACACGTGGAGATAAGTTCTCAGACCTTCGGAGAAGAAAGCGAACCGGCAGAAACATTGTCTTAGCACTCGGTTCTCTTCCCGGAATCACTGCACTTTGCTGGACCTCTCGCTTGCTCTCTTTCCGACGTTCCTCATCAGAGATACGAAGAAACGATGGAAAAGAAGAAGACGCCGGCAATGAGGATGACTCGAACGTCCAAACGAAATAACGTATAACTCTCGTCGAGTCGAGTCTTTTCCTGAAATGTTCTTCCATCCCTCGCTCTCGTCACTTAATGTCTCATAATTATTAGTCCTCCATGCCTATTTTTCTACCCAGTCCGGTCCAATCTCTCTCTGACTCTCTCTCTCTCTCTCTCTCTCGCTCTTTCGCAGCATCCCGCTTGCATCAGTCTCGCTGCGTTTCAATCTTCTCGTGGCATGTATGTAAGACGTAAGTATCAGCAACAAAACGTTTTCGCGTTGTACTCGATGCATGAACAGAGTTGAGAGAAAAAAGAGAGAGGGAGAGCGAGAGGGAAAGATGCATCTGCAGCACACGAATTCTGTACAAGCTTCGGTGCGTCGATGATTGCAGGGGAGGGACGCAAGAAAGAGTGAAAAAAAAAGCAAACGAAAGAGGGAGCGAGTGCGAGGGACTGAGAAAAATCCACCGCCCGGAGAGTGAGACAATGAGCGCAGGATGGACCCGAGAAACAGAAGGATAAACACATAATGCGCTCGAGGGGACCCCACGGGAGCGAAAGAACAGTGTGCGGTGTGTTCCAGGGGAGAGTTTACGCGTTCCTCGAAGAACCAACCCGGAATATGAGGACGAGAGCGAGACCAAACCGCGAAAGAGACACGAGAACATGGAAGCTGACGCCGAGAGAGGAGAGCGAGAGTATACTTGACGTACATTTTTCAATCTTCTTTTTTTTCATCTTGCCTTTCCCCCACGAGTCTCGCTCCATCTTTTATCGGTCTTTTAGCGAGCTCCTCCCTCCCCCTTTCGAGGATCGATCAAAAAAGGATCATGTTGAATGATTTTGACGAGCAATGTCAGGGCAAACGGTTCAACCAACGAAATCTTGGGATTTTATTCGAGGTTGAATGTACGGAATGCCCGGTCAATCAAATTTGGGCAATTAATCTCGGTTGATTCGAAAAATCGTTAAAAATGCGAAAGGGGCGAGAATTTTTTGGATCAGAAATAAATACGAGTACCAAGATGAACTTGTCCAGTTCCAAATTTTATTTTTCCAACGGAATTTTGTTTGTTTGTCGAAATATTGTTCCACCGTTGCTGTTTTTGTTAATTTCTTCGTTATATCCACACCCCACATGGCGACAATGTGAATGAAGCTTGGTTTTGATTTTTTTCGAAAATCAAACGGTTCAACCAACGAAATCTTGGGATTTTATTCGAGGTTGAATGTACGGAATGCCCGGTCAATCAAATTTGGGCAATTAATCTCGGTTGATTCGAAAAATCGTTAAAAATGCAAAAGGGGCGAGAATTTTTTGGATCAGAAATAAATACGAGTACCAAGATGAACTTGTCCAGTTCCAAATTTTATTTTTCCAACGGAATTTTGTTTGTTTGTCGAAATATTGTTCCACCGTTGCTGTTTTTGTTAATTTCTTCGTTATATCCACACCCCACATGGCGACAATGTGAATGAAGCTTGGTTTTGATTTTTTTCGAAAATCAAACGGTTCAACCAACGAAATCTTGGGATTTTATTCGAGGTTGAATGTACGAAATGCCCGGTCAATCAAATTTGGGCAATTAATCTCGGTTGTTTCGAAAAATCGTTAAAAATGGAAAAGGGGCGAGAATTTTTTGGATCAGAAATAAATACGAGTACCAAGATGAACTTGTCCAGTTCCAAATTTTATTTTTCCAACGGAATTTTGTTTGTTTGTCGAAATATTGTTCCACCGTTGCTGTTTTTGTTAATTTCTTCGTTATATCCACGCCGCACATGGCGACAATGTGAATGAAGCTTGGATTTGATTTTTTTCGAAAATCGGTATCGGTGGAACACGCGGTTTTTGGCACTTGTCGCAAGTTTTATTGTTACACTTTTCAATACTTTTTTTTGCGACGAAGGAGTTGTCCGTGAGGACACACGGGTGGAATCTCGAGCGTGGAATAAGAAAGAAGATGAGGGCGATGGAAAAACGTGTATGTACAAAGTGTACAGCGACCCTCGAGGTAGGATTATAAAATTAGTGGTTCTAATGCAGGAAACATCGTAACGGTGAACACGATGTTTCAGTGACGGTAACAATGAACGAGAGAGAGAGAGAGAGAGAGAGAGAGAAATGTACAACGGGTGGTATAGAGAGTTAAACTTTGAGAGACACAAACAGGTAAAGAGCCGAAGAAAATCGCCTAGCAATTGCGAGTAAAATTCTCAGGAGAGTGTTTTTGTAGGAAAGTGCAACAGAGACAAAGAGAGAGAGAGAAAGAATGAGGTTAAACTAAAGAGTGAGAGAGTAGGAGAATTCAAGATCGAGAGACAGAGAGAGAGAGAGGATCAATGGGCAAAAGACAACTTAAGATAGAGGAAAAAACGCGAGAAGAGTGCGCGTGTTCGACCAAGTGCGTATTACCGAGAGGCGAAAGGTCGAGTGAAGCTCTCACAGCAGGGATTCAGTTGGATTCAGTTGGTCTTATAGTTTTACTCGACACGTACATGCGCAAACACACAGACACACGTGTATTCGTATGGACACCTGTCTTTTCCTCCACCGGCCATTTTTCAACCGAAAATAACAAATTTGCCATACGATTTTTTCATTCCCCATTGTACGTGATTGTACGTTCAATTTCGAACGATAATTATCCTCCGGAAGATCGAACCTTCCGGCTCCTATGATTTTCAATGGAGTCGGGGCGAGTTATGTTTTTTTTTGTAATTGAAACCGCCGCGCGGATGGCGGAAAATGCGACCTAGAGCTTGGGAGATTCATTCACGATCGTAGTCCTGAATGAGACACACGGTTGGAGGCAAAATCGATCGCGCGTGGTGCGTTGCCTTTATTTTCCATTTTAAGCTCGAATTCCGTGAAAACCGACGGCCTTTCGAGGCTAAGAATACCCACGAGTTTTACCTGTCGCACTCGGTGCCGTCAATTCGTTTTCACCGGTGATCGTTTGGGCGCGTCGCCACCGACGAACTACCTGACCATAAAATTGGCCGAATGACGATTTCTATTCGTGTCTGTCGTCGAAATTTGGCGAGCTCTCTTCCGCCTTGTGTCTTACAAGGGCGCTAGGGGGTGCGCTCACGTGCGCGACCGCCTGCAACAATCGTGCCTCCGCGAGCTCTAGATCAGCTGATGGTTCTCCAAGTTACCTCGTGGGTTCTTGCTGCTTGTTCCGATTCCTCTCGTTTCTCTCTTATCTCTTCCGGTCCATCTCATTCTCCGTCATTCTCCCTCGCTTTTTACCGGTTTCCGAAAAATTCGCGGTTCTTCCTGTCCACTGTCTCTCGTTGTGTCTCTTTCTCCTTACGAACATACTCAAATTAAGGCAAAACACTTTGACGTACTCGATTTGGACTTTGGACTCGGTTTCTTCTTCGCAGAGATTTTTTCTTGCACGTCACTCGTGATGCTGCAAAAACGCGAAATGAATGCTTGCGATATTTCGATGTTTCCATCCATGTCCTCGTCGATTTTTCGTTGCAAGGATAACGCGAGAGTTGCACTGGGAAATTGATTGATTCTCAAGGAATCGAAATATTTGTCGACTAGTCGAACACGAAGGCCTCCTTTGTAGCTCGATTGGTATTTTTCGTCGTGGATGAGCAGCAGAAAATAAAAATGAGGCCGAGGAAGGCACGGAGAATTTTCCAAGGTGGAATCCCTCTCGAAAGACGACAGTTATCTCGTTACTATCGCGCGAATATCCTTCTCACTCCCATGCGACCACCTTAAGGCTCATGGTCCTCTTTTCCTCCTGGCGCACTGTATCCTTTTTGCATGAAAAAGAGTCTCTCTTTTTTTCTCTCGTTCCATCTCGCTTTCCTGTATTATAACCATCATCCCTCGATCCTCCCACAAAGCGATTTCTTGTCACAAGTTCGCGGTGTTTCTTAGACATGCAAGGTACACATAAGAAAAAAATGGTAATGGGAAAAGAAAGAAGCGACAGAGAGAGAGAGAGAGAGAGAGGGATGAGGAAAAAACCGAGAGAGTGAAAACTCTTATATACCGAAGAGCGACTTGGTCCTTTAAAGACGACGATGACGACGATGTATCTTCCTCCCTCAGCCTCTCTCACCCTCGGCACATCTCTTGTCACACTCGTTTTTTTTCCACCGTCTCACGCTAATCTCTCGCAGATCTTCTACGGAATCTCATTAGAAATTCATAACCGTCGCGCCCTACTCCCGCACAAAACTCACCCCCAATGTCGGGGGTGTTACCGGGGGAAGAAGGGGCGCAATGTTCCGGTGCGGTAGAAGGAGGGCAAAGGGAACGAGAGCGAGAGGAAGACGAGCGTGGAAGAAAAAATAAAATGAAAATAGAGAAGAAAAAAAGAAGGAGTAAAACGAAAAACGTTGCCAGGGGTGAAAGAGGAGCTAGGAGAGCCAGCGTGATACGAAAGAAATAAGCAGGCAAAGTACATTAAAAATTAATTACTTTGCTGATGGAAACTAGAAGTGTCTAGTGCTCAGGGGCTATTTTCTACACCGAGGCCCCGGGCCTTTTCGCTTCTCTCCTTTTTTTCGTCTCTTCTCCCTTCCTTCCAATCTGTCCACCCCTAGGATCTTTGGTCACCGCCGTATCTAGGAAAATACCGACGAGGAGTATCATCAACCCTCGCGTGTGTCACAAAAACATTCGACATACATCCCCCTACCTCGCCCCGACGATAGACACTCGCTAAAGTCCAGACGTCATTCCAGGCAAATACACCGGTGACACGTGAAAGAAAACGCCTGAAATTTTTGCAAAATAACCGAAGAGTTTGAAGAAAAGACTCCAGAATTGTCGACTATATTGTCGTGCTGATAATCGACGTATTTCTATCGGAAAAAATATAGGAAAGGTCGTATTAACACGAGTGATGCTTTCAGCTGTCCGTCACCAGCGAAATTCGCAAGATTCCATCAAAACGGTCCAGTATTGTCCCGATATTTCATTTTCCAATTCCATCGCACTGAAAATTGCACTTAATGGTATCCTCCTATCGGAGAGATCCCTGAAAATGATGCTGCAATTATTCGATCGAGACAATCCCGCTAGAGTCGTAGTTCAAAGTGTTCATTGATCAGCGTAACAAGGGAGATGAAGATGGTGAGTTAAATTCGGATCAAGATGCGCTTGATCACATTACTTTTTAATCGAGACATGGCAAAATTGTGTATGTATATAACGTCGTACGAACGAGATGGCATGGCGCATCAGGATCTCAACCACGTCAGCCAATGGCTCTCTTGCTCCTCTCCCTCGTCCCCTCTGTTGCACGGTTCTCCTCATCGTCATCGCGGTTTGCCAACGGACTTATTTTAATATTAGCTTATTACCTGAGGCTCTCAACGACGCGGAGCATCGCTATCTACCCACTTCTCTGTACCGTTGCTACTTCTCGAGATAAATAGATAAATGGATTGCTGGACGAGGGTTGGAGGGCTCGATCGGATTCTGCGGTATGATGTTCTCTTGGCTTTCTCTCGTTCGCGAGAAAGAGAAAGAGGTGTACGCTGTTTTACCTGCTTTCGTCCGAAACACCCCTCCAACCCCGATGCTTCACGAGAATACTTCTATATACCCACGTAGAATTGAGAAATCCGCGAATCTCGTTGAGGTTTATTTCCGCGATTCATGGACCACTAATCTCCCCGTCTCTCTCGCTCGATCTTCATCCGAATGCGTCAAATTCCTTGGAGCTTCTCGCTCTGTCTTTCCATCCTCGTGAGGCCGAGAGCTCGGCTCTCCCTCTCGGGGTGCCTCCGCTGCATCGAGGGGTGCACGAGCAGCGAGGGAGGAAAACGGTGCAGAGTTCGCGCGGACGCAGATGAACGAGATGCAAAAGAGGAAGGTGAGCGAAAACTGCGAAAACTCCCTCTGCTTCCTTCTCGCCCGCTCTCTCTCTCTCTCTCTGTCCGTCTCTCCCTCTCTGATTCACCCTCCTGGGTTAGGAAGAAGGGAAAAGGAAAGGGGCAGCAACAGCAACAGCAGGGTGGCAGGACCCGGGACTCTGGGAGTAATTAACTGCTTAACGAAGTAAACACGACGCCATCTTGGCTCTGGGAGACTCCGGAGGACAACCGGATGGTTGGATGTTGGTGCCGGGAGCTACGCGAGGACGATTCTCGCGGAGCGCAAAGGTTGCACCCCCTGGTGCAATCGACTCGGTTAGCAAACGTCGGCCAGGCCGCTGACACTCGGGAACCGCATGCCATTTTTTTTTTTTCTATTTCTCTTCATCACCGTGAGCGGTAAAGTATTTTTTTTAAATCTTTTTTTTCAAAGACCCCTCCTCTCGTACTTATTTTTCTTTGCTTCATTTTTAGCCCCTCCGTACGAAGCCTAACTCTCGTCATACCTATACGACGTTCTCCTGGACCGGTTCTTCGCTTTTGCATGGCTTTTTCTTCCTCTCGTTTCTTTTTCCTCTTCTATATATATATGTCTCCGCCCTCGAACAGCAGCGGGGATTTTATTTGCCATATTAACGCGATTCGCGAGATCCACTACCGGCTCAAACGGACTCCGCCTCCCTCGACCCCCGACATCCTAAGAGCGAGTGACGTTACAGCTGCGGGAATGGAAAAATGAAATAACGACAAATTTTATGCTCCGAATAACGTCATCGACAAATTGCGCAAATCACTTTTGCTCACCCAATTTTCTTTCAGGATTCAAAGATCGCGTTAGCACCTCGGCGAGGGTTCCTCCGCGCGGAGCTCACCTGCTCACGAAAATAAGTCGTTTTGCTCGAAACAAGTCACACTCTGCGACAATTATCGATCTAAATTTACGAGGGGGGGGAGCCATCATTTTCACTGCTAGATTTTTGGACGATAGGGTTCAACGACCTTCATAGCTCTTGATTATCGCTTCGGCTTTCAGGAAATGAATGTACATCAACGAAGTGACATTTTTCGGTCCATTGAAGATGTCAAAAATAACGAAAAATAAAAAAGCTTTTTTTCCTCTCCCGGTGGATGTTTAGTTTTCATTCGACAATGAAACCTGTCCACATGAGCACAATAAATCCATCGATAATCGTCGTTTTACAAATCCCGCATCAAGATTCTTCGACTGGCAAAAAAAAATGGATAATCGATGAAAATTTTCGACAAATTCCTTATCGATTTACATTTTTTTGCGATGTTTGCAGACAGTGAGAACGAGAAGAGGTGCGGTGAACGAAAAAGTGAGAGGTACGGCGGGAGATTTGTACGTACGGTGAGCTTGGCCAGGTGAGACTCCTGGGCAAGCACCAAGAGGCGGCAGGAGCGAGGGCGCAGTGGAATATACATATACACGAACCGCACAGGTCGAGGGGTCCGGGTCGCACGATCCTGGTTGATCTTTGCGCTCGTGCGGGTCTGCAAATCTCTCTCCTTCTCTCTGTCATATTCTTCCTCTGTTTCTTCTCTTCTCTCTCGTTCTTAATGCTGCTCAGCGGTGTCTTCTCCACACCATATACACAGTTTCCACATCAACATATGCCCATAAACAAGTGTACTCATCGGAGTGCTTGTCGCACGCGTGTCGGCGGACTTTTATCGCCGATGTTGCATGCACATTGTAGCACGAGTCGTCGCACATGATTCGCACAGCCTCTCGATCGGTCCACTGCGTCTACAATTTAGCCACGAGTTGCATCGGCATAGGACGAAGCGAGTATGCGAAAGAAAGTCAAGACCTTACACAGAGGAAGGAATAAAGGCACGAAAAAGTGAAAATTGAAAACGTGCGTGACAATTAAGGCGTCGGAACGATTTCAACATAAAAATCTAATTTCATTATTTTATTATTCGCCGAGAAATACATATAAAATAATTTTTCGTGCATAATCCGACGTGTGGTATTTGGGTGATTAATTCTCACAAATTGGACGTTTCGGTAGCAGCGTCAAATAAAAAAAATACGCTCATTTTTAAATTCCATCTGAGGAACAGTGTATTTTTTTCGGTAATAATATTTTAATACACTTTTAATTAAATACTCGAGTCAATTGATTCAATTATAAATTAAAAAGGCCATATCGAAAAATGATGAATATAAGCGAATTATTATGTACACAAGTTTATTTTAAATGGCAGTTTTTGTGATTGACGTGTTTTTTTTTCTTACCGTCATTTGTGTTCAAAAAATTGTTGAGATACAAGAGTATTAGGGCAAATGTAAGCCAGATATGTATATATTCTTGTACATATACATATATAAATATATTTATATACGTTATAAATAGTCTTCACGAGGGATTGATCGTAAATATCGTTACATGGTAGTATATTTATCGACAGATAGCTGCAAGTATGCCCAAGAGAATGGAGTGAATCGTGCACCTCTCCTACAATTAGTCGAGATCTATTTTATTCGCGTAAAGGGGTAGATGGGGTTACAGAGAGAGAGAGAGAGGGACCGAGAGGGTAAGAGGGGAGGGGACAATAACGTTAAATTTATCGTCGTGGTCTCGAGTGGATCGCGAGATGTTTGCTCCCCCTTGCGAGTGAGTTTGGTGCTCTCGAAGCATCTTCTTCACGATCGTCCATTTCTCCCTCACTCTCTCTCGCTCTTTCTCTCTCAAGACACATGTACAGTACTTGAAGATTGCAGGAAGTGCAAACCCATACAAACATGTACGTATCGAGCACACACACCATAAAGTACGAAGAATTCTACGGTGGTCATGGTAGGTCGAGGATTAAGATAACCAGCAGGGTGTCGGTACAAGTCCCTTACCCTTCCTCTCCCCCTCCCTCTTTCTTTTCCTCTCGATGTATCACACCAGCAGGACGCCAAAGCAGGGTTTTCCTCGCGCGAGATCGCGCCAACGCGTCACGATATTTCGCGGCTGAGGGGCAGAAATAAGAACAGAAGAGGCTCGAAAGGAACGACAAGAAAAAAATAATAGTGCAAGGAGGAAGTAGCTTCTCTCTGTGATGGAGAAACGAGAGCGAGTCTTGAAGGGATTTGCTCTCGTTCCTCGCATTTTTTATTTTTTTTTATTATCCTCCGATAGATGTATACACTCGCGTCTGCAACTTCCAGAGACCATTCCCTTATTTTCTCCTTTCCAGCGGCAGATCTGGGACAAAAGAAGCCGCGAAAAACCGTGCGAGGATATACAGACGGATATTTAGAATAATAATAATTCTTTCGACATATATTCGTATATACTATATATACACATATATACTTGACGTCGTGTACGCCACAGAGTTCAGGGGTTGATAAATTCGTGACACGATAAAAACGTGACTGCATCAAATCGAGAGCGGGAGGGAGAAGCACAGTTGAGGGAAAGGTCAGGTCTTTGAGAGTGATCAAACAGCAGAAAACTGAGAGGATATAGAAATAGTGGCCGAGGAAATTTCTCTGACGATCCGAATGATGCCAGATAGACCCTAGGGATTACCAGTATGTGAGAGAATCATTGTGCAATTCCTCATGAATGTATGATGATATAATGTTGCAATAATATTATTCCATCTTTGGCATTTGAAATAGGTCGATCCCCGTCGAGTTGCAGTGATTTCACGTGGATTTGGTGATTTAACACCTTCCACAACTCCCTCCTACTGCCCTCCAGGCAAGAAGGCGTGATTTACGCGTTGAGATCGATGTGAATTGGCACATTTTCGATCGCTTGCATCTTCGTGGATGCAACATTCATTTTTGACAGATTTGTTGCAATTCTCTCACAGCAATTGTCTCGCCTTGCAACGAATTGATCACACAGGAGAAATCAGCTGATGAAAGTGTCAATTTTTAATGGTTTTTGCAATTTTTCGGTAAGGATGTATGTCCAAGGATCGTGTCTGAGATATCGAGTACAGTGATATTCAATGACAAGACTGTTGAAAAGTTTTTGAAGAATCGTTCGGGAAAAACAAATCCGAAATTGTGCGGGAAAGTCTTTTTTGACGGTATTCCGAAATTTGTTTTTTTCCAATTTTGGTCAAGACCGAACGAACGAAAACACCAAGAGAATTTTGCGAAAATTCGAGAGTATCATAAAAACCGACCGAATTCATTTTGTACCAAAGGGAGAAAAATGTTCTAAAGATTCTTAAAATTCTTTTTTCTTTCAACGATTCGTTAACAACTTTATGACATTCTTTTTGTTGAAAATTATTGTACTCGGTATCTGAGATACAAATGATTTTTTTCGGACCAAGTACGTGAAATTTTCATTCTATTTCGGTTTTATTGACATCATACGTTCCTCACACCCTTAATCGAATATTGCGATGTAATTGAATATGATATAATTGAATATTATGGCTTTTTAAACACAGAATAAATATTATGAAAACCGATCGAATTAATTTTGTACGAAAGGGAGAAAAATGTTCTAAAGATTCTTAAAGTTCTTTTTTCTTTCAACGATTCGTTAACAACTTCTTGACATTCTTGTTGTTGAAAATTAGTGTACTCGGTATCTTAGATACGAATGATTTTTTTCGGAGCAAGTGCGTGAAATTTTCATTTTATTTCGATTTTATTGACATCATACGTTCCTCACACCCTTAATCGAATATCGCGATGTAATCGAATATGATATAATTGAATATTATGGCTTTTTAAACACAGAATAAATATTATGAAAACCGATCGAATTAATTTTGTACGAAAGGGAGAAAAATGTTCTAAAGATTCTTAAAGTTCTTTTTTCTTTCAACGATTCGTTAACAACTTCTTGACATTCTTGTTGTTGAAAATTAGTGTACTCGGTATCTTAGATACGAATGATTTTTTTCGGAGCAAGTGCGTGAAATTTTCATTTTATTTCGATTTTATTGACATCATACGTTCCTCACACCCTTAATCGAATATTGCGATGTAATCGAATATGATATAATTGAATATTATGGCTTTTTAAACACAGAATAAATATTATAAAAACCGACCGAATTCATTTTGTACGAAAGAGAGAAAAATGTTCTAAAGATTCTTAAAATTCTTTTTTCTTTCAACGATTCGTTAACAACTTTTTGACATTCTTCTTGTCGAAAATTAGGGTACTCGGTATCTTAGATACGAATGATTTTTTTCGGATCAAGTGCGTGAAATTTGCATTTTATTTTGATTTTATCGACGTTCCATACACCTTTAATTGAATATTGCAATGTAATCGAATATGTTATAATTGAATATTACGGCTTTCTAAATACAGAATAAACATTATAAATACATGTAAACGCGTACACCAACTGTTTGAGCTGGACCGCGAGATTTTCTAGAAACCCACGTGAACTCTTCCTCTTCCTCTCGTCGATTATTGATGATCTAGTTGAGTAAACACGGTTCCTCTTGAGCGAGAACCTCAGAGCGTGCCTGTGCCTTTGGCGAGCAGCCATCGTCGTCGCGGTCGACGCGTTGACCGGATGTGACGTCTCTGATGATAAAAAATCAGCCAGCAGTTACCACCATCGAGACTTTTTCTTCCCTCATCTCTGTTTCTTCATTTTTTCTCCTTCATCGCCGTCCTTTTTCTTCCTCACATTGGTCCAGCTCTTCCAAGCTTTCTCCCGTTCTCTCTCGCGTACCTCCGCCAGAATCCTCGAGACTTTTCTTTTGTTTTCTTCTCGCAGAGTTGTCTTTTTCTTTCGCTTTTTTTTTCACTTCTCTCCTGTCTCGAGTCCGTTCTTACTCTTGGGCAAACTGCACACGGAGGATACGACCGCAGGTCTTTCTTTTCGTTGCTGTATCCATGGCTGGACCAGATATGGACATTTATATATATATATATATATATATGTATAATGTACCAAGTACATTCGTGTGGTACATGAAAGGGCAATCTCCGGTGGCGGTGTCAGAAGCGATTCCAGGAGAGACCTGCACGAGACAATCAACACCCACATTCTCTCGACCGTCTCCTGCTCATTCCGGGAAGACGCCGAGAGAATTCCGTTGCTCTCCACCCGCAGAAAACTCTCGCTGTTGAGGAAAAACGGCGGGAAAAAAAAATGGGTGAAAAAATCACGTGACACGCAGCGAGTTTGTCCTCGTGGGCCTCAGGACTCTTCAAAGAAAGAGTTTCAACCTTGAGGGACAAGAATCGTCACTGGAGAACTCGTACGAAGATACTCGAGCTCGATGATCATTAATTATTTACATCGCGATCAAAGATAAAATATTCAGCTGAAATAGGCATTTCTATGATGTTAATTATCGTTAGAAGGTGAAGAAGTTCTCTCGTAAACGTTTAATTCCGTGATCGATACCCGAATACGCCCTGGTCTGGTTGGGTTAGGTAAAATTCCCGCTTGACGCTTTATCATACAGCCTTAATGCTCGAGAGTACAAGAAGAGGCTCGAAAAACGTTGGAAAGCCTTATCCTTAGTTTTCTCCCCCTCGTTCGGTCTCCTCCACGCCGTAGGAAACTCTTTTCTTTGCCCTTCGGTACATGTATATGGTATACAGGGTACCGGCACCCTAATCTTGGTCGTTCCTTCGTTCCTCAAACCTTCAGCCCTTTTTCACAACTTTCCTATCCTCCTGGCCCTTCGGGCGCAAGCTTCTCGCTCGCGAGAAACACGAGGGAAATTTTCGTAAGAATTAAAGCGCTGGGAATTAACATTCCAGGGAAAGAACCCCGCGAGAGGAGGCTGCCGGAGCAGGGGAGCAGACTGGAGCAGAGGATGGGGTGTTTGACTCGGCTTTCTTCGCTCTTAGCAGCGCTAAAACTTGCAGAAAAACAACGGGATATGGGCATCGTAATTCTTTATTCCTATCCAATCGTTATTCGCTCGCTGTACAGCCTCACTTCGCTCCGGCGTTCGAAATTGATCCAATTCGCCAAATTCTCATCATTCCTGAAACAGTTCCTTACAAACAAAATAAAAAAAGCTCCAAAACAGCGGAATTTCAATTTTCCAAAATCCCATCCGGAAAACGATCTCAGATTTTTCGTTTGCCACTTTTTTGGCCTTGTTGCACGAACAAAAAACAGCCCCTAAAAGCAAAATTCAATTCAGCGTCAATTTTTCGTAATTCCACCCGACGTTTCGGACTTTTTTTCGTTTGCAGAACGAAATTGGCACGAAATTGGGGCTGACTATTGGTCGATATAAGACTGATAAAAACAATGCATCATCATATCCAGACAAGTATCTTTATACTAAATTCCCCCGTTCCTTTTTCACGCTTTTTTCCGCCAAATTTTCGAGATTTTCATTCCCGATTTCTTCATCACAGCGAGCTCGAATCCCACGTTCATTTTCGAGTACATGAAGAAGCCGCTAAAACTCTCTTTCGCCGTTCTTTCCGAACCCTCGCTCGTTTTCCACCCTCAAACTTACTGCCACAATTATATACGTACATGTACATACGTTTACGTGCTTATATAACAATATGCAGATGTGTATACGTACGACGTGCGCAGTAGAGAAGCTGCGAAGGGGTGCCGCCGCTGTCTTATTCTTTCCACTCATTAAAGTGGATCGATGTGCCAGCGGTGGAAAACGCGACAGAGTGGGGATGCTCCTTCCGCCTCTGGTTTCTCTTTTTATTTTTCTCTCTCTCTCTCTTGCTCTCATCTTTGCTTTTTCTTCGTGCCTTCTTCCTTTTTGTCTATCTCGCCTCACTAAAGCTTACACACAGCAAGAGAGCCGGAGACTCGAGAACGAACGACTTTCGACGAGAGCATCGATATTCATGAGTCCTCTTCGATCAGTCGAATACGACGATTCCGTTTGTCTCGGGAATATTTGAAAAAAAATATATATATTGTATTTCAAACGTATATACACTCTCCTGACGTCTACTTTCGCGTTATCCGGCAGAAACAAATAAATAAATAAATTCAAGATTTCAACGAGATCTGCGGTTCTCTCGAGTCTTTGTAACTCCTCGAGTTTATATGCAAATCTACACGCCTTTAACTTGGACATATTTTTCCATCCGTTTCCTTTTTTTCTCCATATTTCACTCGATACGAAAAAGATAAGAATCGTTAATTAACCGTTACCCTGTGCTTCCCGATATCGTCGATCAATCGAATTATCGATTTATGTAAAAATCCTCCAGCTTTATCCTTTCGACGATCCTTTTTTTTTTGTCGTAAGCTCATGGTATAATTGACATCGTTGCGGTTGCACTTTGCTTCGACAAAGTCTCGTTAATCGCGGATGCTTCTTCGTTCCTCCCTCCATATTCCATCCCGCGAGATGGCAGCGAGAAAAAATGGAAGAAATTCGTTGTGGACTTTCGTGTCTCGTTGAAAGACGAACCTCACGATTTTGCAGAGTCAAAGAATAATCTGAGAGTATACTTTGATCTCCTGGCCTATTTGCGAACGAAGAAGCCGATTGAAACGCTCGTGAGAACAATTATCAATCAACGTAGTACACCGTTTGAAAATTATAAATTGTCCAAAGGACTCCGCGATAACAATCATCGTTTTTCATTGATGAAACTCGATATCGAAATTCAACGATATTTCCTCGTGAATATTTTCAGCAATCTTAGCCCAGATAATTATTACGACTGGTGCTCGTACGGATGATGCTCATCTCGCGCTACGGATGAAAGTTTCGCCGACGCCAGGGGGATGATGTCGATAGCACGTGGCTGCGCACGTGGTTACAACTCCCTACGTCGTTTTTCTCTCTCTCTCTCTCTTTCTCTCTGTCCTTCTCTCCCCTTCGCTCTCTTACCCTGTCACTGGTGAGGGAAAACCACCCCTGCGAGCTTCTAAGCCTGTCTTGCCACCGAGAGCCAAGGGTAGGTGAGGGAGACGCGCGCTGGCATCAGCTGACCACGCAGTGGACCAACCAACTACCCCCACTCGGAAGTTTCTCCCTTCTTTTTGCCCGTTGTAATCCACGACCAGCCGCACTATTTGCTCTCTTTCTTGCCTCTGACTTTCACCCCCTTGCTTTTGCGCTATTTTTATATATATATATGTGTGTGGGTGTGCGTATATATACCGCAGAACGAAGCCTCGAGGAGTCCGACGGGCAGCGACCTTCTCTGTTTTCCATCTCTTTCTCGTTTTTTTTCATCGGCCAGCCGGCTGATCGTCCACGTGGACCGAAAGTCTGACAATTTTTGTTCCAACTCGGACACGCTTTCGACATCGTTCGATCGCATATTGCGGGGGGGGGGGGAGAGAAATTGTTTTTTTTTTGCATCGATATCGAAATACGTTACATCAAACACGGTCCACGCCTTTCACCGTTTGGAAATCGGAAATCGTTATTTTTTTATTCAACGATTATAAAACGCCTACGGTTGTCGAGTTTGTTTTTTTTTTCGAGTTTGTTTTTTCGAAAAAGTGCGTTGACACTGTTGGGAATTTTGGCGCTTTCGATTAGCGTTGATTGGTCAGTTTATCGTGACGATAAAGATTTGAAGACCTTCGAATGTCTTTCAGAAAATTTTCGCTGATGAATAAAAATTCAAACCAACCCCTGCATCCCCTGCAACTTGTCCCTTATTCCAACCCTTGATATTCATCCCCGAGGTACTATTTTTATTGGCGTTTTCTCTTTTTTCATGACACGATTGTTCGACGATTCGTCATCCCCCTTCAGGTGATGCGGTTTCGAGAACGAAAACGTGAAGGCGACAGACGAATGGAGTTGATCCGGGAGAGCAAAAAAGAGAGCAAATTCGCTAACGAAATATGCACACCGCTTATTTGCTTCTCCCGAAGACACCCCTCGCCTCTCGCAGTCTGTTCCAACGCAGTGCATCCTCGCCCAAACTCTCAACCCCTGTGGTTGTGCTTTTCTCCCCCCTCTTCTCCATCACGGATGCTGCAACCAAGGATCGGAGAATGGCAGTTTTAAGCGGAGCGTGTGTCGACCTATCATGCGAATTACAAGTGCCGAGGGAGGAAGGGGGTGGAAAAGGGAAAGCTGTGGGGAAGAGAGAGAGGAGATCTCGCAGATTCCCGCAAATTGTGCCTCGAGTAAATAAATATTTCTTGGTGAGAGTTGAAACAAAAAAGAGATAAAAACACTTGATCCTTTGAAGATCGACAGCGACCTCAAAACGGCCGATTGAGAACCAAATAAAATACAAAAAATGATTTTTGTCCACTATGCAGCATCCGTCCGATGTAAAAATGACACTAATGATGACGATTATAATGATAACAATAATAGCAACGTGATCCTATGAATCAGTAATTTTTTTTTTCATTATTCCGTCAAGCTGATAGCATCACCTTGTAGATCGGACTAATTAAAAATGGCAATCAAACTTTTGAGTAATTTTTTTTCCATCCCTTCCATCAAAACATATTTCTTCATCTTCCAACGAGATTTGGCACGATAATTGTCACAACTTGCATAACGAAACGTACAGCATCGATGTTATCTTTGGAAAAATAAAAAAAACGACCGTTTGATTGACAGAAAAATCATGATTTTTATTATCGTCTTGCGTCCTTCGAGTGTGCGACAGGCGGCCATTATCGTGACATTGTAATGATATTCCGCGGGAGAAGAAAGGGGAAGAGGGATTTTATTTTGCGTCTCGGGACATTCCCGTATAAAATGAGACTCGGAGACATGTAACTTTGACACACGTTGATGAGAGTGGAAAAAGACACGTGGGAGCGTGCAAGAAGAAGACACACGTGAAGTTTGCTGCGTCCTACAAATCGCACGTGTGTAGATACGCGCGTATGTATGTATTATAGGGTATATATGTCTCTTTATGCAGATCGTCTTCGTATAAGAACCACGCCCTCGCGAAAGCAGCCCTTATACCCTTCCTGATCCCCGCGAGTTTGTACCCCCTGTGTGTATATATATGTATGTATAAAAAAATAAATATATACGTACCGTCGCTTTCCTTGG
Source organism: Heteropelma amictum (assembly GCA_959613375.1). Lineage (NCBI taxonomy): Eukaryota > Metazoa > Arthropoda > Insecta > Hymenoptera > Ichneumonidae > Heteropelma > Heteropelma amictum. The sequence goes on from OY390720.1 coordinate 35,687,222, forward strand.
CATTCGTTGGCGTACATCGCATCCCCGAAAGATTGCCCCATACCAGATCGCGACCCATCCACCACCCCATCCCCTAATGACGCAAGCAGAGCAAAACAAAGAAAGGTTTACACACCGACGTGGCTGTCTTCCTCCCTTTGCCTTTTTTTTCTCTCTCTCCCTCATGCATTACGTGTATACACATATATGCCGATTGTACAGATATATAAATGTTGATGTATGTCCCACGTACGTATTTGATGTCAGAAAGAGCGAGTGAGAGAATGAGAGAAAAAGAAAGAACGAAACAGAGTACAGAACTCACGAGAGACTGAGCTTCCATTTTCTCTCTCTCTCTCTCTCTCTTTCTGTCTCTCTGCAACTTCATGTACACACAGGTATATAATATAGGTACGTCCGTGTATGGGTGAATTTGCGCGCGTGTGAGTGAGTAAACGTTTCAATGTCTTATACTTTTCTCGTACTCCCATTCTCCCCCACATCTATCCCTCTCGTTCTTCCTAAGGGATGCGAGAGAAAGAGGGAGGTCGATGAGGTTTCTTCAGAGAACTGGGTATTCTTCTCTTGTTTCTTTCTCTCTCTCTCTCTCTCTCTCCTCCTCTCGAGAAGGATTGTGCCTTCACTCACATGCGCGCAAATGAAATCGATTAAAATGCTGGGCGCAACTTCTAGGCAGGCTGGCGAAAGAGAGACGACGAAGAAAGAAAGCGAGATCTTTCTCGTGGCACTCACCTCCCTTTCTCTTTTCTTCAACCCCACCAGCGAGCCATCGCCAGCGAGAACTTACTCGCATCCCCCTTGCAACCCTCAACGGCTCACCTCAACCCCCTCCCCCTTTCAAGACTCTTGCCACAGTGTTCTTCTCGATGTGTACGAAGGAGCAACTCTCTCCCCTTTGCTCCATTCTCACTCGCTTCCACCCTTGTTTATGTGCATCCGTCTCCCTCGCTCTTTCTCTCATTAGTCGTGCCTTCATCCTCCTTTTTTTTTCTTTCCTCGTCTGTTTCTTCTTCTTCCACCTCTTTTTCCTTCTCCTTCGGCTTATCGTCGTCTTTGCTCCATCTCGTTTCCTCAATGGTCCAACACACGCGTATTTCCTTCATACTTTCTTCATCCCTCGCTTCTCGCTCCGTCTCTCTTCGTCGGGGGTACATTTTCCCACCCTCTCGTTGTGCTTCCTTAAAACCGTCTTCGCTCGGTAAGGAACCGAGAAAACCCTCACGTGCGTCTCCTCACTTAGCCGAGCTTTATGCGTGTATATGGATTTCTCAAAACTCGAAGAAGGACTTTGAGCCGGAGAGGGTAGTTTCAGGCCCGAGTCTATCGCTCATTCTTCTATTTCTCCACATGCGTGCGTGCACGCGTGAGGATTTATCTCCTATTTTCTCTTTCTTCATCCCTGTCCGTTTTATCACCCCCCTTCACCCCTAGTAAAACCGGTAAATTTCTCACCCCAACACTTTTTTCTACTTAACAATCACACGTATAATTATGTTGACAAATTTCTGTTTTTTTCGTCGCAGAGCAATAAATTCCCGATCTTTGCTCGACGCAGAAATGAATTAACATTAATTAAATTTAATTAAATCGATGCGTCTGAATCGCTGCAATTTTTTAATTCCCTCGTCGTTCCACGTAACTTGGAAAGAAGGAGGACTGTAGGGGTAGCAAAAGACGATGAAAAATGCCATGATTTATGGACGTCTCAGCGAGACGTAAAGACCCTGAGGGGTTCGAGGGACTTTCAAAACTCGTATGATTATCTGCGCATGGAACGTTTAATCCGCATGTGTGTACTCACTTCCGTACGCATGCAGCTCACGCAGATAAGAAAGGAACGCGAGAGGCGCGTGAGTGTTTCCACCCTCGTGAGAAAAGAATTTTTCAAAATGAAGAACGCAAATGAATGAGAAACTTGAGGGAATCTAGCACAAGGGAGAAAGAAGCGATTCATCGGATCTCGGCAGAAAAAAAAAAAGAAAAACAGCGAACTATCTTACGCGTGTACTCTCCACACACATAAATTTAAACACCAAGTTATTCCCGCGTCTTTTTCTCCATTGTACATACCCTCGTCGTCTCGCTCTCGCTTCATTTCTTCCAACATTTACCCCGGGGTTCCTTCCACCCTTTTCTTTTCCTCCCTCGACCGAGATGTCTTTCCGTGTGTACGAGCCCCCGAGAATAATATAAGAGAAGCGAGAGTTGAAAAAAAAAAAAAAACAAAAAAACTAACGAAAATAAAGGAAAAAAAAGGCCGGACGAAACGAGTCCAGGGATCGGGAGGGGGGCGTTCGGTGGGTCTCGGAAGCGTGGGGTGTACGAGAGCTTGCGCGCGGGAAGCCCAAGCACCACGAGGGTGGGTGGATATGAGGGGTGAAAAGACGCACGGGAGAAGGGTAGCTAAGACGCCGGGGCTCTCCCAAGTAATTATAAAATGCAATCAATACTTTACATATTTTTCACGCGCGAACCAGCAGCAGCCAGGGCGCGCAAGTAAGAGGGGGAGACTCGAGGGGTTTTCAACCCCCTCCGTATCATATATATTTCACTTTTCTCTTTCTCTCTCCTTCCGTCTCTCTTTTATCTGTATGTATATATTTTTCTTTCGCTCCTCTTCTTCTTCTTCTTTATCCTCATCGTCGTTCATTTCTCCTCACGGGGCGCTTCGATATCCTGTCCCACCCCTCGTTAAATACATGTGTACGTGTACGTTATACGCACTTGTGTGTGTGTAGCTCGATATGTTGAGGAACGTCTTGAATTTTTCGTTGGCGAGGGTTGAAAATCCCCGAAGAGGTGATACTCACGTATGAGAGCCCGAATGGAGGCGATTGTTTTCTTTATTCGCCAATGATTTGGTCTTCCGATTATCGCAATTAAATTCTGTTGATTGAAATCGATCAATTTGTTTTTCTCTTATCCAATAATTGACAGTCGAATGCTATGCACAATGTGTGGCTGCGGAAGGAGCGAGAATTGATTAAGAATTTTTCGTCGTACGAAATTAAATCTTCTCATTATCATAATTCGATGCACAGAGGAAGGCTTATTAAAATGTGCAAATTCGCCCTGCTCTTTCTTTTTGCAATTATTATTCAATTTTCATGCAGCCACGAGCTAACGATTTAGCACAGACCGGAATGAATCGCCGCTATCCGAAGCTTTGCAAAATTCGATCGTTTTCATTGTTGTTATTATTATTATTTCTATTATCGTCGATTCATCGCTGACTTTGATTACACATGGAAAAACTTCGTACTCCGTGAAAAAAAAAAGGTTTTTTTTCCGATTTCTGTCGTCAGAAGAAAAATGCTTGCAAAATTGGTCGATATATTCCGTCAAAAATACGAAAATAATTGATACTTTGTGAGCTACTATTTTCGTCTTCATTCCGAAAGATGTGTAACGCGTAGATTGCCAATGTAGCTTAAAAATCGTAGATTGTACGCTTTTATATACGTACGAATCGTGAAATTAATGGACAGCCACGAACTTCACTCTCTCTCTGTCTGTCCCTCGTTTTACAGCGTTCGTGTCAGGCTATCGCGAGTCATAGGCGGTTGACGGAGGGAGGATGCTGGATTCGGAGATTCCCTAAAGAGTAATGGTTGGATAGCGCATATATAGCGAGCCTAATTCCAAATAGATTCACCGTGCATATTCGTATAAAAATCAGATACGCCCTTTTGTCTTTGCGACATCGATATAGACACGCAGGTTTCGTACAAATCCAGCATCCGAAGGACCGGTTTTCTCCATCTCCCTCGTCTATCCGTTTCTTCTCTCTTATCGTGGAAAGTAAGTAGTGAGTGAGCTTCGTTCAAGGGTTGGTGACTGTAGGCGCTCGTAGAGAACATCGCGATGAGGGTATAACCTCCGCGGAATCGGCGGAAAGAAGAAGAGAGAGAGAGAGAGAGGGAAAGAAACGCCTGTACATATATTTATACATATATACATACGTCTGTATATATTATGGGTAGAAGTACATCTCGCATATAAGGGAGCGAGGAAACGAGAGCTACAGGAGGACGGGAGAGTTTGCGTGGTACATGTCCTATATATACATGAGCACAGAAAGCTCCTGGCCTCTTTCTATCTTTCTATACACGTCGCTTTCTTTTTTACTCTCTCTCTCTCTCTCTCTCTCTCTCTGTCTCTCTCTGTCGCTCCCTCGCGCCGAAACACGGGGTTTGAAGGGAGTGTGGAACGGGGCGGCCAGATTTTAACGATTCCTCTGCCGCGGAGTCTTAAGAGAAAGAATGGCAGGGTTGGGGGTTGAAATGAGCGCGGAGGGCGAAGCAGCAGCAGCAGCAGCGGCGAGAAGCTCGGTCGGGGAGGAAAGGAGTGCACGGAGAAAGAGCGGGTATAGCAGCAGGGTATAGTCGTCGCTCTCGGTGCCTGCACGACGTGGCTCCTCTACGACCAAAGGGAGGCCAAGGATGAGGTTGAGGCTTGCGCCGCCGTCCAGGGGGACCCGAGCGCCGGCGGAGAAAAACCACCCTCTCGTGCCCACTAACCCATCCTCGCGAGGGACTCTACGCGAAATGAAGAAATTCTATCTACATTTCCAACCCTTCATGCGGCGTCTTACCCCCTGCGTTCGGGCAGTTCGCTCGTACATGTATGTCCATGTGCACGCGTGTGCGGGTATCTGCATGTTCTTCTACATCTTCTTCCTTTGCCCTGACGCAGCCACCGACAGTACCAACCCTATCCCTCTTTTTTCTCTCCTCCTTTCCATGTCTTTTCGTTCCTTCTTCTTCTTCTTTTTCTTCTTGGTCTTTCCCGCGTGTCTTTCGCCTCTCTAGGATCTCATTTATACGTCTATGGGTAGAGGCTTCCATCCTTGTGTTCCCTCTCCGGCCTACCTCAGCATCGACTTCCTCTCGCTCTTTGCCATTCCGCCCGGCTCTCTCCCGCTCTCTCAGACTCTTCCAACCTGAGAGCTGAGACAATACGACCGACCGACGTTTTCCACTACCGTCCTCGCTGGTCCCCGCGTCCCTCTCATTCCCGCGAATACCGTCGAAGCCATCCCAACCCCTTGCCAACTCCTCTCTCGTCGTCACTCTCGTTCTCGATCCTTATTTCGCGACACATACCTCTCGCTCCCTTGGACACAGCATCTCGCGTTTGCACACACAAAAACACACAAACTTCGCTTAGGCACCCACACACACACACACACACACCATTGGACAACGGGGTCGTTGATAACGATCCTCATATCGACGTTCCATCCGAGCGAACTCTACACCTTGAATTTTTCTCTGCGGTACCTCGCGACTGTTGGATGTACATGGACGAAATTACTTTAAACTCGCTGCGATTTCTACAGCATCATCAACACGGTTTCATCGTCCAACAAGGGACGTCGTTTCTTCTACCCTTTTCCCTCTGGAGGTACAACTGAATCGTCGGTTGTTTGCTTGCAGCAGAAGTATGTTGCAGATAATTAAAGAACACTAGAAATCCGATTTCAGTCCTTGGTCATGTATAGAATAGTGTATATGTACGTACTTACATGTATAAATAGTGCAGAAGCCTCGTTGGGGGTGGTGAAAGACCCGCGACGAAGCTCGCAAGAGAGTTCGGTAGCAAAAGGGAAGAGAGTAGAGTAGTGCAACAAACAATGGAAAATGGTAGAATCTTGGCGGACAATAGCTCGTGTGGAACAAACACATCTTACCAGCGCATTCCTCATTCTCCTCCAAACACTGACTTCCTTTTTCTCTCCACGGTTTTCCATCTCTCTCTCTCTCTTTCTCTCTCCCACTCGCGAAACTCTCTTGTCCCTTACGCCCAAGTGATGGCCCAAGTATCTGTCTTACCTTTACATAGATCCTTTCCAACGTCTACCATCCATTTAACTTCCTGGTGGTAAGCATGTGAAGCTCTCCTCGAACAAAGGGATATAAGAAGTATTTTAAAAAACAAACTGTCGCATCGTCCCATCGAGTCAACAAATTGCCATACACCAGAAAAGAATGGAATTTGACGTTGTTCCAGTGCAACCATGAATGAAGGTTCATTTAACCCTTTTGCAATCGATTGCAAAAGCACGTGAAGCTCTCCTCGAACAAAGGGATGTAAGAAGTATTTTAAAAAACAAACTGTCGCATCGTCCCATCGAGTCAACAAATTGCCATATACCAGGAAAGAATGGAATTTGACGTTGTTCCGGTGCAACCATGAATGAAGGCTCATTTAACCCTTTTGCAATCGATGGCAAAAGCACGTGAAGCTCTCCTCGAACAAAGGGATGTAAGAAGTATTTTAAAAAACAAACTGTCGCATCGTCCCATCGAGTCAACAAATTGCCATATACCAGGAAAGAATGGAATTTGACGTTGTTCCGGTGCAACCATGAATGAAGGCTCATTCAACCCTTTCGCAATGGATTGCAAAAGCACGTGAAGCCCTCCTCGAACAAAGGGATGTAAGAAGTATTTTAAAAAACAAACTGTCGCATCGTCCCATCGAGTCAACAAATTGCCATACACCAGGAAAGAATGGAATTTGACGTTGTTCCGGTGCAACCATGAATGAAGGCTCATTTAACCCTTTCGCAATCGATTGCAAAAGCACGTGAAGCTCTCCTCGAACAAAGGGATGTAAGGAGTATTTTAAAAAACAAACTGTCGCATCGTCCCATCGAGTCAACAAATTGCCATATACCAGGAAAGAATGGAATTTGACGTTGGTCCAGTGCAACCATGAATGAAGGCTCATTTAACCCTTTCGCAATCGATTGCAAAAGCACGTGAAGCTCTCCTCGAACAAAGGGATGTAAGAAGTATTTTAAAAAACAAACTGTCGCATCGTCCCATCGAGTCAACAAATTGCCATACACCAGAAAAGAATGGAATTTGACGTTGTTCCGGTGCAACCACGAATGAAGGCTCATTTAACCCTTTCGCAATCGATTGCAAAAGCACGTGAAGCTCTCCTCGAACAAAGGGATGTAAGGAGTATTTTAAAAAACAAACTGTCGCATCGTCCCATCGAGTCAACAAATTGCCATATACCAGGAAAGAATGGAATTTGACGTTGGTCCAGTGCAACCATGAATGAAGGCTCATTCAACCCTTTCGCAATCGATTGCTCTTTGGGCGACCTTGCGGATGGGTTATCGCTTCTTTTTTTTCAACTTTCATCGTGGAAATCCATGCCATCTGAGCCAAATTTAATTCGATATGATTGGGTTTTTCGGAACGGAGACCTTCGAGACGACTTCCGGGTCGTCAGCTGTGAGATGGTCTATAAGACATCATCGGACGTTCCTCAACAATCATTACAGACCCGGTTAGATACGATTTCGGTATTTACGCGTCCAATACTATGACTGCACTCTGTTTTGGTTGTCAGTAGGCCAGCCTGTCAAACTTTATCCTTTTGTATTCTTTATCACGTGCGCAAAACCTGGGAACCACTTTGAAACTGACGCGCTCTTCCACCGTTCTTAACGCGCTTTCAAACTCTTTTGTATTTTGCTACCCCTTAAAGCCCACATTTTTTCTCAGGTTTTGCAACGGCCCTAAATGCCAAGGTTGAATCACCCTGAAAGGGCGAGGTCATGTTCAACTGTCACGTGACTTGTTACGTCGTGTAGCATTCTCGAGCTTATCGTCGAAGAAATACAGAGGGTTGAGCCTCCGACCACGAATGAACTTTTTTGTCACTTTGAAATATCGAAAGACTCTCTTAGACAATCATTTTTACAGCATTGCGGAAGAATCCATTTTGCTCTTTTCCATTTGATTGTTAAATATTTTTATTGTTTTTTTGTTTTCATTTTTACTCCATTGTGGAAGAATCCATTTTGCTCTTTTCCATTTGACCCGATAATCAATGCGCGAGTAAATCGACCTTTTATAAATGACGAAATATCGAAACGTGATTGATTTTTCGTACAAGCCTGCTCAAGCCTTTTCCCGTCAGTCTTCCTGTCCATTTGCGTATGAAATTATAGATTCATTCAAAAAAAAATCAATATTTCTTCAATTGAAAGCTTTCAACAAATTTGATATGATTTTTTTTTTCATGATTTTTGAACCTTTTCCGAATTGTACTTGATTCTAATGAAGATCACCGGTCCGTCAGCCGAAAAAGTCACCCGACGAAGTACCCACAGACAGCGATGATCCCACAGAAACACAAAGGCACAAATCCACACACGAATACAAACGAAGTCGAGCAGAGAAAAAAGCCGAAGCATTTTGTCGTTCTTTCCTCTTTGCCGTTGATATTTACTCATCCTACGTGCTGATTAAAGTAATCATTCTTTTTTCCCCCGAGTGGCATATTTTCGTGTGTGCATTGAATACACGATCCTCGTTTTTTTCGTTTCGAGGGTGTCTGAACCCTTTAGGGCCTTGTCTTTTCTGAAGAATCGCGATGCAAAATTTCGGGTATCTCGTTGAGAGCAAGAGAGGGAGGAAAAAGACGAACAAAAAGATGGGAACGAAAGAGGGAGAGAACGGAAAAGCCGAGTCCCTCTCTTCGCCAAGAACACTCGACTCTCCAGCGTCCTCAAAGTTTTATTGGCCTCGGCGGTGTGTGGAAAGAGCCAAGGCGGTTCCGATAGAGCGGGAAGGAGAGAGATGGAGGGTTCGAAAAAAAAATTTTTTGGGGTTAGGACGATACGAGAGGAGCGAGCCTCCCCCGAAGACGGGGGTGAAAATGGAGCGGGAGAAAAGGGTTTTTAGGCTGTGGGACACGCGCTCGCTTCTCGAGCGTAAAAGATTATCGGAGATACGCGGTCGTACATACAGCTTCCATAGATGGACCAGCATTGGAGAGCCCGAGGTTCGTGCGAAAGTTGGAAAAGACGAAGGTATTTCCAAACTATACTCTGCACATCCCCCCCCCCTTCCTGTCGATGTCAGTCCAATCTAGACTGTCGCTAATAAAATGCACAAAAAATAGTACACATAATTTATACGCTGGACCAAATGTTGCTGGTCCATGCTGGAAAACTGGACCATGCTCGGATGCTTTTGCACATCGAAACATGGCGATTTTGGAAAAAAATCTTGAAAGATTTTTCACGTACGCTCGTGAAAAAAAAAAATTACGAATTCCAGAGCCCGAATCTTTTTTCTTACCCTTCTTCAACCCCCCAACCCCCAAACGTAACTACGCTTTCCGACGTGGCAACGATGCCTCTTTCGGACTTTTCTTCCTCTCGTTCGTCTTCTTCGTTAAGGATACACGAGGATCGCGAAAAGCCTGCTCCAAGGTGGGTGGTGAAAATTTCGAGGATTTTACCCCGAGAAAAAGACAGGGGAGGAGGGAAAAAGAGAGAAGTTTCGCGTACACTTTTACCTCGTGCTGCTCGGAACGGGGTGGTTTTCGAGTTGTAGGGTGGCTCGAGAGAGCTAAGAGAGGTTCCGGCGGGGGGGGTGGTATAGTACAGTAGTGATGGTTTGGCGCTTTGAGCTCCCGAAAATTTCAACAGCCGGTGCTCTCTCGCGATGGTTGGGGGCACGTAGGCAGCACGAAAATGAGGGTTCGTTCGTTCCCGCGTGTACTCGCTCACTCATTCACTCTCTCTCCTTCTCTCTCTCTTTATCTTTATCTCTTTCTCTCCCTGAGTTTTTGCCAGGCGATCAATAAAAGTCTCTGTGCTGTGTGTGCCTCCTCGTCTCCCTCTTATACTTGTCGTATAACGAAGTAGGCAGCTGAAAAGTGTGTGAGACCACTTACATACAGATATATACATGCAGATGTACATATATACCTACATGGGTATGTTCGTGATGAGGAAAGTTAGTGACTGAGTGAGAGAGAGGGGTACGGAGATGAGGGAGAAAAAAAGTATGCATATATATGACAAGGGGTTTTTTGGTGCGTGGCCCGGTGCGTGCATTAATTCCTACCACTACGTACGAACGTATTTATAGAGCTGTGCACGTATACGAGTGGAAACACACGTGTGTACCACCATTTATCTTATTCTTTTCTTCGCACACGCAGGCCCCATCTCCTTTGCTCCCTACTTTCCTCGTCTCTCTCCATCATTTTTCTCCCCGGTTATACACACTTAAGACGCGTGTTTGGGGTGGTCGGAGGAGGGTCGCGGTGTCCCTGCCGCGCGCGCGACTCATCAACGCCATGCGCCCTGCCGCGCTCCTGACGTTACACCTTCGGCGGACGCTTTTTTCACTGCTTTCGTCCAAAAAAAGTCGTCCACTTGAAAATTTTACGTTTCCGAGTTTTCAATTATTGCATTCGTGCATTTAACGACGATTCTCGTTATTACGGACATTTGACATTTTTGAAATTTCGTATTCCATCAGAGGCTCGATTGAACGAATCCGCAATTGAAGGGGGAGAGGATCCTGGGACGTACGAAATTTTCTGATCGGCTGCGGTCTAAATATGGTCCACTCGAAGGCCAACGTGTCAATTTCGAGATTTTTTTGGAATTTCAAGGTTAAATTTAAAAAAAATCGATGAATGCTTTCGACAGAGAATGCTTTCGTCAAAAAAGTCGGCCACTTGAAAATTTTACGTTTCCGAGTTTTCAATTATTATCCACGTGCATTTAACGACGATACTCGTTATTACTGACATTTGACATTTTTGAAATTTCGTATTCCATCAGAGGCTCGATTGAACGAATCTGCAATTGAAGGGGGAGAGGATCCTGGGACGTACGAAATTTCCTGACCGGCTGCGGTCAAAATATAGTCCACTCGAAGGCCAACATGTCAATTTCGAGATTTTTTCGGAATTTCAAGGTTAAATTTAAAAAAAAATCGATCTCAAGAAGATTCCAAGAGAACGAGGGTTTGATTCACCGTGTCTGTTACATGATGAGTCCCTGGTACGTCGTAGATCAAGAGAGGGAGGGACAGAGAATTCTTTCGTCAAAAAAGTCGTCCACTCGAAATTTTACGTTTTCGAGTTTTCAATTATTATCCTCGTGCATTTAACGATCGTATCGTATGCACAGACGAATCCTCAATTGAAGGGGAAGAGGATCCTGTTACGTACGAAATTTCCTGACCGGCTGCGGTCAAAATATAGTCCACTCGAAGGCCAACATGTCAATTTCGAGATTTTTTCGGAATTTCAAGGTTAAATTTAAAAAAAAATCGATCTCAAGAAGATTCCAAGAGAACGAGGGTTTGATTCACCGGGTCTGTTACACGGTGAGTCCCTGGTACGTCGTAGCTCTCAGATTCGAGCGAACGAGACGTTTTGGTGAAGATGTAGTGCGCGAAAGGAGATGGAAAGATGGATCGAGAGAGGGAGAGACAGAGATAAGCGAGAAAGAACGATAACTCGATCCATAATTATCACCCAATGCGAACTCGCGCTGTATAGTCATCGCAAACTTTCTTCCTGCGTTCTCTGTTCCTTCACCCTGCCTTCCTCCCTTATTTCACTCCGCTCCGCGACTCCGTCTCTCTCCTTTGCGCACGCAAATTAACTTTCGCTCTTCCACCTTCTTCTTCCATCGAAATCGACGATTTCACTACCATGGCAACACTCTTATAGTGCCATCAAACATATACACACGTATTTCGACATGATCCTCGGGGGTTAAGTTTAATATCGATGTCGTTATCCTTATTCCTATTCCATCTTCGTCTCTCCTTTCTCCATGAACATTCCCTCACGTTCCAATTCACTCAACGCACCTCGAATTCACGCACGAAAATTAAACAATTCGTCAAAATCGTTAATTACCGGTTACTCAAAAAATGCCATTTTTATTGTAAATTAACGAAAAAAAAGCAGAGGCTAAGAGTCCTATTCGCACTAAATTTATCGAATTATTATTTATTTTCGTACGATCCGAGCGCTAATTTCCGTCGCCACTCTCTTGGAGCGTAGAAAAGATACGATTTTCGCTTCCGCGATTGGACCATAATTCGATTACACATTTTTTCTAAATTGCGCGAAAGTTGACTAAAAATCAAAAGTGTATATGCGAAAGCTTGTCAATTTTTGTTTTTGCAAAGAGTGGGGACTGCGTGAAAACAAAATGAAGCGATGGACTTTTCGACGCGGTTTTTCCAAAATCGTAGATTGCCAATAAACAACACGGTGGAAATTTTTCAAACATTTCTTATACCAGGAAAAACGTTTTTTCAACAAATCCGGCATATCTTCACCCTGCGCACTCATGCGCAGACGCGAAATCTTTTCTCTCCAAGCATCGCGGATTACTGCAATTACCGAAAATTACGAATAATTTTTTTCACAAACTTAAACAGAATTTCTGAAATGAAGTACAGCAGGTATATAATCCGAAGAGAGTCAAAGAACCAGGAAAGATCTCACGTTCGAGCAATTCGAAAAAAAAATAGGAACCCTCAAAGTTCTTTTCCAAAATTGTTGCTCCGTTGATAAAACAGTATACCCTGTGGCACTCGTTTAATTTTCTACGTACCGTAGTGATGCTGGAGAAGGATATCGAGAGAGGACGTCGGAGCACGTTCGATCTCAGGACGACTTCTGCTCGACGTTGTTGGTTCTCGGAGATGCAGCGTTAAAAGTAACAAAAAAAAAAAAGGATCGAGAGATTTCGCGGTTCATTGGTAACCTTGTGGGAACGGATGGACGTTGAAGCAGGAAAGAAAGCGAGTGTAGGGGACCGAGAGAAGAGAAGGAAAAAAAACGAGAGGGGAAGGCAAAAGACGAGAAGAAGATAGGCATATAAAAGAAGCTTGCATACGTATATACCCCATGTGTCTACGGTATTATACTGTATAACCGAAGAGGGAAGAAATAGCTCGGGCTATTATGTATCTCGAACGGGTCCAGAGGCTCGCGCGCTTCTTCCTCCTCTTCTTCTTCATCCTTCCTCTCGCAGCTTCTCTCGATCCGCTCCGTTTCGCTTGGCCCGTCTCGATCTCATCTCGATCAACACGATGCACGGGAAATCGGGATCAGAACCTCGTGTCCTCCTCTTTTTCATCCTCCTCGATCCGGCGAGCGTTTCTTCCGAAGATGCTGCGGAAAGACTGAGAGAAAAAAAAAGAAAAAAAAAAAAGAAAGAAAGGCGGACAATTTCTCTCGCTATACGCTAGTGCGAATCTCTTCGCGCGCGCGGTTAGCCCGAGAAAAGTACGAAGGAATCTGTGACGAAACGTGTGGCGATCGAGAATATCGTAGGTTCGTGTATCCCCGTGTTTTATGCATGTATATGCATTTATTTATATGGATGAAACCCTTGGCTGGGTCGGTCAACGAGTACGGATTTAAGGCCCTGCTCTCTCGTCTCAGGAAGCGTGGCTCACGAACTTCTATCGCCTGAGAATAATACGATCTCTCTGTATACATGATTCCCTACCTCGCTCTCCCGAAGCTTGTCCAATTCAGCACACTTTGATAGAACCGATCGAATCGTACTTGTTGTACACGCGATATACCGCGAACGGGAGGATATATATCACTTCCGGTTACTCGAAAATACGATCGGTCTCGTTATTCATCCTAAACTTTGCTCCAATGTGAATCTTGAAACTTCAAAGAGATTCTGCAGTCAAAGGGGAGGGTCGGTGTATTTGTCTTTTAAACTCGTGGACAATGGAGGCTGCGAAAACGCAGAGAGCAAGATGCTTTATTAGCCCGAAACGTCGGTGACGAAAAATCGATGAATTTTACCGCGGAATTACGATCGATCGATGGACCTTTTTTTCTCCCGAGTCCCATCGTCGTGCAGATTTTTTTCGGCAACGTTGCAGTTTTCGATTGACCACCTGACTTTTTACAGATCGTTTGATTTTTTAACGATCGGCGTTGAAAATTGAAAGATTGGTACGTTTTCGGAAATACCAACAGTCGTGGACGTCTGGTCGCACTGAAATGTACGTACATTTCTTTCGTGATGAATCTTGAAATTTTAGGGAGGATTTAAATGTTTTGTGATCAGCATCGTATGGATTTTTTACAGCTTTTTTCACGCGTTATTAAACTCGATGACAATCTTTGATGAAGCTCATGGGGGAATAGAATATGACAGTCGTAAGAGGATCGATGAATTTTCGACATCTTTCATTGAGAATCGAGACTTTTATCTTGATGTTTTAGCAATTTGGAGGATCTTCGATCACTCATTTCGATATCAAACGTACAGGTGAGTAAATCTCTGTTGGTTCACTTGCAGTGAGAAAAAAAAGAGACCGCAATAGGAAAATAATAAACTTTTATGCTAAATCCAATCTGGTGACAAAAATCTATTATCGTGCAGCTCGTAAACGCAACGGCAAACTTCTAAAAACTAAATCGAGCCGAAAATTTGCATATTCAAATTTTTTCTTCAAACTTGTTCGAGCGACGAGAGGAACAAACGCGTAAGGAGTAGACACGATGAAAATGAGAATGTAATGGAAGAGCAAAAGACGATTATGAGAGAAAACGAAAAAAAAAAGAAAGTTGAGTATGGACCAAACGGAAGAAAATAAGATGAAGAGTAAAAATTGAGAAGGGCGGAACGAAAGAAGGATGTACAAAGAGGGAATAGGAAAAAGATTGACGAACGAGTGGAGAGCGGAAAAGCCAAGAAACAAACGGAAGAAAAAATAAGATGACTAATATGGACCAAACCGGAGGAAAATAAGATGAAGAGTAAAAATTGAGAAGGGCGGAACGAAAGAAGGATGTACAAAGAGGGAATAGGAAAAAGGTTGACGAACGAGTGGACAGCGGAAAAGCCAAGAAACAAACGGAAGAAAAAATAAGATGACTAATATGGACCAAACCGGAGGAAAATAAGATGAAGAGTAAAAATTGAGAAGGGCCGAACGAAAGAAGGATGTACAAAGAGGGAATAGGAAAAAGGTTGACGAACGAGTGGAGAGCGGAAAAGCCAAGAAACAAACGGAAGAAAAAATAAGATGACTATGGACCAAACCGGAGGAAAATAAGATGAAGAGTAAAAATTGAGAAGAAGGGCGGATCGGAAGAGGGATACACAAAGAGGGAATAGGAAGAAGGTTGACGAACGAGTGGAGAGCGTAAAAGCCAAGAAACAGACGGAAGAAAAAATAAGATGACTATGGACCAAACCGGAGGAGTAAAAATTGAGAAGAAGAGCGGAACGAAAGAAGGAACAGGAAAAAGGTTGACGAAAGGGTGGAGAGCGGAAAAGCCGAGTGAGAATCACAAGGGGATATATGGACCGAAAACAAACGGAAGGAAAAAAAGGAACAAGGACTTGGCGTCGTCAGCAGTATCGTGGACATTGTCACGTGCGTTTCCCGACGTTCTTAATTATCATCCATCCGTCTCTCGATCATCATGCGCACAAAAGGAGAATAAAACGAAACGAGAGATCAGAATGGATGAACGAAGGGAAGAAACCCGGAAAAAAGGAGACTCTGCGATAAACGGAGATGGCAAAACGCGAAGATCCGTTAGTGAGAAAACGCGCGAGAGGTCCGAGGGATGTGCGAAGAAAGAACGAGAGAGAAGAAAAAAAAAACGAACCGGAGAAGGAGAATAAATGAAGGGAGAGCGAGAGAAGCCCGGCGCGTTTCTTACTCCGCCCAGCATCCAAGATGGCGTTTGCCGTAGCGGGGCTCCCCTCGTCATTAAAATCAATAATTAAAAAATACATCCGCGTGCCACGACGACGCCGCGCGCGAGGGGGTTTCCTTCGCCTTTTCTAGAACACGACGTCGCGCCTCGTGACGACGAGGAAGACGACGGCGATCGCCGAGGCCTTTATTCCCATAAGCAAATGAGAACCTCTGAAATATACCGGCGTGCTTCCTCTCATGGGGAGGGGGGAGAAGCATTCCCCCGTAGCTGTATAAAAGTCGCCAATTATCGTATATATGTATTTGCATATGTTTAAAAATAAATAAAAAAAGAAGATACCGCGGACGGTACCAGGCTGCACCGCAGCACCTAAGTCTCTAACAATCCCAATATCCTCGCAAGGACGAAAGGCCTCTTCTCGCAAACTTATATCCACCAACGATCACTTGTTGAAAAGTGCCATAGATCGTCGCATTTGCTGCACGAATTTTCGAAAATTTTTGTCGAGACCGAGACGTCTGCGTCGGACGAATATTCTTATCCCGTTTTCCGACCGTCGGTATCGATGGTCATTCCACCAAATTTCAGGTAGATCGAAGCTGATATATTTACGAAGGCTCCATTAGCAGCAAATTATTGACCCCAAATCACGCTCTAAATTTGAATAACAATGGCGTCATCGAGTTTCGTGACGACTTTCGCACGGCGGTGTATTTCCGTAGCTGTATAAAAGTATTTAATTATCTGCACGCATGCGTATCTCAAAAAGAAAACGAAAAACGTGCAGCGAATGGTACCTGGCTGCGGTGCCGCCCCCAGGTACTTTACGACTCGAATATCCTCGCAAGGACGAAGAGCCTTCTCTCGCGAGCATTCGTTTAAAAAATCCCATTGATCTCTGCATTTTCCAAAATTTTATTCCGGCTCAAAACACGCTCGTTACGCCGATGACCATTTTTATTCCGTCCTTCACCCTCCGGTGTCGATGGTCCTTCGAGCAGATGTAGGGCGAACGTTGAGGCTGATGATTACGACTCTGTGGTATCGGTAGAAAATAATCGAACCAAAATGAAGCACGAAATTTGAATGATACGATCCCGTCGTCCATTTTCGTGACGTCACCAAAAACACACGTGTCATCGTGGAGCTCCTCGAAGTCGTCACATTTATCGTCACAGTGGGCTGTAAAACTTACAAATCCTACAGTTAGGTCAGGATCCGAAATCGTTCGTCATTTTAAAACTCGCTCGAGGGTTTGCACCGTTGTGGAAAATTCGAAAAATACACGTATCCGACCTTTCAACGGAAATACAAGCAGAGTTAAATAACTCGTTTGTCAACTTTATTTATTACCGTTTCACAGTCGTAATCTTTGCGCGATAACAATGACAATTATTCACGTGCTTCGTCAACGCTTTTGACATTTCATTCGCCCATCTCTCCTCCCTCGATGATTCATCGGTATTTTTTTTTAAACTCCAATACGATTTTCCAACGAACGTCGTTTAAAAATGGCCCATTTGGCCTTTCGCTATATCCTATTATTCCTATCATCGACATTTTTATCTCGTCCCAAGGTACATTTTGTTTCATCCATCCGCTCCTGTCACTGGCATTAAAATATAAATACGAAGTACAGCAGGAATTTCAACGTGACGCCTGATCGTTTGAAATGATAGAAAAGTCGAACGAATGTAAAAATTTCGTCAAAGCTCGATGATCGAAGTAACGAACTCGTACCCCACGATTTTTCGATGCGTCCTACATTGTGTCTCTTTAATTCTTTTTTTTTCTCCCATAATGCGTCACTGCGACGAGGATTTTTGAAATTCCGAGTAAGAACGCTGAAGCGAATATGGTCGAAACGCGCGAAGGGAGGATTTAGCGAGAGGGGACAATTGTTCGACGACGAGGGAAATAAGTAAAAGTGCGTGCGATGCCTCGTTTCGGTGCAATAAAGAGTATTATGTGGGATAATTAACGAAGTGGAAGTTGAAGTATACATATATATATATATATATATATATATATGCTAAATATGTATGTATATATGGTATATGGTATATGGTATATAGTGGGGCGTCTCGAGGAAAAGATTAACCGTGGCTTAAAGGCAAAGAAAAAGGACGATCCTCGTATATATTAAGATTTTCTCTACATGTACGTGTGCAAGTGTCAGGTCATTGGAAATTGCCGAAAACAGTTATAGAGAGGGGGTGTAGTGTAGTGTCGAAGGGGACCATATAGTACCCATGTTGTAGAATGGACATCACCTTAGGGGGTTGAGGAAGAGACCTCGTGCGCGTTTGACGACTTCATGCTGTGTATACTACCTCATATAGAATATGTTCTTGTGTGTGTGAGTGTATTACGGTCGAAGGAAGAGCTCCCGAGGGTCGTTTTGAAAACGGCACAGGTGCCCTTGTGGCCTCGGCTTCGGGTGCAGGTGTATTGTACCACGATGCTCAAATACGTGTAAAACCGAGGCTTCAAGAGTGTGTTTATGCACGTGAAAACTTTGCACCCCCTACGCGAGAAATTGTCATTGTTACGGGCAATATGACTCGTATATATAATACTCACGAAACAACAACGCTGGAAATCTTTTTTTTTTTTTTGGTTTTCAACGTGCAGGTATATGAAAAATGTCATAGACACTGTGCCACTTTACGTTGGATCGTACTGAGAATTTTGCGGAGCATGTGGATATATATAGCCATGCATGAATTATGGATTCGTGTGTGAAAACAATGGGGTCATAAAATTACCCGAAAAACATCGATTTTCATTATGGAGTTTCTAGAAAATTTGCCGAATGACTCAGGGAGGTTCGAGCTCGAAACAATTGAACTTTTGAGGAAGAGTCGAGGATTCGTTATCTGTGTTATTTGCATCTATGCGCGTCGTGTTTGCCTGGATTGTTCGATGATCGTCGGGGGGTTTAAAACGGGATTTTAAGCGTGAAATAAAATAATCTTTCATCGTGTATGTCAGCGTAATGGTCGACCTCAGAGCCTCAAAAATTTGAGTTATTTTTCAGTTATTTTACATGTTCTTGCAAATTCGTCGTTGTTGGCTGTGCGTATTTGATTTTTTTATCCTCGTTTTTGTTGGTTACTCAATGTTGGAAAAATCTGTATTCAAAAAATAAGAATGTTTTGTGAATTTTTTTCCCAATCATTTCCCAAAATAGTTGTAGCTACAAAGTTGGAGAATTTTCGGTTATACCATTAGATTCGAGCGAATTAAAGTTCAAGCTGGACGGGATCGATTAAAGTTCAAGCTGGGATTCGTTTTCATTGCAAATTCTTGCAAATTCGTCGTTGTTGTCTGTGCGTATTTGATTTTTTTATCCTCGTTTTTGTTGGTTACTCAATGTTGGAAAAATCTGTATTCAAAAAATAAGAATGTTTTGTGAATTTTTTTCCCAATCATTTCCCAAAATAGTTGTAGCTACAAAGTTGGAGAATTTTCGGTTATACCATTAGATTCGAGCGAATTAAAGTTCAAGCTGGACGGGATCGATTAAAGTTCAAGCTGGGACTCGTTTTCATTGCAAATTCTTGCAAATTCGTCGTTGTTGGCTGTGCGTATTTGATTTTTTTATCCTCGTTTTTGTTGGTTACTCAATGTTGGAAAAATCTGTACTCAAAAAATAAGGATGTTTTGTGAATTTTTGTCCCAATCATTTCCCAAAATAGTTGTAGCTACAAAGTTGGAGAATTTTCGGTTATACCATTAGATTCGAGCGAATTAAAGTTCAAGCTGGACGGGATCGATTAAAGTTCAAGCTGGGACTCGTTTTCATTGCAAATTCTTGCAAATTCGTCGTTGTTGGCTGTGCGTATTTGATTTTTTTATCCTCGTTTTTGTTGGTTACTCAATGTTGGAAAAATCTGTACTCAAAAAATAAGGATGTTTTGTGAATTTTTGTCCCAATCATTTCCCAAAATAGTTGCAGCTACAAAGTTGGAGAATTTTCGGTTATACCATTAGATTCGAGCGAATTAAAGTTCAAGCTGGACGGGATCGATTAAAGTTCAAGCTGGGATTCGTTTTCATTGCAAATTCTTGCAAATTCGTCGTTGTTGTCTGCGCGTATTTGATTTTTTTATCCTCGTTTTTGTTGGTTAATCAATGTTGGAAAAATCTGTATTCAAAAAATTAGAATGTTTTGTGAATTTTTGTCCCAATCATTTCTCAAAATAGTTGTAGCTACAAAGTTGGAGAATTTTCGGTTATACCATTAGATTCGAGCGAATTAAAGTTCAAGCTGGACAGGATCGATTAAAGTTCAAGCTGGGATCCGTTTTCATGCCCTCTCGAATTTAATTTTCAGCTCGGTTTGACTCAAAGTGTTATTATTATATTATTATTTTTATATCATATATTATTTTTTATATTATATTATTTTACATTATGATTTAGGTACTAATACATGTATTATGCTGTAGATGTACATAAATTTATTACTATTACATCTGTTATATCTCTGAAACTATAAGCGATCAAAATGATAAATTTTTTCGCCAAAACTTCATGACATATTTGTTTGTAATGGAGAACTGGCAGGAAAACAGTCGCAAATTCCGACTGCCTCCAACGAATTTGTTCCTTCATTATTTTTCATACATACAAAAAACAAAATAGCTCGTCGAAAGTTACCATCAGTTATGCAGCCTCTCAAGCGACTCTCTCGTGCGCGATCTTGTGAAATTTTTCTGAATAAAAGTTCCCACGAACCTCGTGTAACGATAGACAACGATAAAATGCGAATCAACGAATAATCAACACTCAACACGAACTAACACGTCCTTCGAGAAAAAAAGAACTTCCGGTACATTTTTTCAGATCGCACAAACAAACTTTGATCTTTCTTTTCTCAAAAGGCGTCGATTCCAATTACGGAGATTATGCTCCGAAAACGAAAAACTCCAATATTGTCGCGTCGAGTTTCGAAACAAGAAAAAATTCGAAATTTCCCCAAAGTTTTCCTCTCCGAATGGAAAATACGCTGTACGATGAAAAATCGTCGTTTTTCGCTCATTTTTTTTTCTCTTCCCTGCAAATCAATTTACCATCCGCGAGAACGGATTGATGGGAGTGTCGTGGCGTTTCGTACATCGGTGGATACACGCAACAAATGGGCTTCGCGGAAGGTTGACCGCACTGGGAAGCTGCTCCGCATAGGCTTACTCGATTTTCACGTTTTACCTCGTGGGAGCTTGCCCATATAGAGCGAAAGAACGACAGAGAGAGAGAGAGCGAGAGAGAGAGAGAGAGCGAGAGAGAGAGAGAGAGAGATAGACGAAATGAGCAGAGATTCGGAGGAAAAGAGATGAAAAATAATATGCTCCCGATGTTGGAGCGAGAAAACGCGTGAGATCGCGCGTTCCGGTGAAACAACGTGAGAAAAAGGACGGCGATATCGGTACGAATGATAAAGAAGTCGTGAAACAGCTACAAGAAAGAGGGAAAGAGAGGAAAAGAGAGGGGGTCCAGTGGGCTGGTACCCTCCGTGGTTGGAGGTGGCCATGGAGGAGGGACTCTCCTTCGTTGCTTCGACGACCTCCGCTTCCAACTCTGTCTTTATCTTTTTCTCTATCTATCTCTCTCTCTCTCTCTCTCTCTCTCTTTTTTATCGTTTCCTCTCTCACACTCGCGGTTTCTCGCGGTTTCTTTGCTACTGGCGAACAAGCGGAGGCAGTCTGAACGCGACCGTTCCGCGAGCCCGTGCCTGATAAACCCTATGATTTTTCCAATATTCGTTGCAACATGTATGGTCCAAGTTGAAGAGAGAACAAAAGTTCCCCGCCGCGAATTATCCACCGGAAGTTACGCGTCGATCCATGAGAAAGAAAAAAAAAAAGAAAAACCAACGAGAACGAGAGACCGCGTCGGGTTGTGCGATTTTTCGTGAAGCAGGCTCGAGGAAGATCGTCGATCGCCGCGGGATCGTGAGTTTCCGGTAGAGAGGCAAAAAAAACGGGAAAATAGAAGTGAAAAAATGAAAAACGTACATGCAAACAATTTCCCTCGTGGTGCAACGTGATTTCGTGTGGGTTTTTTTTTTTGTGCAGTGTGCCAGTGATTGTTTCTTCTGTTTTCCTTCGTATCCTCATTGTTGTTGTTGTTGTTGTTGTTGTTGTGGGGTGTTGTGGTGCCCGAAGGGATGATAATTGCCAAGAATTTCCAAACGGTGAGCTATTCAGAGGCCGGAAGGGCGAAGGGTAGCTCCACGAGGGGCGCGAAGGTGAGCGAAAGCGCTTAGGGTATTAAACGATTTTACTGACACGCGCGCAAACGCTTTTCAACCCTTTGCAAAGTTGCACGTCGTGTGGGACACGTGTTTGGAATATTTCCCCTGGCGAAAGACAAACCACGGAGGGATACGCGATTTTCCCAAAGCGAACGGAGTCGAGGAATACTTTTTATCGGGATACTATTGAATTACCTGGTTTTTTTGTTTGTTTCCTTTTTTTTTCTTTCTTTTCACGAGTTTCCGCAAGGTTATACGCGATCGAGTTTCCAGGTGGGCTTTTCCTCCCTCACGCGATGCTCCCGAGAGTTTGATGCTGGCACAAGTGCCTATGGGGATGAAGCCACATGGGGGGATGATGGGGGAAAGGAATCGTATGGTGGAATTTTGAAAAATCACGAAAATGTCCATTATACGGATCGACGGATCTCGGGGAGAGACAACTTTCGCTGTTAAAGACGCTGACCAAACGTCGAACGTGTTAAAAACGTTGATATCCGCCGGAAACTCGAGATCCGTAGGTCTACGAATGGCGTTGATGAGGAGCCGCCATTTTGTAGAGTTTCGATCTCATTCGTTTCTTGAGAGATATTATTCTTTTTCGTCGAATTTTCGCATTGCCAAAAGAGCAAAGGAATTATTCAAAATGTTCGCTCCACGATGGTGTTAAATTTGTACGAACGATTCGACCGTCAATTTCCGGATATTTCGGATAAACAGATCGAAAAAACTAGACTGCTTGAATAATCCAAAAGATATACCGAGGCTGTCTCGTGATCGCGACAGTAGCTTGAAAAAATTATAGTTTTTCAGCTCATACGCGCTAAAAACTTGTATACTGTGTTTTGTTATTTTTTATTTATTATTTATATATTTTTTATATTATGAATATATATATACAATTTGTTTTTATTATCGCGTGTATTTTATATTACATCGCCGAAACTGGGTGGTCAAAATTCTAGCGATTTTTCCAAAAACTCCGTTATGCTATTCGTTTTTATTCCAGAGCTGGAAGAAACAGAATTTTGTCGACGGTTGCAAAATTATCTCAACTTATTCAAATTTTCATTCGGTAAATCCGCTCGCCAATTTCATCAAATTCCTCAGAAAAATTAGCGATCCGTACCGCTTTTGTTCTCGTTACGTCTGAGGCATCAGTCATTTTATCTAAGATTGCTAAAAGCAATTTTGAAAAAATCCACCAACGTGTCTTTTGATGGACTGATGATGAATTTTTCGGCATACAAATGTGCGATACATTTTATTTTCACCAAGCTGATTAGCATAGAGAAAACGTCTTGAACTGAAGGAAAAAGAATTGAGGGAGTGTACTGGAAATTATTTGAAAAATAAAATTTCCTCGTCATCGTCTGAAAATCGTTCTCTTTAATAATGTTGCTCCAACGTTATGCATTTTTTTTTCTAATAATCAAGTTTGTCTGTCATGAAAGGCAGCAACTTTGTATGGGGATAAAATGATGTATAAATCATCGGAGAAAAGTTCAGATCTAAAATTCTCCATTTTGCGATATTATATGACACATTATGACGTTAAAATTAAATTCATAATAGGAAATCATAGCCATTATATTTGTATTTATATAATTACAATAATAATTATAATTGTGGTGAAAATTCTTGAATAGCGAACATAATGAAAAAACCAAAAAACGAACAGTATGCTAAAACTTGAGTCAGTCTGGAATTCTTGAGAGAAAATATTTCATTAAAGTGAATAAAGTGATTTTATTGTACAATATACGATTGTTAATTTGGGGATTAAATCACGAGGTGATTTGGGCTGATCTATGACGAATTAAAAATCAATGTTGAAAAAATCTGCAACGATTCTCAAAAACGAAAAAACTCTGCATTCTCTCCGCGTCTCATCGTTAAACTACGATACATACTCGTAGAAACTGTTCATTTTCTATATTAACATTGGAAATTATATTTGAAGCTGGGAATTTTTCTTCATTGAGACCAGTATGAAAAAAATTATTGTATAATGCCAATAAAAAGTAAAAATAAAAATACAGAACGTTATATAATTGAAAATTATT
This sequence comes from Heteropelma amictum, assembly GCA_959613375.1. NCBI lineage: Eukaryota > Metazoa > Arthropoda > Insecta > Hymenoptera > Ichneumonidae > Heteropelma > Heteropelma amictum. The sequence continues at coordinate 35,711,051 of OY390720.1, forward strand.
CATTCATTTGTTTATTACAAGATATTATTAGAGCTCAATTTGCCGCGTAATTATTTAGTATTTAAAAAAAAAAAGTTGTACCTCAATAACACTAAAAGCTAAAGCTCCGTTTTCTTTAAAATTTGTAATAATAAAACACCGAAACGACGGCGTTTGAGATGAATGCTGGACCCCCTTCGTTGGAATCGCATAATAATTTTTTGTGTGTATGACACGCTGGCACAATAAAAATAATCAGTAATCGAATTCGTATCTAATCCTCTAATCTCTAATGTTTTTTTTTTTCGTTCTTCTATTCCATGGACTTTTATTTTCAAAAATTTCTCGACCGACAGATACCTGACTCACCAACAATTTCCATGTCAATAAAGGTGCAACGCAGATCGTACAAAATATAAATGTCAGGAAAACTCGATTTTTACAATTAAAATGATAAAAGTATCAACAAAATTCGTATAAATATTCCTGCACATTTCTAAATTAATAAGTTATATGCACAAGTAAAAATTGTTATTGCAATAAACGTCCAACCGTCTGTTTAAAAGCACCAATCGGAAAATAATATTTTCGTATTTTTCCAAAATCTTACTCCAATATGTTTTTTTCCAATAAGTTTTTTTTCCAATATGTTTTCGGGCACCCCTATTTTTCATGCGTATTGCACAGGTATATGACGACAATTTCATGCAATTTTTAGTCGAAATTCTTAGTCTTAATTGAAACTTTGATTTTTCGGATTTTTACTCCAAAATGACTAATGGCTAATGGGCGAGTCCCACGCCTCAAAATGTCGAAATTTCAGACTTTCATATTATAACTGACGTCAGCAAGATTTGCACTTTGCAATTCCCTGCACCTTTCGGTGCACCTTTTCGGTGATGTACAGCCCACATTTTTTTAGCATCGTTTCGATTTTCATGCTCTTGTCGACTCGTGTTTAGCAAAGATACGATCAACTATATTTTTAGAGAAAAGTCTTAGGACGATTTTACGGGTCTGAATTTTCTTGCGTTTCGGAATTGCGGTGAAAACCGATTTCAGAAGCTGATTTCCCATGTACAGAGGCTTCGACACTACGATTTCCAAGTTTGCATCGTTGGAATCCACGAGACGTAGAACGATTCTTTTTTGATCGTCGATATTCCGGCAATTCGCCAGATATTTTTCATCAATTTTTCCAAATTATGACACTCTCAAAAAGTGCGAAGAAAATATCATCAAAAATTCCGGCAAACTTCAAGATCATTCGAAATCGTGTAGGCGAGAGTATATTTTTGCGCAATACTTTTGCGTACCAATAAACACTCCTCCCGTGCTATAAAAAATAAACGATCGAAAAAAACAAAAAAATATATTTCCCACGCCATTATCCGTACCCTGACTCCGTCAAATTTCCTCGATGATCAGGAAGAGCGTGACCTATTTTATCCATCCAATATTTCATTGACAATCTCATCGATCGACCGAAAAAAAAAATGGCAAACAGCCCGAAATTTCTGTACGCAACCGCGGTGCACAATCGGCGATTAATCGAGATATATTCCATCGATATTTCAACAATAAAAATCGAGCAATCCCACAAAAAAATTCGATACATAAATTCGTCATTAATCGATGCTGCACGACCCCAAAAAAAAAATGGCCACGACCGTTGGTTTCAACCCTCGAGCTGCCTATTTACAAATCTCAGACGCTTAATTAACAAACGACGATAATCGGTATGACGGTGCACCCGAGCCATCGCAAATTGCGTGTCTCGCGAAGATCTCGCGTCCCAATTCGCAAAATTCAAAATCCAAAACCGAAAACGCAGGATAAAGGGAAAAAACGGTACAGGGTGGTCCAGGGTGCAGAAACGAGGGGAAAAAACAGGGAAGAAAAGCGTATACGCGATATTTACCTACGGGGTATATCCATAACGAAGCATCGTAGATGCATCTGTGAAACAGAGGCAAACACATGCACGCACGGTCGAGGAGATACGCAAGGGGTTGGTTTTCCAAGCGGCGGGAAGGGTGGTTCGCGGTCCGCGGATGGTGTGCCGGGAGGGGGGCAGCGGAGGCGGGGTTAAAGGAGCGAGAAACTGCGAGTGAGGGGAGGGGGGAAAATTTGCGGACCCCTCTTTCCTTCGGCGGTAGGATTGTCCCTCTCTCTCGTTCTTCCTTCTTCTCTCTCTCCGTCCTTGTTCGCTCGTGCACCCCGTGTACAACCCCGCGTCGTCGTACCTCCGAGAGAAGGTTCGCAGGGTTTAGAGAAACATCGAGGAGTAGGTTGAGGCGAAGGAAGGTCGGGAGGAGGAATAAGGAGCACGAGGGAAGGAAGAGGGAGGAGGAGAAGGTGGAGGAGGAGGGGGGAAGGTCTTAGGAGGGGCGCCTAACGTCATGGCACATTCACTCACCGGCCGTCGCCGACGCCGTTGTGCCCGCCAAACGCATCTTTATCGTCACGGTTAGTTTTTTTTTTTTTCCCTCGTCGGTTTCAAAATTCGATCGTGCGAAAACTCGCCCCCGACGAATGAAAATTTCGCAAAATCGACTTTTCATTCGTCCCGAGGCGGTTTTCCGAGCGAGATTCGTCCAGTTTCCGGTTTTTCTTCCGGTATTGATACCCCGTCGACGTATCGGATCGGTGCATCGAGCGTTCGATATTCGCTCGTCCGTCTGTTCGTCGGTTTTTATTTATTCGTTTTTTTTTTTTCGTCCTCTTCGTTTCTCAACGAAAATAATCGTTGATCGATCAGTGGGGTGAGTTTTGGATGTTTTCCCGCGTGGATAAACGGTGGTGCGAAGATCTGTGCCGGCTCAATCAGGATTTTGTGAATTACGCTGTGATTGCCGTCGTTGGGAAATTCGATCGAGAATAGTGCGCGAATTTTCGTGCGAAAGGAAAAAAATAAAATAAACGAATGGCGAATGGGAAAAGTGCGATTAAAATCGTGTGACGATGGGGTGGATGATAAACCTGGTCTTTTGTCGGGGAAAAACTTAATCGAGGAGAGAAAGAGAGAGAGAGAGAAATCAGCTGATGGATTATAGTGCGTCGTCGACGAAAACTTGGCGTACGAATTTGCCCGCGTAAAAATTTTACCGCGCTCCGTTTTCGTCTTTCCTCTCATTTTTTCCTCGTTCTTCTCGAACGTTTTTCGTCGATCGAAATTAATTCATCGGTGTCGACGAATTATTCGGCAATCGAGTCTTGGAAGACTCTGATTTATGGAGTCTGATTCGTTCGCGTGTACCTTGATTCTTATTATTATTATTATTATTATTATTGCTCTTGTTTCGCAATGTTACTGGGTATTCCAAGATCCCTCGAGACTTTGTAATTAATTTGTACGTAGTTTGATCAATTCCGTCGGCACTGACGAGCACGTACATACGCGAGAGAAAGAAACATCGACGAACGATGATGTTTCTCGCGTCAAACACGTATTAACGAACGATCGAATTTCGAAAATAACAAACTCATCGCAAAGTGCTTCGAAAAATCGTTCCGCTCGGTTCTTAAAACAACAGCTCGATGTTTATATCGGTAATTTAAAAAATGTAAACATAATATCGATGCAAATAAGGAAATGTTGACGAATTCTTTAAAATAAATCCAGTGAGCTTGTCGTTTCCTCTCTCTCTCTCTCTCTCTCTCTCAAATTCACAATCTGAGCGCTCGAATAAAAATGTGAGACGCGAAAAAAACGAAAGATCGCGTGTAAAAAGAAAACTTTGCTATAGATTGCGAATGAAAAAGGGAAGAAAAATATGAAAAGTTGAGACAAAACTGGAAAAGGAACGATTTTTCATTTTTTCATTATTTTTAGAGAAAAAAAATGGACAATTCGCGCTCTCGGAAACTCTCGAAGAAGTCGTACTTTTAAAGAACGGTTTAGCTAAAAAAAATTTCGAAAACATGTTGGGGAAAAAGCGTAAACGAGGATGGACCTGTAATCTCTTTTTACGAAAAAGTAAACTTCAGAGTCGAGTTTGATAAATAATGATTTTTAAAAACGTGTTGACACGAAAGAACGACGAGTGTGAGCTTGAAATCGTCTTTTTTCCCTCTCATTCGTCATACCGATGTTTGAAAGTTTGCGGCGCGAGGAAAAAAAAAATAACAACAAAATGAGAGGAAACGTCGTGTGTACACGTCGGGATATTTTTGAAAAATCATGATTTTTATTTTGCTCCGATTTTGTCGCGTACGTGCCGGGGAAACATTGTCACACGTGTGAATTCGACAACAAAGTTCGCGAAGAGTCGTCGTCCGGCGCACAGTGACGTGCCCAGGAAATTCCAGAGCCCGAGGATTTCCAGAGATCGCGACATTTTTGTTTGCTTGAAAAACACTTTTTTTAATCCATTTTTTTTCGAAAAAACGCCTCAACTTTGGGCGTAAAACATTTCTGTTTCGAATCACGTGTGAAAACTGCCTACAGTTTCGATGAAAAATCAAATTTTCGCTGCAGCCTCCCGCGTTACATGATCACCGTATACATATCTGCATATTAAAGTTTAAGTGTTTGTACACATTCCCATACATGTGTGCATTAACATTCTCCATCCTCATTATGTTACACCACAGCGAGAAATCGATGAGTGTTGTGCAACAAATTCGTAAATTGGAACCTCGGCGAGGAATCGGAATGCTTGTGAAAAGTTTTGATAAGAAAAAAAAAGGAAATGGCAACAAAAAATGAGGAAAAACATCGATTTGATACCGGGAACGATTTTTTCGACGTCATAAACAAACATGTTCGTCATTGCGCGAAAAAAAACGAATGCACGGTTGGAAAAATTTCGCGATCAATGTTGAAATATTCGCATCGTTTCAACTCGATTTTATTGACGCACCACGTGATGAAAAATTCTTTTTGAGAACGTTCCATCTTGCATTTAGTTAGGAATAACGCCGAAAACTTGTGAATTAATCGATATGAGTTTGGAGAGAAACAGAGTCCATTTTTTTTTCATTGAGCTTGAGGAGATTGAAAAAAAAATTTATTTTCGTGCCTAAACTGTCGTTATCGAGTTCGATTCGATGAAGATTGTGTAAATGAACAAAAGTTCGCGTTCGTTGATTCGAGCCAGTCTCAAAAAAACCGCAAGTTTTTCGCACCCACTGCGAATTTCAAAACAAAGGGAGAACAATATTCGCGAAAAAAACAGTTTGCATTCAAAAAAGATCCTCTCGATCCGCGACAAATCGAAGATATTTATCGATAAAATCATTCATTTTTTCAAATAATACGAGTTTCGTCTCGAGTATCGCTTTCCACAAAATTTCCCAAAAACGTGGAATACTTTTTTCAATCTTTTTCATCTGGCAAATGACATCGATAAAATCGTAAAGTATATACAGATTTTTTTCACGCGATGAAAAAATCAACGACTATGAAAATATCATTCGCAAAACAAAGATGAATAGATCGCGATCGATTTTTCCAATACGGAGCAAATTTCGCAGATCGTTGAACAACGAGTTTGCGATGAATGTACACGAAGTGTGAATAAGAAAGTTCAACACTGCCCCCTTAATTTGTGTATATATATATACATGTGTGGGTGTGTGGGTATTAAAATATATATATATATATATATATTGAAAATGAAAAACGATGACAATAAAAGTTTCGATCGACTTTCGTGCACGAACGACGTTATAATGAAATTTATCGGAGTCTGATCGAGCATCAGTGACAGCTTGACCGTTGCATCCGCTCTCGCGGGACGGAGAAAGCGGACGATCGCGTCCGGCATCATTTTTCAAATCCATTTTCGCTTTTTCTTACCAATTCGTGACTTTTCTCAAAGTTCGTCACGAAAAATCGGACTCGTATGATTTAGCGATTGTTCCATAAAAAAATAACGCATCAAGAGGGCAAACGATCGGACGAACAAGTCGAAAAATTGCGAATTTTAATAGCGATCTCTGTAGAAATCGTCACTATTATTCCGGAGATTTGTCGTATTAAAAGCGATATGTTTATTTTTCAGAGATCGCGGCATCAAACAATCGGCGGTTAACAATCGGAGAAGAGGAAATCGATCGGAAAGTCGTTCGGCGAAATTGAAAAAAAAAAAGAAGATAAAGAGTCAAAACTATTCCAACAATTAATGAACGGAAATAAAGTGCGGGTGTTGGAAAAAAATAGAAAACATCCGAGTGTCGACTGTATTATTATTTGGCGCGGATTAAATAACGGGAGAATAACGAGTGGATACGAAGAGAAAAAAAAAACGAGAAACAGGATTTTTTTCATCCCTTGTTTCCGTTAATTTTTTTTCTTACGTCAAAGTGCATGGAAGAACCGGGGTGTGAAGGCTTTGTTATTTTTCTTCGTTCGTGCGGGTTTTGTCGTTGTCGAAAGTGGAAAGGTGATTGGAAAAAATATCCGTTATCGTCGTGGAAACGAGAGGGGGGAGCAAACGAGCTCCGTGGTCCAGGCTGAGACCACCCTCGTCGTCAACGTCAACGACGAGACGCGAAAAAATGTCGTGCACCGCGGATAGTCCGGACGCAGCTATGGCACTGCAGTCGCATTATTCCCTACGATGGAACAACCATCAAACGCATATATTACAGGCATTCGAGGCATTGCTGCAAGCTGAGATACTCGTCGATGTCACCCTCGTCTGTACCGAAACCAGCCTCAGAGCTCACAAGGTCGTTCTAAGTGCCTGCAGGTAAGAAACTACTTTTAAAAACCCACCCTCAGATTTTGAATGTCATGATGATCAATAATCATCTCATGGACCACCCTTTGTTTAATTTTATTCATGGAAATTAAATATTTTTATATTAAAACCCGTCGGGTCATGGTATCGAGTATAAGAGAAACGACCATTTTTTCTTTAACCAAGGCAGTTGAGGTAAACCTGAAAAACGCCCTTAGAGTTCTAAATCCCTGCCATGTGATACCCAACTGTGTCCATTTTTCCTGATGCTTTTGTGGGTGCAAAACGATCCCGACACAACTATTACGAGGACCCAAGTTTGCAAAATCGACAGACCGTACTTTGGAGTGTCCTAGCCCCATAATTGTCCATCAATCATCCTGAAATTCCGATAGCTGTTGAAAACGGTTTTGCAAAAACGGTTCACCCAGATATTTTTGAATCGACCGTCCATGAAACCGGCATTCACATTGATTTCCTCGTTCGCAGTCCGTTCTTCGAGAGGATATTCGCGGAACATCCGTGCAAACATCCGGTAATAGTGCTGAAAGACTTTCCGGGTCGCGAGGTAACGGCCCTGATCGACTTTATGTACCGGGGAGAGGTGCGAGTGGGTCGCGAGGAGCTTCCGGGTCTGATGCGAGCGGCGGAAAGTCTACAAATTCGTGGTCTAGTGTCATCGGAACCGAGGCTAGCGAGTCCACCGGAAACGCCGACGACGGATCTCTTGGGCGAGCCATCAACGCCCGAGGGTGCGAGACAGGGAAGTCCCATCGACGAGGAGAACCTAGAGACAACTGCGACTCACATCGACACAAGGGGTAGTATGATACAGCGCGACAACCGCTTGCCCCACATGGGACATTTGAATTTTTCCGTTCGTGACCTTCGGGATTTGTGTGGCTCGCCTTTATTGCCAAGGAGAAAACAAGCGAGGCCGAGAAGAAGGTCGGGTGAATTGATAGCCCAAGACCTGAGCCGACCCCAACCACCACCGAGTCTGAGTCCGCCGAGTGGTCTGAATCTGGCTAGCGCGAGGCAAGACCTGCACGCTTCCCCCCCTTCGTTGGCTGATAAAATGCTGGTACCCCCGCTGCCAAACACAATTAACAACAACAACAACAACAACAGCATTCATCATAGTCAATCCCACAACGAAGACATAGCCGAGAATCTCTCGTTGAAGAGACCGCATTCCCCGGAGTCTCTCTCCGATCATCAAAACACGGGAATCAAAATCGAGCGCGAACAACCATCAAGCCCGCGGTGTTCACCGCTACCGAGTTCCTTGAACACGGACGTCAGTAGCCTGCAAGAACTCGCCGTTGGCGGACATTCGACAATGGCGTCAATGTCCTCGACTCCACCTCATCATCCCAGTGAGTACCTGACGAGTCTCGGGCAATTTGCCGCTCAGTGGCTCCCCAACCCGAATCACATGAGCCAATCATCGTCGCACCATCCGAACGAGGGTAGTCCCCACAGTCGGAGTCAGCACAATCATTATCAGCAGCAACACCAGCATCAGCAGCAAGCGAGAGAGTGCCGTGAACAGCAGGAGCAACACAGACAGGAGCAAGAACAGTCGTTGCCTTCGATAAGATCGGTCGCTGTTTTTCCCATGGACGGAATGTCACCGGTTGGCAGCGCCATGTTCCCTCACGGCGGTGGCTCCCTCCTGGCCGATCTGCACGATAGCTTCAAGCCGGAGACGCTTCACGGTCTGTTCGGTGGAGCTAGTCTGGGTCATCATCCTAGCAAAAAGTCCAAAAAGCATCGAAGCGAGAGCTCCAGCGCCCGAAGATGGACCGATCACGGCCGAGGGGGTATGCCGATCGGCAGGCCAAAGGGACAGCACAGCGCGCCACGGGGTGGACCCCCAAGATCCTGGACGAACGCCGAACTGACGATAGCCCTCCAGCACGTGTGGAACAAACAAATGACGACGTCGCAGGCGAGCAGAATGTTCGGCATACCCTACAACAGTTTGCTGATGTATGTCCGGGGTAAATACGGCAAGAGCCTAAAGCTCGAGCAACTGAGGAGGGATTGCACCGGCGCGACGACGGGCGAGGTTATGAACTCGCTGAACAACAACGTCAAGGCCATTCAAGGACCGCCGCAATTGAGTCATCCCTTGGCTGGCTTGCCTCACCCCGCCGACGACGGCGCATTCGCCCATCATCCTCTCCTCGGTGGCAATCTTCCGCAGGGTTTCTTTCCCGATTACACCGCGGCGTTTCCGGTACCGGTCAGCATGGTTCATCTCTTACCGCCTAGTGAACAAAAGGCCCTCGAGTCGTCAACGAACGCGGGCAACTGTCCGCCGGTTATCGTCAGCTGTCCACCGGGTAGTCCACCGGGTAGCGACATGGCGCACAGAAGTCGGTCACCATCACCTATGGACAACAATCACGAGACCTCCATGTCCGAGTCGTCGTCCATGACACCGCAGGCGCCACAATCGGCGCCGGCGCTTTTGCAACAAAATGGCTCCGATTGAGACGATGCATGGTCGTGAAACGAGCGCGAGAGGCGAATTCGAGCCTTCTCGAGTACGAGGATGATACCTGATCTGCTGTGTCGACAACGACTCTGGCGCGTGATATCGTGATACGCGCCGGGAGCCCAACTCGGATCATGAAACTTATCCATTTTCTCCTTTTGATTCATCGTTACGATTCGAGCAAGTTCGCACCTGGACAAATTTCTCCTTTGGGGGCATTCCTGGAGCGGAAGAGGGGAAATGACGAGGAAACAAAAAGCACAAACATACACACACACACACAAACACACATGAGAATCGGTAAATTGAGGAGAGCGCGCGAAAGCTCCCGTACGCCAACACAAGACTGACTCTTCGAAGTAACCAAGGTTCGAGCTAACCAAAAGACACGACTTACCACGATCGTGAATGGGCGAAGGGATCAGACGCGAGAGGACAAAAAGGTCCCAGGGCTCCAGGGCTGTGTCCGTCCGGCTACGTCCGAGATGATCGGGACTTTGGTTTAACCGGTTGGACCGTCGATTGTATCTCTGCGCGAAAGAAGAGTACCGCCAAGGGCAAGGGTTGAGAGAAGAGGCAGTGTGAATTCCGAAGCGATAACATGTCCGTGAACAGCGAGAAAAATCGCTCCGATACAAAACGATACGATTTGATCGCAGAGTGATCGGTATCGACGGGAGAAGATTGACTCGCGCGATCCCTTCGCCCGATTCGACATCGGAGTGTCGGAGAGCTCCGAATGATAAACGATCCTATTTTCAACTGTACCATTTTTCCTGCTTTGTTTTTTCTTCGTCCGTCTCAATAACGACGTTTTCGCGTCGATTTAATTGTAATGATGTAATGGGAAAGATTAGAGGGGAAGAAAAGGAGGTCGCGCTCGGTCCTCGTCGACGGGGATGGAGACGAGGATGTAGGAACCATCGCCGTAGGTGCGGACGAGCGCTACCAACAAACCAAGGTCGTGAACCGTTTTCACGAGGCTGTGTACTCTCCTTCGTCTCTTTTGATCCTCAAGCTCACGAGAGAAAAGCGATATGCGTATACATACAAGTGTCTGTGTGTGTGTGTGTGTGTGTGTGTACACATGCACATACGTGTATATACACACATATGTACATCTACAGGCGTTTCAACGTCGAATGAAACGTGGAAAAAAGAGACAACGGTTACAGAGATTCCTCGTTGACTCGGGGATTCGATCAGCCGCAGCATCACACTATAAACAGTTCCTGCTACAATGAGCGATCATATACCAAATAGTAAATTACTGTTAATTACTGTAAAACTTCGATACTGATGAGATACGAGAGAGAAATATTGAAGCAAGATGGAGAATGAGGTGAGCGGTGATAGAAAAAGAAAATAATAATTGATTAATGGATTTAAAAAAGTATCTTCGCCTAGATCGAGTCACAGAATCGGTCTGACCAATCATTATGATAACTGTATTATTATTATTATTATTATTATTATTATTATTAACGCAATTATTATGTAAATGTTAATAATTTTATTATTATTGAGAATTTTTGTAGTAAAATCAATCGTTTCGTTGATTCTCGTTACAATCTCCGTAGAACACGGGTTTTTGGGCGTAAAGCGGGTTAAAAATCTTCCGCGCGTCATTTTTATCGAAAAAAAAATCGTGCTTCGTCGGCCTGCGTAAAAAGTTAATGCTGCGAGGCACGACGAGGACCGACGACACTCGATTTCTCGCTGAACTTTGGACGAACATTTTTTTTTTTTTAAAAGACGAGACAAAAAAGCCCAACGGTTCATCAAAATTTCGCGCGCGAGCACGAACTCGGAGGGATTTGTGCAATAACGGCAAGAATGCAAAATTACGGTTTTTTTCTTTTCCTTCTCAATTGTAAATATTAGTATTCTCAACGATTTTCTCTCTGCGCTGATTATTAATATTATTATTATTTGTATTATTATTATTATTATTATTATTATTATTAAACGTACGGATTATTGTATTCTTTTATTTTAATTTTTTAAAATGGCCAAAAAAGATGAAGAATTATTGTGACTCGTTTATTTTATTATCATCAATTATATCTGTTTTTAATTGAATTTTCACGTTTAAAGTTTCGTTTGATTTACCGTTTTTCTCCCTTGTTGTAAAACGAAAATTCCCGACTGATGATGCACAACGTTGTCTTGCTCAACGAAGAGTCCACGACGATTGTAGGGAAAACGACGAAAATCCCCTGTTCCATTTCCCCCCCCCCCCCCATGTCCCTCGGAATTTAACGTGACAGGACGAAAAGTTTGATGAAAAATGAAAAACACGAATCGCGTCTCGAACAATACATTCGCCGAGAACGAAAGGAAAATCGAGGACTTTCGAAAGTGCGAAAAATTTGAAGGGGGTGTGTATAACACGTAAACACACGAAACACGATATATTAAAAAAAAAAAAAGATACAAAAGATACAAAAAGATACATTCGATAAAATCGTAGACCAGTACAGTTTGACAACCAATATTTCGACAACCAGACGGAAGCGCAGGGTAACTAACACATCAGGGATAGCCACAGACAAATCTACGATAGATAATGAGTGAAAAAAAAAAAAAACAATTTGAAGATGAGAAAAAAAACACATATTAAACTATAAAAGGTAAAAAAAGAGAGAGAGAGCGAGAGGGAGAGAAAGAGAGGGAAAAAAAAGATAATTCATAAATCTATAATACATACGATTATTTCGTTGGGATCTTGATCGCACGAGAGTGGGAAAACGACGAGGGAGAATTATCCGCCGAGCTTCGATGAATCTCGACTCGACTCGAGCCTGTATGATAAATATTCGGACGAGACGAAATTTCGGAAATTCGCATCGCCGTGGCATTCCAAGGGGAGACACACGGCGATTCAACGGGACGAAAAGAAAAACGCGAGTGGAACAAAGTATAAAAAGATCGACGAGAGAGTAAAGTATGCGCGGAAAAAAAAAGTATATTAATAAATTAACGATAAAAATGTAATGTGTAAACGAGGAAATAACGGGGAGAGCGTATCGAGTAACGAGATAAAAATGAGATGAAGTGACGAAGCAAAAAAAAATGAAAAAAAAAAAAAGAAAAAACAAAAGCACACACACTTCCGTAATACGTCAGCGATATGAGAGACGAGGAAAACGACACGACAGGCTTTCGGCCCAATATCCCTCCCCGAGAAAAAAGAAAAAGAAGCAGCCCTCCGAGACCCAACGTTTTAAAAAAAAAATAATAATAATGAAAAACAATCCCCTTAGATCATCGAGAGAAGAAGAAAAAGCAGCCTGTACGATACAAACTGATATTATTGATTATTATTACGATATTATATATATTATTCTATAAAAACAGGGTGTTTCGAGAAGAACAAAACGAGAGAGCGTATATCGTTGGCCTCCACGAGTCTTCCGAGGGAAATTTCGGAGGCAGTGGCGTTTTCGATCTTTCTTTTCTCTCTCTCTCTTTCTCTCCGTTCGTTGCTCCTTCGATATTCGATAATTTCCCAAAAAAAAAAATAAAATAAAATACAAAAACAAATGAATAGGAAAAGAATATCGAAAACGTTGCTCCTCCGTGCATCCCTCACGGACGCGCGATGCGAGGAGATAGAGCAGAGCGGGCAACGACAATTTTTTTATTCTCACTTGGCGCGACGATATGACACATGAATTACAACAGTTTTTGTGACGTTGCGAGTGCATTCACGTGTTTCGTACGTATGGGGCGGTGTGGATGCGAGAGAGTGCCGATGATTTTATTAGGTGCGAAAGAATTTTGTCTATTTGTTTATATAAAAAAAACGTGAATACGACATAGATTTTAGAGAAGAAACGTCAAAGGCGCGTCAGAGATCGCACGAGATACACGTCGAATGAGAAGATGAGTTTTAATGAAAAAAAAAAAAAACAAAAAAAGAAAAATACATAGATGACATAATGTGATAGGCACCACATGTGCGTACTTCAGTATTATTTTGCCGTTGAATTAAAATGAAAAAAAAAGCAAAAAAAAGAAAAGACACGAATAAATTGAAAGAAAAAAATAAATGACGAATTGAAGAGCGAGGGAAGAAGACGATTCGACGGTGTGCATGAGAGCGATGCGTGAGGAGAGAGTTTTTCGAAAATCTCACATTTGTTAGCTTAGGAAGGAGGGAAGCCTGTTTCGTTGTTGTGAAAAAAAAAAAAAAACGCAGGCCACGATCGCGTTAATTTCCCTCGTGAATCATCACATTATCGACGATCGTAGTTATTACGGATAGTTGGACGTTCCATTGGTTATTTAATTATTATCGCCTGATTGATTATTATTATTGTGAAATATTGATTATTAATTGTACGAATCGCAATTTACGCGAGGGGAAAAAACGCGAACGTGCGAGACGATGAGAGTGAGCGTGCAGACTGTTAATTATTTTATTTTATTTTATTTTATTTATTTTTTTTTTTTCAGTGAGTAATAAACATTTCGGTAAATCATTGTTAACGCGGATGCAAAATTTCCGAACCGTATTCTTTCATTGCGTCTGTGCAATAACGTGAGGTCTATGTGTGTGTGTGTGTGTGTGTAACGAAAAGGTGGAAAATTTTTGCCGAAATTGCGATTATATTTTATTTTTCGGTTTCGAGTTTCGGTTGCGTCTTTCTCGTGTCGATGATTCTTGAAATTTTCGTGATTTCACCACACGTCATTGACATTTTTTGAAAAACGTCGCGCCATTTCTTCTCTCGGTAAATCCTTCGAGATCTTATCTGAAAACTTCACAGATGGCAGTGAGAGGCGCTGAGAATCGTTTCGGTCGCGAATCTCTTGCCGATACAGGGTACATCAGGAAATTTCTCGATCGGCCGAACCGCGAGAGATAACGTTGCATTTTTTTTCATCGATCGATGATTGAAGCGCCAAAAATTTTGAAAAAAAATCAAGGATCTTCGCTAAAACGACAGTCGATTGAGCAGATTTCCCTTTTCCGCGCGTCCGCGACATTTCTCAACGAAAAATTCAAATTTACAGGTATTTTCGAGTAATTCAGATATTCCCACGCATTTTGCGAATATTTTTTAAAGCAAATTTTCATTCTGCATTGCAATTTTTTCGTAATTGTTCAAAAGCCAAAAGTGTCGTTTGTAAAAACGAGAATTTCTTTGAAAAAAAAATCCTTTTTTTTTCTCTCCACGTTTTTTCTCGTTTTGAAGCGAAATTTCTCAGTGTAGGACCAAAAGGGATGAAAGACCGAAGAACCACACGCACACGTACCTCGCAATAACAGAGAGAAACGGATCGAAAGAGAGAGAGAGAGAGAAAGAGAGCGCGAAAAAACCCCAAAATTCAGGATAAATGTATAACGAATGAGAAGGAGGAATGAGAAAATAGTTACTTGCATCGGTTGTGCCGTCATGTAGTTCCTAAGTCGCCCTAGCCTCGTCCAAGCGCATCTGAAATATTATAAATAAATTTTAAAAAAAAGAAAAAAAAAAAACGAACAAACAAACCGCACACAAAACACATTGAACAACCCCGTGAAAGATTCCGTTGTTGAATAATGCATTTTTTTTAAGCAGCAAAAAAAGTAACGAGAGTGAAGAAAACGAGACGAAAAAAAAGGAGGACGGAGGACCAGAAAATGAATAAAAATTTGTACGATAGTCGAGGAAGAGAGAGAGAGTGAATAATGGATGAAAAGAGGGATCGAAAGAAGGTGTAGGGGGGGAGATGAAAAACGAATATGGAGAACGAAGATGGGAATCGCATATAAACCGCAATCGCAGAAATAATATAATAACGATATATTTATACTAATTACCGAATGTACCATAACAATTGTAATAACTAATTATTATATTATACAGAGCCGCCGCCACCCAGTATATTTTTTACAGGTTTACATTGTATTACAGTTTATAATGTTTGATATACAATAACAAAACGGGATAACAATTATCTAACGCAATTAACAATGAGCCAGGCGGAGATGGAAGCTTCGCGGGGCGAGCTCTTCGTCTTTGATCGCAAAAAAAAAAACGAAATCGCGTCAGGGGGTTGCTCTTCCGGTTCTTTTTGCCGTCGAATTTCGTCGGATGAGAATAAAGTTTTAACAAAAAAAAGAAAAAAAAGAAAAACCACAAGAGAGTGCCATTCTCGGGTACAAAAGTCGCGAGCTCGCCCCCTTAAGACTCCGATCCCCGTTGGCTCGTCCGTAACTCTATATTAACAATAAACAAGAGGACTAAAAAAAAAAAAAAGAAAGAAACGACGAAAGACATCGAGCGTCGGTCGAGAAGCAGACACGTGGTTTCGTCATAAAAAAAGCGCAGACAATATTGCACGAGATGATGACTCCTTGATGATATTTTGTTTTCACGAAGGAATCGCGAGTGTATTTTCATCGGCGTGTATTCTCCTCGACTACGGAGAGACACGCGAGATAAAATTTTACGACGAGCCGAGATGCTTATATACATAATAATGATAGTAATAATAATAACAACGGGAATAATAACGCGTAATGATATATTTCTGTATGTACCGGAGAGTGATGTAGAATCGGGAGGCTGGGAAATTGCGTTGACTTGTTTTCTTTCTCGTTCTCCGGAGGCCCGAGTGATTCTCGATTGTTGAAAAATCGAACGGTATAATCGACGAAAAAAAAAAAAGAAAGACAAGCGAATGATTCAGCCACGAATGTCGTCGTCTGGACCGACGCTCGATCGACCGAATGATTATTAAATAAACGATGGATGCTACATACTTGTGATACGTTTACCGCTGGTTACTACAGAGACTTCCTAAAGCCGTGTTCGATTTCTCTCTCGCGTCGAGGACGATAACGATGACGATGAAAATGAATGAAAACGTGGTTGAAAAAAAAAGAAAAGAAAAAAAACGAATTGAGAAGATGAGATAACGAGGCTTCCTTGGAATCCCGCGTGTCACGCGAGGGATGACGTTTGTACGTTCAGAGAGAGAGGGAGAGAGAGAATCGTTTCATACACGGCGCCACTAGTTCACTCACGCACACATAACTCACGTTTTACTGATACGATTTATTGTCGATTTATTGAATTAAACCGAATTGCGTAATTAAACACTGATGAGAGTACGTCAGAGCGCGAGTTACGAGATTGTACGAGCGAGAGCGAAAGGAACGAGATAAATGAGAGATGAATGAGATGAGAGAAACAAAAAAAAAAGACAAAAAAAAACAATAGAAAACAAAAGAAAAACGAACTGAAATAGAAGAGAGGAGAACGTAAAGATAATTTTTAAAAAACATTGCAGGAGAAAGGCGGATGCGCGCGGGGCTAGGGACGAGGCTAGCTACCCCTCAACTGGTATACCCTCCTGACCAGATTTGTCATAAGAATTATCATCATTATTGTTATCATTAACATCATTATTGTAATTATTGTAATTATTATTATTATTTCGAAGGTAATCATCATTTTTATTGAGTTGATCAATCGAATGTAACGAATGAGAAAAGAGGAAGAGAGTGCAAGAGGGAGGGAAAATATGTGAGTCGAGATCCCGGAACATGAAGTACCGAAACCTCTCCCCACCCTCTCCCCCGAGCCCAACCCACCCCCAATTATCATGAGAATTAACTATATTAATCCTCCCAAAATAAACTGTACATACCAATTGTAAAGATACGTGTTTTAATCAATTCCATATCCAGTATTGCGTAATAACGTCCACCGTAGACCCGCACGACAAAACGGGGGATGATGCCGGAATGGCGTTGGCATCACATCCATTGAGAGAAGAATTTTTTTTTTTTTTTCAAGTCTGCAGCAAAAATAATATCGAGTGTAAATGCCTGTTTCGATTTATGCCATTATATCTCAACCGCGACCATTCCGATGGGGTAAAAAGTCATTATAATTAATACAGCGAAGTGGCGGAAAATTCAACCCCTTTCCAGGGGTGAATCTTTTGAAAATCGAAAAGGTTATTTCGTTTTTATTTTTTATTCATTTTGTATGAAAATTTTCAAGTTTAAACGATTTCTCTGTTGCTCCGACGTGTCGTAGGAGTTACGGTGATTTGTTTTTGGTGGTATTTGTTTATTTATTTTTTTTTTTAATTTATATACAATCACGAAAAAGCGAGAACGATGGAAGATCGCACCGACGTCGCTTCGCCCTCGTCTGGCCGCGATCTCGGGGGACACGGGGGCATTTTCGTGTCATCGAAACTTTAATAGGCCGATGAATTTACATGTCACACATCGGGAAACAAGATACGTTTACTCGTACGGTGTCGAATGATGTTTCATATCCAAGGAAAAGGTGAAAGAGACACTTGGGGGCTCGTGTGCGTTCTAGACACTTCTGGGTCTTCAAACAACCATGTACATGCCTCCGTCTCAGCCTTCCTCCGAACGTTATTTGCTTCTCGATCGTCTGTGAACAGCATAAAATAACGGGTAAGTTATAACGAGCCGCGGGAAGCATTAAGAGCGAAAGAGTCAAGTGTCAACGGGGAACGATATACACCGACATGTTTTTTTGTCTCACTTCTGCGACAGCCCGACGAACGAAAAATACGTTTGCGATCCTTGGAGTGAAACCGCATGTTTTTTTTTTCCTATTCGCATTTCACCCCTCTTCGGTGGGGCTAAAAAAAAAAGTTCATCAATTCCGCAGCTCCGAGACTCTTAAAATTCGAAAAATACGACACTGGCATTGATCGTTTTTTATTTTCGTCCAAATCAGTTCGCGAATTGACAGCGAAACCCTCTAATTTACAAAACGCAGCTTGACGAATAATTTTTCCGTGAAATTGGTTCATAAATTCCATCACTTTTCTCTTCCCTCAAAGCCTCAAATCCTTGGAGGGAAACCGCATGTTTTTTTTTTCCTATTCACATTTCATCCCTCTTCGGTGGGGCTAAAAAAACAAGTTCATCAATTCCGCAGCTCCGAGACTCTTAAAATTCGAAAAATACGACACCGGCATTGATCGTTTTTTATTTTCGTCCAAATCAGTTCGCGAATTGACAGCGAAACCCTCTAATTTACAAAACGCAGCTTGACGAATAATTTTTCCGTGAAATTGGTTCATAAATTCCATCACTTTTCTCTTCCCTCAAAGCCTCAAATCCTTGGAGGGAAACCGCATGTTTTTTTTCCTATTCACATTTCACCCCTCTTCGGTGGGGCTAAAAAAACAAGTTCATCAATTCCGCAGCTCCGAGACTCTTAAAATTCGAAAAATACGACACCGGCATTGATCGTTTTTTATTTTCGTCCAAATCAGTTCGCGAATTGACAGCGAAACCCTCTAATTTACAAAACGCAGCTTGACGAATAATTTTTCCGTGAAATTGGTTCATAAATTCCATCACTTTTCTCTTCCCTCAAAGCCTCAAATCCTTGGAGGGAAACCGCATGTTTTTTTTTTCCTATTCACATTTCACCCCTCTTCGGTGGGGCTAAAAAAAAAAGTTCATCAATTCCGCAGCTCCGAGACTCTTTAAATTCGACAAATACAACACCACCATTGATCGTTTTTACACCCTAATTTATACAAAACGCAGCTTGACGATTTTCGATATTTCGCGCGCAAAGCGTTTGGTATCCCGCGGTCGGGGTTAACCGGATAATCGGCTAATTTCGCGTCCGAGTGAAATCCGCGACACCCTTTCTTGAGGTCCGAGGCCTAATTAACGGAAGGGTTTTTTGCCTGACTTTCACGTAGGCGGGGCGAAACGGCCCCCTTTCGATATTTTCAATGATTGCCTCGTTATTTCCGTTACCGCGAATTTGTCGGAGCTCGATTATAAGCTCGGAAAGCGTTATACGCGGCATATATCGCGTACTGCTCGTATAAAATCAAAGAGTCCATGTAATATGAATTTGAAATATGTATTCCTCGGTCGAGGGGTGACCGTTTTGACCCGCCCTCTCCTACATTTTATCCGACCTCTTCTCTCTCCCGAATTTGTTCATAAGCGTTTATCAGCGTGTTTAAAGTGTTCCTTTATCGAGAACACATCTCTCCTTTGAAACCCATCATTAAGAGCGATAACGTGAGTGAGACAGAAGCTCCTCATATAGGAGGAACCAAGAGTAAAACATACGAAAAAAAGAAATTACCAAATTGCCTACGAGGCAAGAAGAGAGAAGAAATGATGATTGGAGAACGGAATGGAGCATTTGGATCACGATATTTGCGACGAAGCTCGTGAAATTTGATTACCCGCAGTTTCGTATCGATTTGTACATCATTTCGCTTCTTTTTTTCATGACTTACGAGTCGCTAAATATACGAAACTTTCCTCCACATACAGGAACGATTTCAATCGAAAATAATAATGTCACCCTTGTACTTTTTCATATACGATCACGTTTATCGTTAAAATTGTACAAACGTTATTGTATACAAACGGCGGTCCAGCATGGAAGAGGAGTAAATTACAGAGGGCGTAAACATCCTTGTTCGAAACCGTCCGACTTTCGATGGGTCCACCGTGTATGTACGCGTTCATTAAGGAGCAGAGCTCCTTTCGTACATCGCGTTTCATAAAGGAGTTTATCGTTAAGATGCTCCAGTAATTATCGACAACCGCGTACGAGGACAATTCTCATAAAGCTCGTATACATTTTTCGTCTTGCTCATTCTCACAGCGAGGCCGAAGAAAGATGTGGCAGGATCGAGATTGGTCTCTCCGAGACATCGCGGTCCACCGTAAAATCCGGAGAAAGAGACGAGAGATTAAAATACAGAGGTGGAGAGAAAGCGAGCGAGAGAGGGTATGAGGATAACTGGACTATCAAGTAGCTATCGGTGTATAGCCCGAGGCTCCGCTGTCTCTCCTCGATTGATGAGTAGTCGTTTCGAGCAATTATTGTTATTCTGATTACATAATAAGCCGGATGAGAAAAAAAAAGCGCAGAGGAGGGAAAAAAAAAAAAGAAAAAGTCGGAAGAAGCTGAGAACGAAGAAGAAGTTAGGAGGACCCGAGCGGAGATGAGCGTTTTGCTCCGTTGCTTTTGCATTCATGGTGGGGGAGTCGCGAGTGACCAGGAGGACAGGAGACGGGATGCAGGGCCGAAGAGAGATCGAGAGGGACGAGAGATTCCTCGGCGGTCCATCCGATGCAGAGAGAAAAGAGATGCTGCAAGGAGCACAGCAGCCGCGAATCTCTCGAGAAGGAAAGCATAATGAGAAAAGAGGGTGTGAGAGAGAGAGCGAGTTGGGGATGGGGGTGGGGCTTCGCGAACCGGCCCCGGTTCCGCGAATCCGGCGTAATCGATTCCGTCATGTCGCGGGACCACCCGTGCACGGTCCTAATAAATAAGTAATACACCGCTTGAAACGCGCGGTGAGCATCTCGCGATCAATTGAGAAAACGGCATAGGAGGATCCTCCGTACGGGAGGATATCGATATGGCGATTCTCGTCTTTCGCGTCAGAGGCGCCTTCGTACTTTTGAGAAAACTGACGCGTGTACGCGGGGGACGAGAAAAATCGCTCGCTCGGAGGGAATTTATAGCGCCTCCGGAAGATGCTACTCGTATAGGTGAGGGTGAGGGTGCTGACGCTTTGTTCTCCGCGACGGTGTAATCCGTCGTTTGCCAACGAGGAGCTCGTTAATTGCTCGTATGTAGGGTGGAAAAATGACGAAAGACGGAGGGAAAAATGCGCAAACACCGATTTGTCGAGGTTTACAGAGTTGCAAAGTTGTTTTACGCTCGCGCGAATGAGCTTCGTGCGGAAAAGAGCGGCAGGAATTTTTGACTACGCCTACGCGTTGCTCGCTCTCTCATTCATTGACCGACAAAAAGCTTTTCTCGTCGTATTAATCACGTCGCTCGTGTTTATACAGTCGAATGAGAGTTTGCGGGTGAAAACACGTGCAAAAACGGGAGAAATAAAAATCTCGGGTTGCTGGCGAACGCGTGTGACGGGAGGGCGTTGCGGTGATCTCGCTTGCCACGCGGGGCCAAAAAGACGAGGAGACCCCTTCGTCGTTGCGCGACACCCGAGTAGAAAGTGCCTTGGTGCGTATTGGCGGTAGTAGGACCGCAGAAAAGCATCGGAAAGTGCAAAAGCGGGCGAGAGAGAAAGAGAGAGAGAGGAAGGAAACGAGAGAGGAAAAAAAACGAGAGAAATCGCAAAATATGAGAGCCCGGACGTTTCGCAGGCCGCATAGGCGTTATGTACGTTGGAGAACGCGACGAAACACACGTGGGAGTCCGACGTTGGTCACCCCGAAATGTGTATACACTTGGAAGGTGTCGCGTTTGAAAAGGAGACTTTGCCAAAGCACGGCAAAAGAGATAAAGATACAGAGAGAGAGAGAGAGAGAGAGAGAAGCTAAAAGTCCGGTGAAACACGAGGTTGCGTTCGCCAGGTCAATATTGCAATTTTCGTGGGTCTTCGGCAGCCGCCGATTCGAATTTGAGCGTAAGAAACGCGCGTTCAAACATCCACGGGTGCACTTTGACGTCCCAGCATCACTGGTCCAGAAACAAAACGTTCATGGACGTCAAAGGGCTCTTGATGATCGTGCGATGTGTGGAATCTGTGTTCCTCTCTCTCTCTCTCTCCACGTTTCCTCATCCATCTTTTCTAAAAAATCAATCAATCGTTCATAAATTCGTCGACGAATTGGGCAAAAATCCGACGAATTGGGCAGCTATGAGCGAAATGTTCGGTGAAACACGAGGTTGCGTTCGCCAGGTCAATATTGCAATTTTCGTGGGTCTTCGGCAGCCACCGATTCGAATTTGAGAGTAAGAAACGCGCTTTCAAACACCCACGGGTGCACTTTGACGTCCCAGCATCACTGGTCCAGAAACAAAACGTTCATGGACGTCAGAGGGCTCTTGATGATCGTGCGATTTGTGGAATCTGTGTTCCTCTCTCTCTCTCTCTCTCTCCACGTTTCCTCATCCATCTTTTCTAAAAAATCAATCAATCGTTCATAAATTCGTCGACGAATTGGGCAAAAATCGATGCTCGATCTGCAAATTCGCCGATTTGAGAGAATCTGTGACCAGCTATGAGCGAAATGTTCGGTGAAACACGAGGTTGCGTTCGCCAGGTCAATATTGAAATTTTCGTGGGTCTTCG
This sequence comes from Heteropelma amictum, assembly GCA_959613375.1. NCBI lineage: Eukaryota > Metazoa > Arthropoda > Insecta > Hymenoptera > Ichneumonidae > Heteropelma > Heteropelma amictum. The sequence continues at coordinate 35,733,317 of OY390720.1, forward strand.
GCAGCCGCCGATTCGAATTTGAGCGTAAGAAACGCGCGTTCAAACATCCACGGGTGCACTTTGACGTCCCAGCATCACTGGTCCAGAAACAAAACGTTCATGGACGTCAGAGGGCTCTTGATGATCGTGCGATGTGTGGAATCTGTGTTCCTCTCTCTCTCTCCACGATTCCTCATCCATCTTTTCTAAAAAGTGTATTAATTGTCCAGAAACTTCAAGACTCCTCAACGCCTTCGCGTATTTATTTTTCCTACGCGAAGTAACAACGTACAAAATGAGTCCAAAAATCCAAACGAGATATCAGAGTACAACGATGTTTTTATGGAGTCCCTAACCGATTGCGTAGACAAAAAAAGAATGAAACGCATTGTGCATACCGGATGGAGGAATAAACGCAGACGTTTTTTCGAAAACTCAATCAATCGCCCAGTGGTTCATAAATTCGTCGACGAATTGGGCAAAAATCGATGCTCGATCTGCAAATTCGCCGATTTGAGAGAATCTGTGACCAGCTATGAGCGAAATGTTCGGTGAAACACGAGGTTGCGTTCGCCAGGTCAATATTGAAATTTTCGTGGGTCTTCGGCAGCCGCCGATTCGAATTTGAGCGTAAGAAACGCGCGTTCAAACATCCACGGGTGCACTTTGACGTCCCAGCATCACTGGTCCAGAAACAAAACGTTCATGGACGTCAAAGGGCTCTTGATGATCGTGCGATGTGTGGAATCTGTGTTCCTCTCTCTCTCTCCACGATTCCTCATCCATCTTTTCTAAAAAGTGTATTAATTGTCCAGAAACTTCAAGACTCCTCAACGCCTTCGCGTATTTATTTTTCCTACGCGAAGTAACAACGTACAAAATGAGTCCAAAAGTCCAAACGAGATATCAGAGTACAACGATGTCTTTATGGAGTCCCTAACCGATTACGTTGACAAAAAAAGAACGGAAATGCATTGTGCCTACCGGATGGAGGAATAAAAGCAGACGTTTTTTCGAAAATTCAATCAATCGCCCAGTGGTTCATAAATTCGTCGACGAATTGGGCAAAAATCGATGCTCGATCTGCAGATTCGCCGATTTGAGAGAATCTGTGACAAAGAGCTGTGAGCAGCTATGAGCGAAATGTCAAAGAAATGTCAAAGATCCACGTGTCCGCTGTGCAGTTATTTCGCGGAATCCCCGCGACGTTATGATATACATACGATTATGGTACAAGCGCTTCACGCGTGTATATCGATATATATATTTATTCAGAAACTGTAGAGCTACGTGCCCAGACGGCATATGAGTCAGAAGCATGTCGGGGTGCTTCGTTAGAGAAACTATTTGTGAACGCATTCGCAAAGCGCCCCGTCGTCTACGCCGTCCTCGACGTTTCTCACTTGGTATATAGTTCGAACGACGAGAACGTAGAGAAATCGTCGAGAATGAGAGTGGGATAAATATAGATATATTTTTACATACGTACGTGGCTGTTTAAATAAAGAAAAAGCCGGAATCAACGTTACACCTTGTATAAAACATGAAAAATAATTACAGCCATTCAAAATTATTTTTTTTTTATTACAGCGATCGATGCAACACCGTTATTTCCCAAGTCGACTTTTTCCCCCGGGTTTGCGCCGAATTATTAGCTCATGGACTGAAAAACGATATCGGAAATTTTTTCGAAATGTCCAAATGCCATTAACCCCTTTTGGATTTTAATCTCTATTTCGCTTATAATGTTCATTATATTTTGAAAAATCGCCTATTTTTCTGCACAAATTTCGACATTGACGACGAAAGTTTTTTCATCAATTTTGGAAATGTCAAGATTTTTCGTTTATACTCGGGGCAATTTTGATCTCGACGGTTAGCCACTTTCCGAAATAGCGAGATGGGAGGCGTGTGGGATTCGTTGGAGCGAAAGCAAAATTTCCACTGTGCGTCTGCCAGCTTTTCATATTTTGCGTCAAAGACGCACCTGTCTTCTCGTACGTGAACCTATCGGAATGTACAACTCGGACAGTTCCGGTCAAAAGTCTTTCCGACAGAATCCATAAATTTGTCACGTCCAATCGTAAAAACTCTGAATAATTATTAACAATGCCATAAAAATTTACATCGTTAACAAAAATAATCGTAATCGATACAGTTTCAACCATGATTTTCCACGAAGATCCAAGGTGCATAATTTCGATCGATTTTCTCAAAATCGTTCGCGTACGCGATTTAATCAATCGATGCTGGCTCAGAAACAAATTAGTACAACAAAAAAGGAAAACAATTTATCAAATTTTGAGTAGCCTTGATGATTTACGACTCTTCACGAATCTACCAAGATTTTTTCGAAATTCCTCAAAAAATTTTGCATAAATTCTGCTCAACTCGATCGCAGGGCTTCGAACAATGCAGCATAATGCTATATACTTTTTTCCCTCTTTCACTCCCCTTCTGCCCTCGAGTACGAAAAAAAAGGCCCTTAACGCAAAAACGCCGAAAAAGAAAATCAGCGAAATTCTTGCCAAACGCCATACTTATACATTGATCATTGATTCTCCATATTTTACGAGAGAATATGCGAGGAGCTCTTCTTCCATCCTCTGGCCCCTTCTTTCTCATTCGCTTTTCATTAAAATGTGTTTTTATTGGACACTAAATTGTTGAAAGTTCGACCGAGGGACGCAGAGGAGAGAATAATATAGAAGAAAAAAAAAAGGGAACAACAAACGAACGAAAAAAGTCTCAGCGTAGTAAAGTAGAGGCGAGTAGATCGATGAAAGTTTATGCGAAGTCGAACGAGAGAGCGAGAGGAGAGCAGGGCCGAAATACGAGCAGCCTGAGGGTCCACAGCTTTTACGGTCGGCGAATTGGTGCTGTGCCTTTGCTTTCTCCTTATTCGCCTTCTGCTCATCTTCTTCTTGGCTTTCCTCTTCATCTCTTTATACTTTCTTGTTCAGCGTCCTTTATCACCGCAAGTACACAAAGCGTGCAAGAAATCGAGTCTCCCAAGACCCTTTGCACACTTTTTTTTCATTCGAGGCTTTCGAGACCGAATACGAGATGAAAAAAAAAATGGAGTCTCTCCTCTGGCATCTCTGCACGATAACATTTTTCAAAAAAAAAACACCCAAATTTACACGAGCGTGAAGCACTGTACGAACATTCGAGGGAAATCGTTGAATCGCGATTGAATAACATTTTTCCGCTTGGAGAGGAATCTTCGTTCGAATCTTCGCTTTTCCTTCTGTTTTTTTTTGTCTCCCAGCAGATTTCTTCTCCTCACAAGCTCGTTTCTTCGTGAGATCAACGCAGGTGGACGTTGGGCCCAAAGTTTTCACCGTCAGCGAAAGAAAGCCAGCATCGAAAAGTTCCCACACAGTCAGTCATGATTTATCGGCCTGTCAAACGAACCCGAACCCGCTGTCATCATCTCGGTCGTACTATAAAACCTTCGCCGACTCTTTCTCCTTTCTTCCTCGTGCAGTTTCTCCTCCTCGTTCGCTTTTTCATCTTCTTCTTCTTCTTCCTCACCTCGCGATGCTCGTCGTTGTCGACCTACGGTCCCGAAGAGTCCTCTCTTCATCGACTTCACGTTTTTCCCCCTCATTCTCTTTTTTACCAAACAGAATATCCATCAAAAGACACGGACTTTGATCCTCCGGACCTCTGCGAAGAGTTATAGCCTGCTCCTGGTCCCCGAACATTTCGCTTCCTCGATCTCTCGCTTGTCTGACCATCGCTCGAACTCAACTACTTGCCGTTGCGGCCAGGACCACCACCGATCGCGTTCTACAACGAAAATTCCACGTTGTTTCCAAAGCGCCTGATCATTTCACATGTCGGATGGACTTTGAAAAATAAACGTACTCGGGGAGAAAATTGAACGATTCGGAGAGTGGCGGAATGTTGGAGCACCGAAAGAAGATCGGAGATCGACCCCCCGCGGAGAGATCACTTTTTTCCGATCAAAAGTGGCGCTTGGATGCAAAAAGTTCGTCTCAACGCGGCCTAATTCGCCAGCGATCGGAAATTAATTATCGCGTGTGCAAATCAAAACGAAAAAAATTGAAAAATGACATCGTAATAATTCCGCATTGAGATAAACAATAAAACGAAGGGAAATAATCATTACGCACGTTTCTGAATCGCACCCTTGCGGTATTTTCGAAATACGATGCTGAAATTTTGACGGTTCCTACTTTATCAACATCGTCGGAATTCTTCAGCTACTTTCCTGCAGCCCCGCAGCGGCTTTTATGCTGTCTGACATCGATCACGCCGTGCCAAAAGGGTAGGAAATCCATGCTCCAAAATGCTCACATTCGTTTTCAAAAATCCCCCGAATCTCCCTAAGAAAAACTCGAAAATTACGGTCATATTTCAGTTTCGTAAAACTGGGAATAAAAAATCGTAAAAATCGTCGCCGACGAAATTTGAAATTGCGCTAGGTCCTCGCGGATTTATTCATCAGGAGAAAAAATCAGTAATCACCGATTCGATGAATTATAGATGATCCCTCGCAAACGATCAAAGCCTCTCGAAAAAGTCCAAGCCGAGCCGGCGATATAGATTTTTAATAAAAAATAAAAAAAATAAAACAAACTATCGATTCCTTTTTTCCGGCGTAATCACTCAGCGTCACGCGAATTCAAACGAGATCACGTGAACAATTACCCTTTTGCCGAGAGTAGAGAAAAAAAAAAAGAAAAATTAAATACACTATACACATCCGTGCATCAAAGTCGTAAAGCATCGACGAGGATGTGTCTTCGGTGTCCAGGGGAGAGCATCGAGCTTAGCGAGAGAAATGGTTCGATGTGCGCGCAAGGCTGAATGGTCAGCCGGGCGAAATTCTTGTTTGACGGTTAGTGGCGCTTGATGCGTGTGCGCGGACCCTACTCTCTTCGGCAATTTCAAATTCGATAAAAAACAAAAACGAGAGACAAAAAAAAAAACGTGGGAAGCGCGTCTACCACCGTCAGCGCTCACGAGACAAATAAATTCTCATTTATGGTTTATCATAAATTTATTCATGAAGTGTTTTCGGCAGGGCGGAGAAGAGAAGTTACTTCGCTCGTTCGGCTCTCTTGCTTTTTTACGAACTAGCTCGAGGACCCGTGGCGAACATCGCTATACATCTCCATTTTTCGAATCTTCTCTCGCATTCCCCTCTGCTCGCTCTCTTTCTCTCCCTTCTCCCGTATTTTACGCTTTTCACTCCGGATTCCGTTATTTGCAACATTTGCCATTTAATACTCTCGTACAACCTTGAAAATAAATCGCTGGAAAAATAATTTTTTATTCACTCGATTCACTCGATAAACTCAATATGCAACGACGATGTTGATAAAGTAGGAACGGTCAAAATTTCAGCATCGTATTTCAAAAATACCGCAAGGGTGCGATTCAGAAATTTGCGTAATGATTATTTCCCTTCGTTTTATTGCTTACTAGCTGGTACCCGCGATTTCGTCTGCGTACTTTTAATTTGAATATTATGGATTATATTAAAGGAACGGTATAGATCTGGGTATAGCATTTGGTTAAAAGAGAGTAGGTATATTTAAAAAAAATAAAAAATATCTATTTACAGTAGGTATAAGGTACGTATTCCATTGAGTGGCAGAAAGTACCTAGGAAAATTTATTGGTCCCTTATGTCCAAGAGACATTTACAGGGGCCAGCGTCACGTTGTCACGTTTTAACTTGACACACCCAAAACTTCTAAATATCATGTTCCTAGGTTCAGTGGTTAAGATTTTGTATACCTTTTTTTCGCAATAAAAGGTAGCCTATATTCTTTCTCAGGGTCTAAAGATTGTCTGTGCCAAATTTCATCAAAATTGGTTGAGAGATTTAAGCAGGAAAGCGTAGCAGACAGACAGACAGAGTTACTTTCGCATTTATAATATTAGTAGAGATAGAGATTAGTAGAGATTAGTAGAGATTAGTAGAGAAGTAGAGATTTCAATGCGGAATTATTACGATATCATTTTTCCATTTTTTTCGTTTTGATTTGCACACGCGATAATTAATTTACGATCGCTGGTGAATTAGGCCTCGTTGAGACGACATTTTTGCGACTTTTGATCGGAAATAAGTGATCTCTCCTCGGGGGAGAGATCACTCTTCTCTTCTCTCGCATTCCCCTCTGCTCGCTCTCTTTCTCTCCCTTCTCCCGTATTTTACGCTTTTCACTCCGGATTCCGTTATTTGCAACATTTGCCATTTAATACCCTCGTACAACCTTGAAAATATATCGCCGGAAAAATAATTTTTTATTCACTCGATTCACTCGATAAACTCAATATGCAACGACGATGTTGATAAAGTAGGAACGGTCAAAATTTCAGCATCGTATTTCAAAAATACCGCAAGGGTGCGATTCAGAAATTTGCGTAATGATTATTTCCCTTCGTTTTATTGCTTATTTCAATGCGGAATTATTACGATGTCATTTTTCCATTTTTTTCGTTTTGATTTGCACACGCGATAATTAATTTACGATCGCTGGTGAATTAGGCCTCGTTGAGACGACATTTTTGCATCCATACGCGACTTTTGCGACACCCTTCTCCCGTATTTTACGCTTTTCACTCCGGATTCCGTTATTTGCAACATTTGCCATTTAATACTCTCGTACAACCTTGAAAATATATCGCTGGAAAAATAATTTTTTATTCACTCGATAAACTCAATATGCAACGACCAATTTTGTGCAAAAAAAATACATTGTTCGCCATGGCAAATAATCAGGAATGCGATAAACTTTTTGTCACATTCTTCACAGAATGCTGTACAGAGCTCTTGTTTTTAATTCTCGCCTCTTGGTTGATTCTTCTCACAATTTCGCCAATTTTTTCCTTCACCTTGCTCTCTCCCTTCGCACAAAGTACACGAAAATAACGAACGTACCTGCAATTACAAAGTCAATTTCGAGGCACTAGGAAAAAAATACCCTCGCTGACTGTCAAAATAAACTAAATATCACAGACTCTTCAGAATTGTCGTTAAAACCGGACGAATCCTCAAATTCATTTTTCGCCCTCGATCATGGCCTCCCAGGGTCTCGAAATCGTTCCTCGGCAAAAAAAAAAAGAACGCATCAACTCCGCACTTTCCAACGTCCCCGAGGAAATTAAACCTGCTTAGACAGATGGACTTCCGGACCAGACTTTCGGACATGATAAAATCACCAGAATAATCCCAAAAGACAGTCCGGAAAAGGAACACAAATTCCTCTTGAAATTTCCTCAACTTTCGGGAATTATTATTCTTCGTAGGTGGCGCTAATAATTAAAAAATCGACCGCTACCCTGTCGCACGTGTCCCACAGACTCCGTCGCGAGATATCGAAAAAGGAAGAAGACAATTAACGAGGTTCGCGATGCTGGTAGCGAAAGACGACGACGAGGCTCTCGTAGTGGGGCTAAAGTACGTTGCCTTCAAGCCGTTCGCTCTTTTCCATACGGGGGCTGCTGATATGTCACCGGCATAAGCACTGTATACGACACTGTCGTATCGTACCTCATCGTCTTTGCATATTTCTTCGTCGTCATCGTCGACGCCGGTCTTCGTCATCTCACCAGAGTGTGCGATGCCTCGCCCGCGGTATATATCATTCCCCGCGTTCTCCCTCCCCTTCCCCATCGCGCTCATCCTCGCGAAGAAGGGGTTCGTCGACGTGAAAGCAAGCTGGGGCTTTCGACGCGGTTTCCTTACCGAGCCGAGCGCGCACAACAGTCGCGAGCGTCGTCGCGCGAGTTTTAGACGTCTCTTCTCCACCAATCTTGCAGCCCTCATCCGCTGCATCACGTTTCCTCCTCCATTTTCCTGTTTCTCCTCTCGTTGCAAAAGATCCTTGCTCAGACCGGAAGTCGCGGACGGCTTACCGATTTTTTCGTCGTCTCTTCGATCTTCGGGCTCCTCGGATCGCGGAGGCGCGGTCGAAGGAGACTTCGATCGATCGTTCGGTGACGCGACAAGCCGAAGTTTGTGCGGTGCGTGCGCTTGTGCATCGATGATCGGATTCATCCGCGGCGTCGTTGATTTTTTTAACCCTCATGTCCGTCAAGATGCCGCGAAATTGGTTCATCATGATTTTCGTGACCGTCTCTGTGATTCTGACTCATCGAAAAAATCAATCGAGTGCCCGTGGCGAGGACGTGCTTCTTCTTCAACAGCGACGCGGTTCCCAGGGTAGCCCGCGACCCTACGGCATGGAAAAGCCAACGAGGGTCGAGGAATTCAACAAGACCGACGTTATACATCCGGAGTATCAAATACCGGCGACTCTGCAGTCCGGAAACGTGTCGAAGTGAGTATTTTCATTACTCGCGCGGCTCCCGATGCCTTTTTTCGACTCCACGTCGTTTTTTGCTCTTTTTTTTATACACCAAACGAACGACCAGGCTGTTTGTTCTTTTGTTGTCCATTTTCGACGACGTGGAGCAGAAAACCAGAGTCGTAACAAATGTACGTGCTCCGCACTGCAACATCGACGATGCTCGTTTTTGGCGCTGCTGCTTCTCTCCTTTGCCGTCGCGGAAAGCTGGATTTAGCCACCGGGGGTCGCCCGAACGCGACCCCAGACGACGCGTCGCGCGGCATTGTGTCCCGACGCTAATTTTACAATAGCTCACAGTTCAGTACCGCTTGAATATATAGACGAATAAGAGCATTCACCGGTCCTGCACGAGGAGCCTGACGAGCTTTTGTGCAAACCTCGAGCAACGTCTACGAGGGGGAATGGAGTTTTTTCGAAATTTCACTCATTTTTCCACTCGAAAATGTACGTTTCGCAAATATTTTTTCGAAATTTACGATATCTCGCAGTTACCGGAGTTTGACGTTCAACGATGTTCGAGACTTTCACGATATCGCCTCGAACGACCTTGAATTGTTCGTAGTTTTAATTGCCAAGGAGCAAACCGGAAGACTGTGAACAAAAGTTCATTTTTTTTACCATTTATCGGAATTCAAAATGCAAATAAATAATAAATTCGTTCCGAACAGCCGCGAGTATAAAATCTATCACAGCGATGTCATTTTTGTTCTTGACAGGCGAAAAAATCAAGGTGTCGTCGTTCGTGACTGTACGTCGTTATACGAAATGAACAAAAGTTCATTTTTTTTACCATTTATCGGAATTCAAAATGCAAATAAATAATAAATTCGTTCCGAACAGCCACGAGTATAAAATTTATCATAGCGATGTCATTTTTGTTCTTGACAGGCGAAAAAATCAAGGTGTCGTCGTTCGTGACTGTACGTCGTTATACGAAATGAACAAAAGTTCATTTTTTTTACCATTTATCGGAATTCAAAATGCAAATAAATAATAAATTCGTTCCGAACAGCCGCGAGTATAAAATCTATCATAGCGAGGTCATTTTTGTTCTTGACAGGCGAAAAAATCAAGGTGTCGTCGTTCGTGACTGTACGTCGTTATACGAAATGAACAAAAGTTCATTTTTTTTTACCATTTATCGGAATTCAAAATTCAAATAAATAATAAATTCGTTCCGAACAGCCGCGAGTATAAAATCTATCATAGCGAGGTCATTTTTGTTCTTGACAGGCGAAAAAATCAAGGTGTCGTCGTTCGTGACTGTACGTCGTTATACGAGATTTACTTTTGTAATTTAAATGGGCAATCAAGAATCCTAATAACGTCGCTGCAATTGATCGAAAGCCAATTTTGGTACCGAAATTGGTCATTGTTTGAAAAATAAAAATCAGTTGGAAAAACATTTCAGGAGTGCAAAAATCACGCATCTCTGAATGTCGCGTGTAAATTAGCACGCGTGAAACGCTTCGACCACGTGCTGCAAAAAGGTCCCTCGGTTTATCCTCATAACGTAAAGATATTCGCTGGGAAATTTCACTCTGCTTCGTCGGAAGAATTTCGGTATTTTGACACCTCGACGAATATCTCAGCGTTGAGCTTCCTTGCTTTTCCCGAGGTTGAATAACCAAAGCCCAATTTTTATTCCATAAAATGAATGAAACGAGAGAAAACTCAAATGGCAGGAGAATTTCGCAAACTCTGCGGTACTCCGAAAATTTGAATAAAATCTATCGTGGACGATCATTTTTCATAATTACCATTGCTGCAAAGTTGTTGAAAAATCGCTGAAAAAATCGCTTGTGTCTTTGATTGCAACTTTCTCATTAATAACGATCTCACGACCCTTGTGCTCCTGTACAATGACACCCCTACGGAACGCTTCACGTATTGCATTATTGTGGAAAATTTTGGACACTTTTGGACTGTTTCTAAAAATTCTATGAATTAAACAAAAAAATGTCGACAGTCCGATGAGTAACTCAACACTCTTTGATAACCAATCGTTCTTCCAAACATTGGAAATTTTGGCATTTTATGTCTTTTTTGAGATGCCTAAATTAAATCGAAATTCGTGATATTATTCGTTCTTGGAACGTCGATACATCGTGAGAGAGAATATGAGAAAACTGTGCTACAAGTAGCGATTATTTTTCAAAACTTCCGGTGTATTATTTGATGGGAATTTCCGGTTCGAAAAATTCAAATTCGCAGTTATCGAGCATTTGCAAACGACAAGATCCAGACATGGAAAATAAATGTGGAACTTTCGTAGTCATTTTTTAATTTTCGAAAATTTGGCACGCGCTTTTTTGATGCTTTTTCTTGTATACTCGTGAAATACCGACTGTCGAAAGTTTCGCGCGATCTCGCTGAAGGGAAAAGGCGCGGAAGCGATTCGCGAGGGCGAAGGGAGAGAGCTTTTCGTCTGGTAGAACAACGTTGTTTCTTCGTTTTTTTTAAATGCAATTTGAAAAATGAATTTTGGTCCCCGCGGAATTTTGCTCCCCCGCGTAGACCTCGGATCTCGTTGCTGGTGGAAATTTTTCTCAAAAAACTGTACGAAACGTCCGACAGTTTTGCTCTCAACGCCCAATTCCAGAGTGACGAGACGCGCGCGGAAAATAAAGACAAAACTATAATGAAAACTTGTGGAAAACTCGGACAACGCTTTATCGTTGAAAATCATTTTTTTGGATATGAATTTTGAACGATTTTCGAAATCTTTCGTATAAATTTAACACCAATATCAAAATTGATTCACGAATAATTTTAGCCTTCCCCGACGGAATATCATTGATGACGATTGGATGGATCAAACTGAAGCTGCACAAAAAAATCACTAGTTTACCGATAAACTTGTAAAAAATCGGAGTTCAGCAGTTTTCGGTGGTTTTTTTGTTGGTAAAGAAAGTTTTTGACGAAAAATCAACCTCCCCTCCTTCGACTGATTATCATTACTGACGATGCCTACTGGGTGATGAAAGAACTATGAAAATTGTATCGCAAAGTCACTGTACCGGAAATGTATCGTTATTTCCTCCAATTCGAGTGAAAAGTCGAAAATATTTTTCACCCTAATTGATTTTGACATGTGAATATGTGAATTATTTGAAAAATCACGAGAGAAAGAGGGAGGTTTGAGGAAGCACAACGTGTGGTCATTTTGCTTCGTCCCTACGTGAATGGTAATATCATACTGGATGCAGCTGAAATTATTACAGGTTTTATTATTTGAGCCCACGTGATGGACCACCCCTGACGCTGCTAGTCACACCGTGCAAAGGACCAATATCGTGGACGGTCAGTTCCGTTGGACCACCGGACCAGAATCATCATCAGAATAACGGAGCTAGATGTAAGCAAGGACAAACTACGATAAGAACTCTGCGAAATGCGATGCATTGTCGATTTGGGATTAAAAGAACCCACATTGAGATAATAGCAAGTATATGGTAGATGGAAAGCGTGGTAACTAAAAGACGCGACGGTATGGAATTTTGCGAAAAATCCGCATCGATATGCAGATGCGTCCGTCCACGGGGCATTCCGAGTCAATTCAACCTCGTCTATATTTCGATCGTTTTTATCTCGTCCAATTGAAAAAATGAGACGATAGGAAGTGTAGATGGAAAGCGTGGTAACTAAAAGACGCGACGGTATGGAATTTTGCGAAAAATCCGCATCGATATGCAGATACGTCCGTCCACGGGGCATTCCGAGTCAATTCAACCTCGTATATATTTCGACCGTTTTTATCTCGTCCAATTGAAAAAATGAGATGATAGGAAGTGTAGATGGAGAGCGTGGTAACTAAAAGACGCATCGGTATGAAATTTTGCGAAAAATCCGCATCGATATGCAGATACGTCCGTCCACGGGGCATTCCGAGTCAATTCAATCTCTTCTATATTTCGATCGTTTTTATCTCGTCCAATTGAAAAAATGAGATGATAGGAAGTGTAGATGGAAAGCGTGGCAACTAAAAGACGCGTCGGTATGGAATTTTGCGAAAAATCCGCATCGATATGCAGATGCGTCCGTCCACGGGGCATTCCGAGTCAATTCAACCTCGTCTATATTTCGATCGTTTTTATCTCGTCCAATTGAAAAAATGAGACGATAGGAAGTGTAGATGGAAAGCGTGGCAACTAAAAGACGCGTCGGTATGGAATTTTGCGAAAAATCCGCATCGATATGCAGATGCGTCCGTCCACGGGGCATTCCGAGTCAATTCAACCTCGTCTATATTTCGATCGTTTTTATCTCGTCCAATTGAAAAAATGAGATGATAAGAAGTGTAGATGGAAAGCGTGGTAATTAAAAGACGCGTCGGTATGGAATTTTGCGAAAAATCCGCATCGATATGCAGATACGTCCGTCCACGGGGCATTCCGAGTCAATTCAATCTCTTCTATATTTCGATCGTTTTTATCTCGTCCAATTGAAAAAATGAGATGATAGGAAGTGTAGATGGAAAGCGTGGCAACTAAAAGACGCGTCGGTATGGAATTTTGCGAAAAATCCGCAACGATATGCGGATGCGTCCCTCCACGGGGCATTCCGAGTCAATTCAACCTCGTCTATATTTCGATCGTTTTTATCTCGTCCAATTGAAAAAATGAGATGATAGGAAGTGTAGATGGAAAGCGTGGCAACTAAAAGACGCGACAGTATGGAATTTTGCGAAAAATCCGCATCGATATGCAGATGCGTCCGTCCACGGGGCATTCCGAGTCAATTCAACCTCGTCTATATTTCGATCGTTTTTATCTCGTCCAATTGAAAAAATGAGATGATAGGAAGTGTAGATGGAAAGCGTGGCAACTAAAAGACGCGACAGTATGGAATTTTGCGAAAAATCCGCATCGATATGCAGATGCGTCCGTCCACGGGGCATTCCGAGTCAATTCAACCTCGTATTGCGATCGTTCTTATCTCGTCCAATTATCGAACTCCCCTTCATCCACCAAAACTTCGCGATCGACGATTCGAATCGAACCCACAATTTCAGCATTTCGCAAGATTTGGAGGAAGAAATACACACGCACTTTGCGGCAAAAAGTAAAAATATTCCAGCGCGGACGAGGAAAAATGCGAAAACGAGGACGTGCTAATTTCGCGTCTCAAAATCGCGTTTTTTTCTTTCAATTTTTTAGGAACTACGCGATTTGAGACAACCGGTAAAGTATGATTCCATCGTTTTAAATTCATCTTCGATTTCTCCTTTTTTCAAATTCATCTCTGTAAAATCATCGATCGCGAAGATTATCGAAGGTCACAAGGGAAATTAACAAAAATCCGAAGAAAAAAACAAGAGCGCGTGTCTAACGGAGCGAAAAACATCACTCGTTTTTTGCTCGAAGCCTCGAATCGGAAGAGGAAACGACGATCACGTTCTGATAGAATTGACCCGGATTGTCCCATATAGATATATAGACGCGGGAAAAATCGAATGAAGAAGTAATCGTTCAATGAATAAGAAGTGTTCCCGGGAGTGAATGATCGATCAGAGACTAATATGAAGGACAGAGAGAAAAGAGAGAGAAGAGAATCGTACATAAACGAGAGACAGTGGGAAGAAGACGAGAGAGGAAAAGGAAGGAGTGAGAGGAGAAGGGAAAACGTTCGAGATATCGTTACATTAAATATCACTTAAATCATCGTCAACTAGGGCGGCCTCGCGGCAATCACGCTACCTTATCTCGCTCACTCGCGAGATGAGAAGATGCTAAAACAGACAAAGTCGTCAACGGGCACGGTTATACGCGCTCGGACGTGTACACGCACGCGAGAAAAAGGGCGGTTACACGAAAAGCTACAGTGGCGCGCAAAAGTTTAAGCCCACCCCGTTTCTCACGCGCATTTTATCGCTCAAAAATACGAAAGGACTCTTCCTCTCGATCGACACTCGGATTCTTCGGAAAAAAGCACATTCACCGGATCCAACCCGGTCCAATGCTTCAGATTTCATCTCCGATACGTCCAAATGGTCCAGATGATCGGCGTCCAGCTTTTCTCACGATTTTCTCAACATATTAAACAGTTTTTCGTCTTCGATTGGACAACAAAACAGAAGCGATTTTACGCCGCGAGGAAAAGGCGAGCCGTAAAAAAAAAAAAAAAATTTCACGCTGTTATCCATGGCATCCGGCTGTCTGAAACAGTACCTTGGATGATTGACGAGCGGGAGATTTAAATATTTTATCAATTGACTGAGAAAAAAAAGAAAAAAAATAGGATGGCCGGAAACTTTTGCACGCCACTGTATTTCGTTCGTGAATACACAGAGGCGTACGATACGTCGATTCATATTCATGAGTACTCGAAGAAGCAAAGGGGCCGATAACTCGCGAATCATCCCACGAATTATCCTTTTGTTTACGCCCTTTTTCGTGTTCACGCTCGCGTGTATTCGTCCGATGAATAGGGTACACGGGTTGAGAAGAGAAGGCTCGCACTATCGCCGATTAACCGTAAGATCGTTCGGCTTTAACCGCTCGCGACTCTTTCGACGGGATAAACGTTCGACGATCCGTTCCTGCGCTCTTTTTGCCTATATCGATTTCGATTCTTTTCCTCTTCGTCCTCCTCCTCTTCTTCTTCTTCTTCTTCTTCATCATATCATCATCATCATATTCCACACTATGCGCTATAGACGGCGATCGCAAAAGAGGCAAATTATATCGAAAACGGTGCGTCCGGCACGCACGCGCTTCCACGAAAAGAAAATTGTTTGCTTAAACACCCTCACCGCTCCTATAATTCGCAAACTGATCACTAGAATTATCGTATACAAAGTTATTGCCATACATGATCATTCGCTTGCCTCTCTCTTGCCTTTTGCCTTTTTTTTTTTGGCAAACGCACGCACAAGCAGACACGTGCAAATTTTTCTCACGGACGAGGGCTGCACTATTTTACCATCTGCGGGAAAAATACTATGGCGGTGAAGAGGAGAAGAAATGTTCAGAGCGGAGAAGAAGACCGCACATCTCGCGATGCTCAACGCGGATCTTGGCTCTGAATGTTTGCCCGGAATTTCGTAAAATCAATGGTCTTCGAGTTTTCGAACGATAATTCGGAAGCTGTGATCTCGCGTCGAGTTACTCGATTTCGGACTCGATGACGATCGAGGGGTTAATCTCGTGCGTTTTGTAGCTACTGGGATTGGACAGGGTTTTTTTGGGAAAATTTATTCTCGTGTAAAAATGATTCTTTTTTTAAATGGAATTTACATGAAAATAAAATAATACAGCTCGGGCTACGTCTGAGGTACGCGCTTTTTCGATGGTTTTTCTTGAATGATTAATGATTAATCGACGAATGATTAATCTCGTGCGTTTTGTAGCTACTCGGATTTGACAGGGTTTTTTTGGGAAAATTTATTCTCGTGTAAAAATGATTCTTTTTTAAATGGAATTTAAAAAAGATGGTTTTTTGATGGACATTTTTGATGGTTTTTCTTGAATGATTAATGATTAATCGACGAATGATTAATCTCGTGCGTTTTGTAGCTACTCGGATTTGACAGGGTTTTTTTGGGAAAATTTATTCTCGTGTAAAAATGATTCTTTTTTTAAATGGAATTTACGTGAAAATAAAATAATAGAGCTCAGACTACGTCTGAGGTACGCGCTTTTTTGATGGTTTTTCTTGAATGATTAATGATTAATCGACGAATGATTAATCTCGTGCGTTTTGTAGCTACTGGGATTCGACAGGGTTTTTTTGTGAAAATTTATTCTCGTGTAAAAATGATTCTTTTTTTAAGTGGAATTTACATGAAAATAAAATAATACAGCTCGGGCTACGTCTGAGGTACGCGCTTTTTCGATGGTTTTTCTTGAATGATTAATGATTAATCTCGTGCGTTTGTAACTACTCGGATTTGACAGGGTTTTTTTGTGAAAAATGATTCTTTTTTTAAACGGAATTTACATGAAAATAAAATAATACAGCTCGGACTACGTCTGAGGTACGCGCTTTTTCGATGGTTTTTCTTGAATGATTAATGATTAATCTCATGCGTCTGTAACTACTCGGATTTGACAGGGTTTTTTTGGGAAAATTTATTCTCGTGTAAAAATGATTCTTTTTTTAAATGGAATTTACATGGAAATAAAATAATACAGCTCGGACTACGTCTGAGGTACGCGCTTTTTCGATGGTTTTTCTTGAATGATTAATGATTAATCTCATGCGTCTGTAACTACTCGGATTTGACAGGGTTTTTTTGGGAAAATTTATTCTCGTGTAAAAATGATTCTTTTTTTAAATGGAATTTACATGGAAATAAAATAATACAGCTCGGACTACGTCTGAGGTACGCGCTTTTTCGATGGTTTTTCTTGAATGATTAATGATTAATCTCATGCGTCTGTAACTACTCGGATTTGACAGGGTTTTTTTGGGAAAATTTATTCTCGTGTAAAAATGATTCTTTTTTTAAATGGAATTTACATGGAAATAAAATAATACAGCTCGGACTACGTCTGAGGTACGCGCTTTTTTGATGGTTTTTCTTGAATGATTAATGATTAATCGACGAATGATTAATCTCGTGCGTTTTGTAGCTACTCGGATTTGACAGGGTTTTTTTGGGAAAATTTATTCAGGTGTAAAAATGATTCTTTTTTTAAATGGAATTTACATGAAAATAAAATAATACAGCTCGGACTACGTCTGAGGTACGCGCTTTTTCGATGGTTTTTCTTGAATGATTAATGATTAATCTCGTGCGTTTGTAGCTACTCGGATTGGACAGGGTTTTTTTGTGAAAATTGATTTTCGTGTAAAAATGATTCTTTTTTTAAGTGGAATTTACATGAAAATAAAATAATACAGCTCAGACTACGTCTGAGGTACGCGCTTTTTCGATGGTTTTTCTTGAATGATTAATGATTAATCATGCGTTTGTAACTACTCGGATTTGACAGGGATTTTTTGTGAAAATTGATTCTGTCGTAAAAATAATTCTCTTTTTAAACGGAATTTATACATGAAAATAAAATAATACAGCTCAGACTACGTGGCCGGTTAAAACCCTCATTCCGGGCTTGCCCTTGTTCACCTACGAAGGGGAGGATGCTCAAAATTTCACGATACCGAGAGTACGAGCTGGACTTTACAGACTCGAAATAAAATCGCTCGTAGAAAATGACGATTCGTCGCCAAATACCGTACTCTTGTACGCGACATCGAGCGATCTCGATCATCTTCCGGCAAAAGCCTCCGGTACAAGAGGCAAACAGCGTCATAATGTCCTGAGATTTCAACAGAGGAGGAGTCGACGTCGCCTGACTGTATCCTGGAGCAAAAGGTACTTTGTTTATATTTATTTAACTCTTCCTCGATGATTGATCAACGTTAATTCTGTTGGTAAAATCATCTCTTGACTTTGATCGAGAAAAACATCGAAACACTCGTTTGTCAATTGTCGAAGCATACGCAGAATTCATTGAACTTTTATGTACAAAGTGCCCCGAAGTGCTCTCTGGCATCCTGAAGCATATACCGATCTGTGTATTTATATTTATTCGCGTCCGTTGTGATTGAAAGAAAAAAATAATGGCAAATTTCCAAAATACCAGTCAGGTAGATCCTCATCATTCGAGCTACTGTCTCGCTGTGACATGTTATAAAAGATGAAAATCATTCGCTGTAAAATGAAAATAAACTTTATTTAAATTTTCTATTCAGATGTATTGGAATTTCGAAATTTGTTTTTGTCATTAGTGATTTTACATGCACAGAGATGAATTCTTGAATTATTCGTTTAAATTATACTCTGCATGCGCCATTTTCCAATTCGAAAATTTATTTCCTTAAATTCTTTCTGGCATCCTGAAGCATATACCGATCTGTGTATTTATATTTATTCGCGTCTGTTGTGACTGAAAGAAAAAAATAATGGCAAATTTCCAAAATACCAGTCAGGTAGATCCTCATCTTTCGAGCTACTGTCTCGCTGTGACATGTTATAAAAGATGAAAATCATTCGCTGTAAAATGAAAATAAACTTTATTTAAATTTTCTATTCAGATGTATTGGAATTTCGAAATTTGTTTCTGTCATTAGTGATTTTACATGCACAGAGATGAATTCTTGAATTATTCGTTTAAATTATACTCTGCACGCGCCATTTTCCAATTCGAAAATTTATTTCCTTAAATTCTCTCTGGCATTCTGAAGCATATACCGATCTGTGTATTTATATTTATTCGCGTCCGTTGTGATTGAAAGAAAAAAATAATGGCAAATTTCCAAAATACCAGTCAGGTAGATCCTCATCTTTCGAGCTACTGTCTCGCTGTGACATCCGGATCCTCTTCGCACCCGAGGACTCTTTGCGCAGCGAGAAACATCCTCAAGGTTTATCCGCAAACGGGCACTAAAAGCGCTCCCAAGGAGCATCGCGGTATCCCGGAGGGCCTCCACTGCGTTCATCAAACAAGACTCACGCTTCATGGCCTCAAATATAACGCAACTTACAATTTTACACTTTACGTGGTACGAACGATCCTTACGAACAAACTGTCCAATTTCCGTTTTGTTTTTCCACGAATCTTGAGAAAATCGACATTTTTTGCAAAAATCAATATCTCGCGGTGGTACGACGCAGTCCTCATGAAAAATTCATCGAATTTCATCAACATTTTTAAAAAATCGTTTTTTTTTTTCATATTTTCCTAGTTTTTTTCCCCCACGGTCCAGCGATTCATCTTCAATTGTCATTGATCATGATGATTCATCAACGAAACCGAATAATGATTTTTTTGAATGCTTAAATACCGCCAATAGTAATTTTCAATTTTTTTGTCGCTTGTTTTACGAAGGATTTCCCTGATGGATTGCTTTTTTTTCGTTACATTTTTAATTCTGTTAGGTCAGCACGAGAAATAACGTGTCGATGAGGGTCGCGACGGAAGTTATGAAATTTCGAAAAACTCCGGCGCAAACATTACGAACGGGACGATACGCGACTGTTAATCTTCGCAAGAACGATGGCTTCATCAATTTCCGTTATCGTCCCCAAGAAAATTCGACCACAGAGTTTCACGTGTTGCCTTGCGGTGGAGGAATCGTCAGGGCGAAACTGAGGGGACCAGGAATCGTGAAAGTGTGTATTATTTTAACTTTTATCTTTTCGACGTGTAATTCTACTTTTCCCACTGTGATGTCGATGAACGATGAAAAAAGAGGTTCATGTTCGTTGCCTGTCCAGAGTTTCTTAACTCTGAAACGTACTCGCGTTTTTATAAAATATACTTTATTAATGGGATTAAAAAAAAATCAATCATTTATTCACCGTACTTGGGTGTGTCTTTTTTTTTAAGAAAATAACAAATACTTCAAACAATATGAAAATTTGTATTTTTACAGCGTCGAGTGTTTTACTGAGATAATAGATTAATAGTTAAACTTTCGCATAATTTATTCGTTTTTATAATAAAAAAATAATTTAATCTGTCAAAAGCCCCAAAACGTACATTTTGACTTTTCGAGGTATACAACGGTAAAAAACACCAAGTTCACCAAAATCGATGTAGTTTTTTGTATTTTGCACAGAAAGGCGTAACAAATAACATATTTCAAAAGAAAAATGGCGTTTTGCTTCGTTCGCGAAATAGAATTTTTTTGAGACTCCGAAACGTACATTTCGACATTTTCACCAAGTTCCTCAAAATCGATGTAGTTTTTTTTGTATTTTGCACAGAAAGGCGTAACAAATAACATATTTCAAAAGAAAAATGGCGTTTTGTTTCGTTCGCGAGATGGAATTTTTTTAAGACCCCAAAACGTATATTTTGACTTTTCGAGGTATGCAACGGTAAAAAACACCAAGTTCACCAAAATCGATGTAGTTTTTTGTATTTTGCACAGAAAGGCGTAACAAATAACATATTTCAAAAGAAAAATGGCGTTTTGCTTCGTTCGCGAAATAGAATTTTTTTGAGACTCCGAAACGTACATTTCGACATTTTCACCAAGTTCCTCAAAATCGATGTAGTTTTTTTTGTATTTTGCACAGAAAGGCGTAACAAATAACATATTTCAAAAGAAAAATGGCGTTTTGCTTCGTTCGCGAGATACAATTTTTTTAAGACCCCGAAACGTACATTTTGACTTTTCGAGGTATACAACGGTTGAAAACACCAGGTTCCCTAAAATCGATGTAGTTTTTTGTATTTTGCACAGAAAGGCGTAACAAATAACATATTTCAAAAAAAAAATGGCGTTTTGCTTCGTTCGCGAGGTGGAAGTTTTTTAAAACCCCAAAACGTACATTTTGACATTTTTGAGGTATGCAACCGTTAAAAACACCAAGTTCCGAAGCCTTAAGGTCACATGCGCAAAGTAATCATGGGATGCGTTATTTGTCATTCAATTTTCGGCAACAGAATCGTATACACAATAATTCAGTAATATTCGTGAATAACATCGAGCAACGTACGAGTGAAAAAATCGCCAAAGAGACGACAGCCACATTGCGAATATTCATACCCACGAATATTGCAGAAAAAGGAAGTCGTCGGTCACGCCTCCCTCAAAGCTCCGTCTTTGCCAGCCGGAAAACGCTATACGTTGAGGGTTTCAGCGACACCCCAAGAATTAGTCAGGGTGTCGATGGTCAAGGTCCTGGCCACGCAAGAAGGATCGGTTGTCTATCCAGAGGTAGATTAAAAATTATTTACACTCCCATTAAACGAGATTTCTGAGACATTATTCGTCATTTTTATTTTTTTTCTTCCGGACCATCGAGATTGGCCAATTTATTTTATTATCAAATCGAAACTTTTACGAATACTTTTCTCAACAACCGGACGACGTATCCATAAATAATTCCCAGGATAATTGTGAAGACGCTTCATGGAAACTTTCAAAAAGCAATCATCCGGAACCAAATTTTTCGTTCTTTTTTTCAAAAAGCCGTAGTAAAATCCGAAATCTTTCATCGTAAATTTTGAAAAATGTATGAAAGATTACAAATCGTTATAATTATTCTCGAAAATCAGTGCGCAATCGACCGCCTTCCGGACTCCCATTAAACGAGATTTTTGAGACATTTTTTATAATTTTTATTTTTTTTCTTCCGGACCATCAAGATTGGCCAATTTATTTTATTATCAAATCGAAACTTTTACGAATACTTTTCTCATCAACCGGACGACGTATCCATAAATAATTCCCAGGATAATTGTGAAGACGGTTCATGAAAACTTTCAAAAAGCAATCATCCGGAACCAAATTTTTCGTTCTTTTTTTCAAAAAGCCGTAGTAAAATCCGAAATCTTTAGATCAAGATTACAAATCGCTATAATTATTCCCGCAAATCAGAGCGCAATCGACCGCCTTCGAGACAAAATTTTCAGAATTTCGATACAAATTTTGATAAAAACAAAAACATCCGTAAATTCATCTTCGCCGTATGTAGAATTTTGATGAAAAGCGAATTGAGAGGAAGGGAGATACGAAAAATGAACCGTCCAATGTTGAAGGTACCATCGAAAAGCGCGCCGAGGGAGTATCGTTCCTTGAGAAAATGCGACGAGGTTACGGTGGGCGTTGAGCCCGCCGGTGCAGCGAAATATTGCATCCTCGTGCGCGAATTACGCGGCTCGACTTCGTTAGCCGGCATAGCGAGTATCCCGGATCAGTGCGGTCTCCATCGTCGGCGAAGATCGGAGTACACCTTCGAACAGTGCGAAGATAAAATAAGCGTCCCGGAAAACCGCGCTCTGCCATTCACGGTCCCGAGACTTCAGCCAGGAAAATCTTATCTCGTTCAGATAACGGCGCAGCTAAAAGGTCAATCCTTGTCGTATCCTTTGCTCGGTGTGCGCACGAGAAGATCGTGTCGACCTTGATCACCCTCCATCCTCCTCTTCGTTCGTCGATCGATCGTTCAAGGTGGTTAATTTATAAAAAAAAAAATGATGAAAAAAAAAAAACCATTTCGAACTCGAAAAATACTGGTCACGCAGGTTGAAAAAATTTTGAATGCAAAGAAAAAGTCGGAAAAGACGTGTCTTTTCAAAACTACGTAATTTTTACTTTGACATTGAGCTTTTTACACGCGGTACGGTCAAAAGTTTCGTTTTTTTTGACACACATCCGAGGGACCGGATACTTTGAGAAAATGCGGGAAAAAGAGAGCGGAATCCTCCATCCTCCTCTTCGTTCGTCGATCGATCGTTCAAGGTGGTTAATTTCCAAAAAAAAAAAATGATTAACCGTTTCGAACTCGAAAAATACTGGTCGCGCAGGTTGAAAAAATTTTGAATGCAAAGAAAAAGTCGGAAAAGACGTGTCTTTTCAAAACTACGTAATTTTTACTTTGACATTGAGCTTTTTACACGCGGTACGGTCAAAAGTTTCGTTTTTTTTGACACACATCCGAGGGACCGGATACTTTGAGAAAATGCGGGAAAAAGAGAGCGGAATCCTCCATCCTCCTCTTCGTTCGTCGATCGATCGTTCAAGGTGGTTAATTTCCAAAAAAAAAAAAAAAGATTAACCGTTTTGAACTCGAAAAATACTGGTCGCGCAGGTTGAAAAAATTTTGAATGCAAAGAAAAAGTCGGAAAAGACGTGTCTTTTCAAAACTACGTAATTTTAAATTTGACATTGAGATTTTTACACGCGGTACGGTCAAAAGTTTCGTTTTTTTTGACACACATCCGAGGGACCGGATACTTTGAGAAAATGCGGGAAAAAGAGAGCGGAATCCTCCATCCTCCTCTTCGTTCGTCGATCGATCGTTCAAGGTGGTTAATTTCCAAAAAAAAAAAAAAAGATTAACCGTTTTGAACTCGAAAAATACTGGTCGCGCAGGTTGAAAAAATTTTGAATGCAAAGAAAAAGTCGGAAAAGACGTGTCTTTTCAAAACTACGTAATTTTAAATTTGACATTGAGATTTTTACACGCGGTACGGTCAAAAGTTTCGTTTTTTTTGACACACATCCGAGGGACCGGATACTTTGAGAAAATGCGGGAAAAAGAGAGCGGAATCCTCCATCCTCCTCTTCGTTCGTCGATCGATCGTTCAAGGTGGTTAATTTCCAAAAAAAAAAAAAAAAGATTAACCGTTTTGAACTCGAAAAATACTGGTCGCGCAGGTTGAAAAAATTTTGAATGCAAAGAAAAAGTCGGAAAAGACGTGTCTTTTCAAAACTACGTAATTTTAAATTTGACATTGAGATTTTTACACGCGGTACGGTCAAAAGTTTCGTTTTTTTTGACACACATCCGAGGGACCGGATACTTTGAGAAAATGCGGGAAAAAGAGAGCGGAATCCTCCATCCTCCTCTACGTTCGTCGATCGATCGTTCAAGGTGGTTAATTTCCAAAAAAAAAAAAATGATTAACCGTTTCGAACTCGAAAAATACTGGTCGCGCAGGTTGAAAAAATTTTGAATGCAAAGAAAAAGTCGGAAAAGACGTGTCTTTTCAAAACTACGTAATTTTTACTTTGACATTGAGCTTTTTACACGCGGTACGGTCAAAAGTTTCGTTTTTTTTGACACACATCCGAGGGACCGGATACTTTGAGAAAATGCGGGAAAAAGAGAGCGGAATCCTCCATCCTCCTCTTCGTTCGTCGATCGATCGTTCAAGGTGGTTAATTTCCAAAAAAAAAAAATGATTAACCGTTTCGAACTCGAAAAATACTGGTCGCGCAGGTTGAAAAAATTTTGAATGCAAAGAAAAAGTCGGAAAAGACGTGTCTTTTCAAAACTACGTAATTTTTACTTTGACATTGAGCTTTTTACACGCGGTACGGTCAAAAGTTTCGTTTTTTTTGACACACATCCGAGGGACCGGATACTTTGAGAAAATGCGGGAAAAAGAGAGCGGAATCCTCCATCCTCCTCTACGTTCGTCGATCGATCGTTCAAGGTGGTTAATTTCCAAAAAAAAAAATGATCAACCATTTCGAAATCGAAAAATACTGGTCGCGCAGGTTGAAAAAATTTTGAATGCAAAGAAAAAGTCGGAAAAGACGTGTCTTTTCAAAACTACGTAATTTTTACTTTGACATTGAGCTTTTTACACGCGGTACGGTCAAAAGTTTCGTTTTTTTTGACACACATCCGAGGGACCGGATACTGTGAGAAAATGCGGGAAAAAGAGAGCGGAATTGAGATTTTTCGAAAATGCATATCGCGGGAAACTCCTTGGGCTTGACTCGGACGATTTTAAATAATTTTTTTAAACGATCGTTGAACCACCACTGCCTTAAACTTCGTCGATCGTCGTCGAAGAACCAAGATTCGATCGCGACGAATCTCTGTAAATACCATACGTGTATGAATGCGGTGTGTGTGTGAGGTTTTAACGGAGGCGAGGGAAGAATGAGTGCGATCTTATTTCGAAGAAACAAACAAATGTATTTCATTCGTGCAATTCGAGCGAGTATCTTAGAGACGATTAGAGAATTTTAGGAAAACGATATAGCGCGCTCGGATCACGAATATTTTGCTTCTCGGTTTTCGAATGTTGCTGCTACTGACGGAGTCCGCTCGATCGTAAAGTTTAATCGCGACGTCCAAAAGTGGTCGAAAGTCACGTTTGTCGCTGGAATACGATAGCTGGTGTCCATTTTTTTTCTTATTTCAAGCCTTTTCCTTCGAGGATTGATTACACTTTGACGCACGAGCTATTCTATTTTATTTTATTTTTTCGTTTTTTTTTTCGTAATTTATGTTTATTCTGTCGATAAATAGAAACGCTGATGAACAAGGCGGCAAGAGTAGTTGCAAAAAATCATCGGAGATCGTTGAATATCGGCGAAAAATTTCGAAAACAAACGTCTCGCTCAAAAAAAAGGGAAAAATCCCAGGAATCTTTTGAAAATGTCTATTGCGTTGGGATTTTGTTTTTTGGAAAATTTTTCGTCATCGAAAAATCGATCAAACTTTTTTTCGATAATATTCCTTTTTTATTTCTTCTTTCAGCGAGATTTTCGGTTCGAAAAACTGGATTTTTGTTTTGCGATCGACGGTGCGAGATTTTCCGATGATAATTAATCGACTATCCCGAGAAAAATCGTTTCCAAGTGACAATCGATTATTTTATTGTATTTTCTTTCCTACTTTCCTACTTGCGATAGTGTTGTTTTTTTTTTAATTCCAATGCTACTGGAAATGCATAATAAAAAGTAGCGATACTTATCCCGTGCGCATCGAGGTGACCGTCATTTTCCAAATCGACTTTTTTCACTTGGGCCTGCCTTACCAACAACGGAAAAAGTGCGAAAATCGCATGTTGATCGAACGCTGAAAGTACCGTCATTGAGGCAGGGGAAATTTCGCTCATAAATTTTTTTCTCCTTTCCGACATTGTTTTCAAACTGAAAACCGTCGTTTTGGGTCATAACCAAGTGCAACAAGTGAACCTGGAACGTAACGAGCACGCCAATGTGCACGTCCTACACCTGAATAGTACGTAAAAACGAATATATTGGCGCGTAAGCTGTAAAGTACGTTAAGCCCGTCGAAGAATCTCTCGACTCTAAGAATGAATAATAATTTTTTTACATTGAAACAGGAAAAAAGGCCATTTTGTAGGTAAAAAAACGTCCAGGAATCGCAGTGTTCTCTTTATTTCATTTTTCCCCAAACTCGCTTCCCTCTCGAGTGCGTGCTTTATCTCGATTTATCGACGATCGATAATCAAACGACGAAGCTGAGAAAAAAAAAATGCCGGCCGACGACGCGTGTTTCCCGAGCGTGTCGCCGCGTTCAGCGAAGCGTCGTATTTGCAAACATTGTACGACTCTTTGACGCCCTTGAGTTCCCATCTGCTCCCGTTGCGCGGTTTTTTTTTGTTCCATCCACCGAGGCAATCTTTTTTTTTTTCCCTCGTCTTTGCTTCTTTCGCTCTCATTTCCCATACGTATTTCGTACGCCACATCTAGTGAATTACGCCGCGTTACTCATACGTCCCGTTATAAAATTCGTAACCTCTTCGATACATCGCGCGCGCGTACCGCAGCAGCCACCGGATACTCTTGCAGCGCGTACGATAAACACGAAATTTTCCCTGCTCCGCGGGCGCTTTATACGCGAAGGTCCGCGGGGGAGAATCGTTTATACGAGAAGATCTATTTTCGTTCTCGACGCGGCCGAGCGAGAAAATTCTCAATCTCAGAGTCTCTTTAGCGCGAATGTTCGGCTGAGAGAGTGTCGAGAATAGTGAACGAACAAAAAAGACGACGGAAGAGAAGGAGGAAAAGCCCAATTCGTTTTTCGAAAAGATTTCGACACGACGAACGATGCAAGCAACACCGGAGGATTTGTTGATCGTGTATCCGGTGACAGCGAGAATAATCTTTCAAACGACGATATGGCCCATCGTGATCGTCGGTTTGGTCGGCAATGTCGGTGTTATTTTTCGCATATTTTTCGTCGACGTCACGAAAAACTGCCATCTGAAGGCGTTTTATCGAAGCTCGCTTCTCTCGCTCGCGATTTCTGATGTTTTGCTTCTCGTTACTTCCGGTTCTAATATCCTGGCTTCTTTCGTCGGAAGTACGATGTTGTGGGCACTGCCAAAGTGGTGCTGCA
Source organism: Heteropelma amictum (assembly GCA_959613375.1). NCBI lineage: Eukaryota > Metazoa > Arthropoda > Insecta > Hymenoptera > Ichneumonidae > Heteropelma > Heteropelma amictum. The sequence continues at coordinate 35,760,223 of OY390720.1, forward strand.
GCGCCATACCGTATCTGCAAACGGTGGCCATTCTCGTAACCTCGCTCACACTCGCCGGCATCGCCATCGACAGATACGCCGCCATCAGATCCAAGTATCCATTGTCAAAAGGACTGGAATGGCATTCGACCGTCGCCTTCGTAATCGGATTATGGACCGTCGCCTTTGCCGCCTCTTATCCCGTCCTCGGGACTTACACCGCCGAGTCTCTCGTCGTTGTCAACAACTCTACTTACTACGAGTGAGACATTTTTAGGTTATGAATTTTTGGCCATTTGAGAACGTTTCGAAGTTCATACGTCATCGCGATTCTCCTTTTTTCGACCCTTTGAGACACACTTTTTCGCGCCGTCGATGATTCTCGGTCGTTTTTCGCGAATTTATCGTCGGATTTGCGGAATTCGAAATTGCGGACGCGATATGGCGCACGGAATTTCGACGCACTGGCGACATTCGATGAAAACTGGTACGGGAGAGTTATCGGGGGTGCTGTTGGGTTCTTGACGTTCGAAATTCGGAAACTCCCGACATTTCGGATTTTTGTGCGTCTCGTTGGTTCCGCCATTTTGAATTTTGAAAATCTGATCGTGGATTCGAAATCAGCGACCTCGAGAACCCCTGTATACCGATATTCAAAGAAATTTCAAAATTTTTCCAATTTTCGTACGATATATCGGATCCGCCATTTTGAATTTCGAAAATCCGATCGCGGATTCGAAATCAGCGACCTCGAGAACTCCTGTATACCGGTATTTGAAGAAATTTCAAAATTTTTCCAATTTTCGTACGATATATCGGATCCGCCATTTTGAATTTTGAAAATCCGATCGCGGATTCGAAATCAGCGACCTCGAGAACCCCTGTATACCGATATTCAAAGAAATTTCAAAATTTTTCCAATTTTCGTACGATATATCGGATCCGCCATTTTGAATTTCGAAAATCCGATCGCGGATTCGAAATCAGCGACCTCGAGAACCCCTGTATACCGATATTCAAAGAAATTTCAAAATTTTTCCAATTTTCGTACGATATATCGGATCCGCCATTTTGAATTTCGAAAATCCGATCGCGGATTTGAAATCAGCGACCTCGAGAACCCCTGTATACCGATATTCAAAGAAATTTCAAAATTTTTCCAATTTTCGTACGATATATCGGATCCGCCATTTTGAATTTCGAAAATCCGATCGCGGATTCGAAATCAGCGACCTCGAGAACCCCTGTATACCGATATTCAAAGAAATTTCAAAATTTTTCCAATTTTCGTACGATATATCGGATCCGCCATTTTGAATTCTGAAAATCTTATCGCAAATTTCAAATCGCCTTTACACTATATGTTAACAATTTAAATACAAACTTTGATCCTAACGTATCAAGATACAAACGAAAAAAAGACTGGGTTGAACAAGAATAGAATAAAGGCTACTTCAAAAGCGCAAAAACGAGTTCCAAAAAAGGTGGCATTTTGGAATGTTACTATACACCGCAGAGGGTCAAGACAAATGTCGAAATTTCCTATCGAAATATCGCTTTTATCCATAATTTACACACGTCGCGGATATTATATCAATTTCATCCGAAGTATCGGCTTTATGGACCTACACTAAAATTGAGATAAATCAACGAATAAAAGAGAGAAATAATATTTGTGTAACTAATTGTTATAAAAAACATTACGAATGCATCAAGCGCAAACTCGTCTTCTTTAATGTCATTTAAAATGTAATTTTGCATACTTTTCAATGAATTCCAATTAATGCCTACGTCGATGTAAAAAAACTTGACGTTAAAAAAAAGTACACTTCGCGCTCAAGATTTTATGTGCGATTATCGGCGTTATCGACATAATCATTTTAATCTCGCTTTTACGATCCAGGGGCACCCTGTGCATCGTTGCTAATCGCTCCGAAGCCTCCATCGTATTTACAGCACTGTTTGCAGTCATTTTCGTTCCACTGGCCATTGTATTTATCCTGGTGCACGCGCTTCTCGCTCAAAATATTTGGCAAAGAAATTCTCCGGCTGATAACATCGACCAACGACCAACGAATGATTCCTCGCAATGCAGTAACGAAAACTCTACAGGTGAGCAACGAAATGCCTCCAATTCGGCGTTTCAAAAATCGGTATTCAAATTTCTCACTTGACAAAAAAATTCAAATCGAAAATTTCTACAAAATAATTCAGGATCCTTCGGTTTATCTTCATTCGGCGAGAATACGAAAATAATCCAGAAAAATAAATAAACATTTTCGTGCAAAAAAATTACCGTGAATAAATTCGATCTTTGATGACAAAAAAATATCGATCGGTCCAGGTCGAAAATTTTCCTTATTCGAGATGAGATAAAAAAATTTTGAAACAAACTTTGCAAAATTTCCAATAAACATTTCCGTTGTTTAGTCAATTTTTCACCATCGTAATTATCGAAGAAAATACGTTTCGTAAAATATTCCGAAATTTCGAAAACCGCCGTTTCGATATATCCGATTTTCAGACGTTTTTTTTGACTCGCGGTGTCTTTTCTGTTTTCAAGTCTCGACGAACTTGGGAAAATCAAAGAGTCCAGCAGCGAGGAAAAAAGTGCGACCGACGCCATCCCACGTGGCCAGAAAGAGGCGCACTGCTCGCGTCATTTTAGTTTTGATATTCGTCTTTACGATATGTCGCCTCCCTCATTGGTCGTTTCTCATCTTGAAGCTTCATTTAAAAACAGCTCAGAGTTATCTGCGTTACGTGCAAGCCGTTCTCACGATATTGTCACTCTTCAACGCTGCCCTTCATCCATTTTTGTACGCTTTTTTGAACGAGGCCCTCTCATTGGTCGCGTGGATTCGCGAAAGATTTGAGAAAAATCGCGATCCACCGATCGCGAATGTGCCGACGATTCCCGAGGAAGGAATCGCCGGAAATCGCAGCGTCAAAGTGCCACGCGGTCCGTATCACATACCGTGAGAGATCAAACTTATTCGAAAAACAAAATGTTGTTTTTCGAAAAACTTTCGTAATCTACACAAATTTGTGCAAAGTTTCTTTCGCATCGCTGAAAAAAGCCTCTTTTCCCTTTACGTTGAAACAAATAAAAAAAACAGTGAAAAATGCAGATTTTGCGGATAGAAAAATCGAGAAAGTACGACCGACGTTGAAAGTACATTTTTTTTTTGACAAAAAACAACCGAGAAAAGGTTTTCCGTCGAAAAATTGAAAATTCAAATCACCATCCTTCTTCGGGAGAAACGATGAAACGTGCAACGATGAAAACGTGATAAAATGAGATGAAAAACGAAATAAATATGAGAAAATTAGCAACGATAAAAACATTCTTTTTATTGCGGCAAATTCCCTAAATCGTCGATTCGTTCCGCAAGAGTCGCAAAAGTTCCTCACCGGGACTATTCGGCGGCTCGTTTCTCAATAAATATCTCGCCCGTTCCAGCAATTCGATTCTGTTCTGTCCCGGACAAGAGGCGAGTTCGCGAAGCGCGACCGCGCTGTAAAGAGCCAAACGTGCGCCATGAGGATCGACGATCGTCGCAGTGTCGATTATCTGTTTGCAAATTTTTGCCTTCTGCGGATCATCCGGTGAGAGAAGTTGCATGAGGGAATGACCCACGGATATGCAGTGCTGATGTCCGGGATGAAGAAAAACGCTCAATCTGAATAAATCATACAAAAAAAAAGCAAATAATTTCAAAGAAGAAAAATCTCTCGCTATCGAAGCATCATTTTTCCAATTTCGCGGGTCGATTATATTTCTCTGTCCTCTTTATACACGACGAATGAAAAAATGCAAAGTGCGTCTTTTCTCTTCCTTGGGATTTTTCGGTACAACTTTCATCCACTGAAATTTTCCATTTCGAAATTAAATACGACGAGAGTAAAAATCGCCAATTTTCATAAACAAGCGATTATTGTCCCAATTTTTTTCGAGTTACAAAATCGCTTTTAATCCGACACCGTTGAGTTTTTTTCTCGCGTTTTTTCATCCTTAGCATTTTTCAGTATAAATTTCATCCACTGAAATTTTCCATTTCGAAATTAAATACGACGAGAGTAAAAATCGCCAATCTTCATAAACAAGCGATTATTGTCCCAATTTTTTTCGAGTTACAAAATCGCTTTTAATCCGACACCGTTGAGTTTTTTTCTCGCGTTTTTTCATCCTTAGCATCTTTCAGTACAAATTTCATCCACTGAAATTTTCCATTTCGAAATTGAATACGACGAGAGTAAAAATCGTCAATCTTCATAAACAAGCGATTATTGTCCCAATTTTTTTCGAGTTACAAAATCGCTTTTAATCCGACACCGTTGAGTTTTTTTCTCGCGTTTTTTCGTCCTTAGCATTTTTCAGTACAAATTTCATCCACTGAAATTTTCCATTTCGATATTGAATACGACGAGAGTAAAAATCGTCAATTTTCATAAACAAGCGATTATTGTCCCAATTTTTTCCAATTTACAAAATTGCTTTTAATCCGACACCGTTGAGTTTTTTCTCGCGTTTTTTCGTCCTTAGCACTTTTCAGTACAAATTTCATCCACTGAAATTTTCCATTTCAAAATTGAATACGACGAGAGTAAAAATCGCCAATTTTCATAAACTTGCGATTATTGTCCCAATATTTTCCAATTTACAAAATTGCTTTTAATCCGACACCGTTGAGTTTTTTTCTCGCTCAAACTGTGCCTTTGCGTAAAAACTTTGATAAAATTCCTGAAAGTTTACCTCGATAAGAGATCGCTGAGAGAGTCTTTCCGGGCTACATTCATGGCAGCGTCAACATCGTCGGCGAGTCTTTCCGTCAATTCCGCGACTTCCGAAGCTGCGAGAGACCCGGGACACGCCGTGCAGGACCAGTCGGACTCGCTATCGAGAGGATCTTCCGGCACTACGAGACCTCGCCCGCAGAGGCACTTTAGAGTGCCGAGATGACTCCCGAGTTCCGTTGGATCGGCGCAACGCTCGCAGCGGCAAGAAAAATATTTCGTCGTGACGAGATGCTCTCTGCGAGCCCTCGTGGACCATAGAGCATGAGTGTACATCGTGCTTATGTGGTCTCCCCTTGAGAGGCAAAAAAAAAACCGAACCAAGCGATGAATCGCACCATTTTGCTCTCCCTCAAGGTAGTCGTCTCGTGAAAATTGTTTTCTTATAAATCGCACAAAATTTCGATAGCAGATTCAGGAAAAGACAAAACGGAATTTTGTATCGTAATTTACCAACTTTCAAGCCTGAAAATACCTCCAAAAAATATGACCAAATGTTGAATTTCATTCTCCAAAGTGTATACTCGGAATATCTCCTCATTATTACGAAAAAAAAACACGACGAAATGAGGCATGCAAAGAAACAAAAAAAATGATAACGGTTCTTCAGTATTTTTTTTGTACGACCAAATTCTCACGAATTATTGATTTTCGACGCACAATTCGATCCCGAATTATCGACATTACGATTCTAGAACGAACCTGCATAATAAATACAAAATTTTCGAAAAATTCAAAAAGACATGTGTGAGAACTTTAGAAAAATAGAAAAGATATGCAGAAACGGAAGTGAAGAAAATGGGAAGGGGAAAGGCGGGGAGAATGAAGGGAAATAGAGTATAAGAAAGAGTAAAAGGTTAAAGGATAGAGGAGTAGTAGTAAACGACATGATTGATAGTGAAGAAAGGAAACAAATAGAATAAGTAAGATGATGAGAAGATGAATGTGTAAAAAGTATTTTGTAAGAAACTGAAAAGTTGTACAAATAAAGCTCATATATATACAACATTTTCGGCCAGATCTGTCTCGAATGTTACGCAAGTTTTCGCACAACGGCTGGCGAATGAACTTTTTACCTCAACTATCGCGAGAAAACTACCGCAAAAGTCACGACGTTTACGTACTTTTTGATGGACGTGACGGCTGTCACAGTAATTTTCGGCCGTCCCTTTGCGTCAATGGAAAAACTGTGGCGTGTATTGGCGATGCAACTGTGCTCGAGCAAACAAGCAGTTTCGTAAATCGCCGCGCACCCTTCCGGAGGATTCGTTTCGAGCGCATTAACGTCGATCAGCCCGCAAACCTTCGGCAAAATTTTTCTCGACGATGGGTCCATCGCGAGAAGAGGCGCCAGATGATCAGCCGCAATAAGCGATTCCTCATAAGCGTCCGTACCCGGCCCGCGGCATTCCTCGTGACTCTGAAGTTTCGCCAATGCCGACCAACCCTTTGGATTTTTCCTCCTCAGTATCAAGACTCTCAGAGCGAGCAGAATGTTACACCTGTCATCGGAAAACGAATCAATAAAAACGGGATGAAAAAAAAGGGCGACGAAGGAATACGACAAGAGTCATACAACGTAAATCACAAATGCGAATCGAACGATGAATCTGTCGGATATCAATTACACCATTGATTTATGCGATAATTCTGTATCGATTCTCACATCGGCGTTATATTTATCGAATAATTAACAATTTACCTTCGTAACTTTTTTTTTTCGATCAGTTGAATATTAATTATCCAATTAATAAGTTTTGCCATAATTTAGTGTGAAATCATACGATACCTCGATTTTATATTTACTCAATAATCAATAAATGAAAAATTGACCATTCGTCGATATAATTCCTCTGTTAAGGCCGTGGGGGATACCCCCTCCCCCATCGAAGCTTAGAAAGATTCTCAGGTAAAACCTATAAATCGGATCGGTTTGAAATTTGTTGTGGGTATTTAGTGATATAGCCCGGAGGGACTGACGACTTTGGAATTTCGAAATTTTGAAAATTATTTCACTCTACAAAAAAATTGTCTTGCAAAATTTCGAAATTGCGAAATCGTCATTCCCTCCGTGTTGTGTCACTAAATACTCACAAAAAATTTCAAATCGATCCGATTTATAGATTTTGCCTGAGAATCTTTCTAATATTCGATCAGTTGAATATTAATTATCCAATTAATAAGTTTTGCCATAATTTAGTGTGAAATCATACGATACATCAATTTTATATTCACTCAATAATCAATAAATGAAAAATTGACCATTCGTCGATATAATTCCTCTGCTAAGGCCATGGGGGATACCCCCTCCCCCATGGAAGCTTAGAAAGATTCTCAGGCAAAACCTATAAATCGGATCGGTTTGAAATTTGTTGTGGGTATTTAGTGATATAGCCCGGAGGGACTGACGATTTTGGAATTTCGAAATTTTGAAAATTATTTCACTCTACAAAAAAATTGTCTTGCAAAATTTCGAAATTGCGAAATCGTCATTCCCTCCGTGTCGTGTCACTAAATACTCACAAAAAATTTCAAATCGATCCGATTTATAGATTTTGCCTGAGAATCTTTCTAAATTTCGATAGGGGAGGGGGTATCCCCCATGGCCTTAATTCGAATAATCGATTTTTTTTTCTCACACAGGTGTTGCAACTTTCGAAATTTGTAGTACCGATATTCGCCGTCGATTTTAAACAAAGTGCAAAGTGCACTCGTCTGTTTTTCTTCTCACCTTGGTATCATGCGAGCTTTTGCGAGAAACATACACTCGACACCGTGACGATTTTCATCGACGAGTCCGTCGCAAGAAACTTCGCAAGCGTACCAGCCGCATCCTGGACACTTTGTGCGAACGTTCGAACCGCCGCAGCCCACGCAAATGATCCTCTCCGCGTGAGGCGCTGGCCCCCAAACAATCGGTGATTCAACGACGACGAGATCGTCCTCCTCGAGGTCCCTCGCGGCGGTCAAATGTCGGCCGAGTCTTTCGTCTTCTTTGATCTCCCAGGCGCGACACGAAGATTTATGCTCCGACCAGTCGGCGCGTTGATGTTCCTTGCTGCAGTAAAAACGCTTTCGACAACCGGCGCAACGCGACGATGCACTTTTCTCACAAACGGCGCAAGCACCGAGCATCGAAGCTTCCTCGTTTTTCCCGCTCATCATCGATTACCTCGCGTCTGAACAAAAAAACAAAAGCGAATAGTATAGAAAAATTAATAGCCGAGAAATTCATTAAAAAAATGTTATAATTGTGTAGAAAATACACGTATGTGTTTTTTTTTTATAATTTCTAAAATTAAAAAAAAGATCCAATCGTAAATTTGTAAACGTGAAGTGAAACGAGGCTCTCGTTTTGAGACAAACGGGGGACAAAAATTAATTCGATAAATTGAGGGAAAATCGCGAAATTGTCAGTATTTCCGTCAAATTCCAAGCGTTTTTGCTTTTTTTTCTTACATAAAACGTGTAAATATATTCAATATCGAGTATTTCGTACTTTTAATGATAAAACGGAGAATGATGTATCGAATTTTTTTTTACGCTCAGAAGATGCGATGGATCCCGCTACGATCCGAGTTGCGATGAATTTTTAATGTTCTCAAGACGCGCTTCCTGCTCGGCCGACTGAACAACTTTCTCGTAGAATCTCGCGTAAAGAGGAGACGAACGTCCGACTCGGCGTCGTGCACTAGCGTTGGAGTTATAATTATAACGAAACTAGAATAGAATGACGAGGTGGTGAAGCGAGATCGAGGCGGAAGATCTCGCGTTGAATTTTTTTCCACCTCCGCCGGGTCTGTTCGCCGAGAGTAGGAAGTCCTCGCGGAGTGTCCCATGTGTGTTATTGAAATATTCACCGCGGGTAAGATTTACAAGCTGCGTTTGACATTCCCGAGGATCAACGTGCAGCCTCCGATGCTAAAGAGACAAAAAACCGACAGAAATGCAGCATCGTGAATCAAATCATTGGAAAAATCGTGAAAAAACCGAGGAGAGCAGCGCTGAAGCAACACACGGATGCGAAAGGACACGGGAAACATGCGCGAGCGTTGTCGAGGAGGAAAAAAGAAGAAGGAAAAGGAGGAAATCCATCTATCGGTGTAAGGAGCGAACGTTGACCCCGGCGGACCTTAAAAGGCAAACGATATTCCGAAAGTAAGTTACGAACAACGCGAGGTTCTTGAGAAGAAACGAGACGTCTGTTTTCTCGTAGTAAACTCTCGCGAAGAGTCTTTCATTAACATCGAAGACTCCTCGTTCTCCAAAGAAGTGTGTGTGTGTGTGTGTGTGTGTGGGTATAATGGATAAGCTTCGAAACTTTTTCTTCGTGCGCTTTGAGCATCTTACCCAGTAGAAAAAGCAGGATCTGCACTGGCATCCTCGTTCGCTTCTTCGTCTTTTTCTTCTTCTTCGCTCATCTTCCTCCTGCTCGCTGTGTGTTATCCAGTGACTCGCTCGTTCCTCATCGAGCGTTCCTTATTGCCAAATAAGCGACGACCTGCCACACGTTTCTCCCTGCATTCTCCGCGATCTGCGAAACAAGTCGCAAGTTTGACGCGATTGTTGTCTTCGATCAAACGAGATACCCGTACGATGGAAAGGAAAATTCGAGAAAAACATTACTCACCCAGATTTTCGCCATATCAGTCGAACTCCTCTCGATGTTTTCATCTTCTTTGGAGTGGAATGCCACTTCGATGGAAGTATCTGAAAACGAAATGAAGATTTCTTAGCTTTGAAAATAACGCCCCAAAGTTGGACTTTGGTATCGGTGAAGAAAAACAATAAATGAGGCCTTCGTTCTTCGTTTTCGTGATTCTTTACTGAGGCGATCGACGAGATTCATCGATTCTACGGTTTGTCACATTTTTGCATTGCTCATTGCGCAAGAAATCGTCTTACGTGTACAATCGTGGTTACACCTCGATGGAAGTATCTGAAAACGAAATAAAAATTTCTTAGCTTTGAAAATAACGCCCCAAAGTTGGACTTTGGTATCGGTGAAGAAAAACAATAAATGAGGCCTTCGTTCTTCGTTTTCGTGATTCTTTACTGAGGCGATCGACGAGATTCATCGATTCTACGGTTTGTCACATTTTTGCATTGCTCATTGCGCAAGAAATCGTCTTACGTGTACAATTGTGGTTACACCTCGATGGAAGTATCTGAAAACGAAATAAAAATTTCTTAGCTTTGAAAATAACGCCCCAAAGTTGGACTTTGGTATCGGTGAAGAAAAACAATAAATTAGGCCTTCGTTCTTCGTTTTCGTGATTCTTTACTGAGGCGATCGACGAGATTCATCGATTCTACGGTTTGTCACGTTTTTGCATTGCTCATTGCGCAAGAAATCGTCTTACGTGTACAATCGTGGTTACACCTCGCAGGAAGTGACAATCGTCCGCGTTTTATTGGCAATAAATATGTAACGACTGTTGACGTAATAATCATATATATATATATATATATATATATATATTTATATAATTTATTTGTTGAACGTACGAACGAAAACTTTTTATAGCGCGTCTATCTCTCTCCCATTTCATCTGTAACTCTCAGTGAGAACCTTGCATCAGAATCATATACAAAAACTCTTCGTCAATTTCTCCGATAGTTGCGGCATTTATTCGATATAAAGGAAATTAGCGTCTGCGGCGTTAATGCCTGTCACGAAACAGCCGACAAAGGGCATCCACGTACGAATACGAATTATTTATATACATACACTTTTCTCGCCATGTGCAACAAATGGTCGCACATTGATTGGCATTATAATAATTCGAGACTCGATGTACGACGCTTGAGTGGAATATAGAAGGGAAAAAAAAACGAAAAAAATATCGCCACGGTAATTAATGCGGAAAATTCATCGCATCGACGAATTTGATGTCGAAGATTTTTATCCCCCCCTCGGAGAAGCTGCGCAGGGTACGAAAAACCCTCTAAGGTCTCGATACGACTTTTCTTTTCTAAATACGGCTAATTTTTTCGAGATCGATCGCGTCCCCGTAAAGATAATGGCCTCGATTTGGCTTTGATGAAAATTTCGACTTTTGACGATTTTTTTTTTTTTTTTTTCATCGACTCAAAGACTATTTCGCACATTTATAAATCTCCGATTTAGGGCAATAACGGTAGATCTCTGATTTTTCGACGTGCCCATGTCGTACGGACGAAAAAATAATAATAACGTGGAATTCATTGTTTTTAACTGTACAAATTCGATGGGACAAAAGTGGCCGCGAGAAGCAACGGTCGTCTTTGGCGTGTCCATCGTTCGCTCGCGTTTTTGCCCGAAATTATTCGAATTGTCTGTCTCACTCTCTCTCTCTCTCTCTCTCTTTTGTTCTTCAACAGCGTTTATCGATACAAAAGGTAATTACAAACTACCGCGATGGTGCATCGAACTTTCGTACATTCAATGCAGACTCGTTATCGCTTTTAAATAGTATATCGATACAAAAATATCAATCGGTTTAAAATTATCGTACAACGTTCCCAACGTTTTTTTTTTGTATTTTACGATTACTATTATTACTATTTCCGTTCTTCTTCGTTTCGTGTTTCAACATCGCTTTTACGAGAATTTGCGAGATTTACTCGAAACCGGAAGTCACTCCAGAGCCTCGAGAAAATGTCACCAACACGCACATCCGCCGAACAGGTTGAACATTTCGAGATTGACGGACCAAAGTTTTTCAAACACCTATTCGAAAAAATCTATTTTATCTCATTGCGAATGAGGCCTCGTCTCATCGCGCATTACGGTGGGGCTGAATAACGAAACTTTGTCAAATAAGCTTGTCATGAAAGAAGATGAACGAATGAAAAACACGGTATTGAAAAGACGAAGAAAATCAATGTAAAATTATCATACAACGTTCCCAACGTTTTTTTTTTTGTATTTTACGATTACTATTATTACTATTTTCGTTCTTCTTCGTTTCGTGTTTCAACATCGCTTTTACGAGAATTCGCGAGATTTACTCGAAACCGGAAGTCACTCCAGAGCCTCGAAAAAATGTCACCAACACGCACATCCTCCGAACAGGTTGAACATTTCGAGATTGACGGACCAGTTTTTCAAACACACTCGACCGTCATTCGTCGCAAAATTCTTGAAAAAATCTATTTTATCTCGTTGCGGATGAGGCCTCGTCTCATCGCGCGTTACGGTGGGGCTGACTAACGAAACTTTGTCAAATAAGCTTGTCATGAAAGAAAATGCACGAATGAAAAACACGGTATTGAAAAAACGAAGAAAATCAATGTACGTAGAGACGATGGAAAAAGAAAATCACAAGAGGCTTGTCTCGCAAAGTGTAAATGATGAAAAACGATATTTTGCCAATCTCTGTTTTTCTCTCTCTCTCTCCCTCTTTATCTCCCTCTGTTTTCATAAAAATAACGGAAAAGGCTAACCACAAAAGCCCACTGTGATACTATTGGCTATAGTCCCTTTTTTATAGAATTTGCATCGCCGTTAATGACGCGCCTCGCTTTTTCAAAGTTGCAACGTGACCTGACGAATCGCCCAACGTCGTTGCACCTACAGGCCAAATTGTAAACTATGAGAGACGGCGTCTCGTACTCGTTCGGCACGATACCGTCGACCGAAGATTCGAAGAAACTGAAGAGCGGAAACCATATTCTCGTCCTGTTTGAATCGCGCTGCATCAACGCTTGATTGTTAGCCAGCGTGTGATAATAGAGGAAGAGCCTAGAGGTTATGTAGAACGCGACAAAAACATCGATCGAGTAGTGCTCGTGCGCGGCGAGAATGAAAAATATGCCAAACATGTTCAGCATCCACGTAAACGTGTGAAGAAAGTACAAGTTTCTCGGAGTATCTGGAAGAACGAAAAAAAAAAACGAGACATTGTTAGAAAAACTTTGCGATCTCTCGGAAGGATATTCCGTAAATTCTTGTACGATGCAAAGATTGAACGATAATTTATTGTGCAAATTTTTCCGGTTTTTAAGAAAAGCCAGTTGGGATGTATATTTTTCTTGTGATTTTGGTATAATCACAAAAAGGTTAGAAAAATTATTCTCACATTCCGTTATGAAGAAATTCAGCATCGTCAGCGCCACCGTGTGACCGCTGAACATGTAATCGCCGCAGGTTCTTACACCCTGTATCGACATACCAGCTCCGCGCCATATGACGTATGCCATCGCGATCTTGTTGTACAATTCGCCATAAGCGGTTCTACGACACGAAAACCATTATTGTTATTACGCACATCGAACACCGTTGCGTCTATTTTTCTGTCGCTTATGCTTTCTTTTTTACTCCCAAGGGTGCGCGGGGAGGCCTTACCTTGCCCACGGTTCGTCGGATACGGTTCTCGGCTGGCACTGAAGGTGCGCTCCCGGTACGGACAGGGACGTGATGAGCATCGTTACGCATCGTAGAAGGAAAACGGTGCCCGACAGAGCGAAAAATCGTCTCAGCAATATGAATCTTACAGAAAAATATTCGTATCGATGAAACACGGATTTTCCGTCCTCGGAGGACAAAAAAACGTAAACTCTTCTCGGGGGAAATGACAAGTTTCACGATATATTTACAATTACTCGAAATTCGTAAAAATTTGGGCTGAAATTGTTGAGGATTCGCGAGAAAAATTTGGAAAAACATACTACTCGGTGACTTTTTGTCTCTTCAGCGTGACGGGAGGAATAAAAAATATTCGAGGTTCGAGATTTCGTGTTAGAAATTTCTGTACAGAAAAGAAAAAGAGTAAAGTCCTTTGACGCTTTTTTTCTCAGCGAAAACGACATTATCGCGAGATCACGATGAGACGTTTTTGTTCGAAATAAATCATTTTGCGCCGACGAGTACTCACCGATACTTGTGAAATATGAGAACAGCGAGCCATATCGCGAACAAAAGAGTTCCAGTCACTTCGCACATGTCGAATGCCCATGGTATGTGCGGCACATTGTCGAGAAATATGTCGGGCAATGGCGGATACTTTTTCATGTCCGGTACACGATCGTGCACAATCACCATCACAAATGCCGTAATCCACGTTACGATAAACAAATATCCGAGACTTATAAACGCCTTCCAGATTTCTGGCGGTAAATGCGACGCGTGACCGTCTTCGGAAACCGAAGCCGAGCAAAATTCAGGCTCCACGGAGCTCTCGTTGTTCGTACTGGGTAGCTAAAAAACATTTATTCTCCAAGTAGAAAAAAACCTGCCTGACGACGTTACCCGCTAATTCGATAAGAAAATGGATTTTCAATTATCAAGTTTTCCTCGAATCATTTACGGAACACGAACGATGCAATAAAATTGTGCGGAAAAAGTCGGACAAAATGCTCCCGTGGTTACCGACCGTTTTGCCAAAAATCCTCTATTACGAGATAAAATATTTCAATTTGAAGAGGAAGAGATGAGTTATCTTCGAAGAATTACCTCATGTTTCTGCTGCGTATAAAGGCTGCTAGAGGCAAACAGATCGATTTGGCCGAGTTCGAACAATAATCCAATATTTTCTCGCTGCAATCTCTTTATACTGATGAAAAGTTTTTTGTAAGGACCGAGCTTGTGAGGAGCGGTGTTGCTACCGACGATATCGTCCTCCTCTTTGAGAGTGAGCAACGCTTTGCCGTCGATTTCGTGGTAATTGAAGTACTTGACGTATTCCCCGTGTCCCAAATTCTTGAGCCAAACGTTCACATCTTCGCAGCTCCATTCTACTACGTTTTTAGTTGTCATGTCGAAATTCGACGATCCGACAAGATGTTTATTCCTATCCCACGACTTTGTCGATAAAGAGGGACGTTTTTTCTGAACAAAAAAATATGAAACATTCATTGAAACGATTCTGGAATTCGCGGCTCGCAAAGGTCTTCCGACAAAACGACAAAGCACTGAGAAATTGTCTTGGTCTCTGTTTCATCAATGAGCAACGGCTGGCAACGGTCAAGGCACGAGTTTTACACTAAATTGCAGGCCAACATTCGTGTACAAAAATTGTTCTCTTTTTCTCTTGCTCGCTGGTCAAAATAGACTTTGACCTCTGTGTCATTGCTCTCCTAGTCCACATAGATTATCGCGATTCTTATCTCCGTGCTTATAAAACATTCAAGCATTTATAAAATACTATTTCCAGCGCGAAAGTCGTTTCGATCGATTAGCGAGAACGGGAACAAAAAAGGCTACTCGGAATGTAAATATTTTGTCTTCACTATCGCAAAGGAGAAAGACGACAATGAAGCATTGTTTATGGTACAAAACAAATGAGCAGGAGCAACAGAATGGAATGATGTCGGAATGATAAGAATTGACACATACAAGTTATACGAGAGAATGATAATTTGTGAAGAGATAAATCTCGCATTACCCAAAAATCATTGTCATCTGTCCATCTCGCAATGAATATTATCGTTTTTCAGTAAACACGATTGTCGTCATTGAAAATTGTCATACCACGCGTCGTCCGCTCAATATAATTATATATCTGATGTCCTTTATTCGTTAATCAAACACTAAGGTTCACACTTAGGTGTGTACAGATGAAAAATGACAGAATGAAACGAAATTCTTATGAAAATTTTGTAAGATCGTTGAACTTTTGATTTGACGTATTACGCGGGATTTTTTATTTTCCGTGACAAGACCTCTCGCCGCAGTTTATTCACGACTTGTTTGTGTGCCACTGAAGCATCTTGAATGACACATGGACGAATGTACAGTTAGTCGCGTGAAATAACACGTCGGTAATTAGTGTACATACATATATATGCGCATGCACATGTGTGTGTGTAATGCACAGAATAATAAAGAAACTGTATGAGTAGGCGATAGTCATGTACAAAAAGAATGGGAGCACGCGTCGCCCAAGAGTTACTTCCATATATATACACACAAGCGTACACACACACACGCGCAATCGCGTATCATGTTAGTGCTTTCTATTTTACCAACTGTCGATATATATTCTTTCCTCACATGCACACACACACACAAAACACATATTCTCCCTCCTTGCGCGCCACCTAGCGTACGGCGTCATCGAGCAATCGAAAAAAACATTCCGTCGGATATAGAGAGATGTCTGTATGAAAATAAATGAAAAATTCAATGAATCTTTGCATTCTCTCTGCACATTACGCGAGCAAGAGATTCTTCAAATTAAAAGTGCATACATATTCCAGAAAAAACTCCAACTGCCGTTCGTTTTATACATATAGTGTTGGAGTTGCCAAAAAAACTTTCGGTGCTTTCGGTGAAGAGCGCGCGCATTTCGGATGATATTTCGGCGCATCGCACGCATACCTGCGAGCATGACATGTAGTTGTTAGTGGGGGAGAGATCCGATGAACACACAAGTTTCCTGCTTCTTCTCTCGCAATGTCTCGCGCTGGGTTCGTTGATTCGGAGACTGAGGAACAGTTATAGTCGGGAGATTCTAGCATGTTCGTGTTGGCTCGAAATTAAATGAATTCACATACATAAACATCCATATGCATCGGTGCAAAATAGCGATAAAAAAAACCGTCTACGTTTATATAAATTATTCATTAAACAAAAGCAAAGCCCAACGCAAAAGATCTCCGCTAATGTAATTTTCGGTTAATGTCGTACGCAAAAAAAAAACCGTTCGACCTTAATAAAAATCGTAACTTAAAGTTCGCGCTACGCGTTGTGCAAGTGTATAAAAAAGAATAAAAAAGAATTAATGAGCACCACGAGAATAAACTACGAGCGTACGATAAGCGTTAGAAGAGCGGACAACATAAGATAATGAGCGGTCAAAAGTTTCAGTATGACGAGAGCGGCGGAACGTTTTTTTACTTTTTATTATCATTTCTAGCGCTTATACTCGTACCTGTAACATATTATCTGTGGCCACGTTGTGAAAAACCAGGTTAGAAAAGAGAACATGCAACATTGTAATTTAATGCCACTTCATCGTTATCCCGTCCTCGTCATCAGCCACGCGTACAAAAATTACCGTTATACGAGAGGTCTCTCGTTCAATTACGAAGCACCAATGAATCGCATTCGTTTTACCGTTTTGACGAAAAAAATTACGAATTTTCCCATTTTTTCACGAACCTTTATTAGAAAAAAAAATCGACCATGCATCCTTGGTTTTTTCCCAATTCGATCGTTCGTGAAACATCTTTACTGAAGAAATTCCGTTTACGTTTTAATTAAGAAAATTCACTGTGTTCATAGTTAATACAATCACGGAAAAATCCAAAGGTCGATCGATCGAGTCGGCACTTTGGCGTATCGAAATACTCGTTTGCAAAGTTATCCGAGGCTCATGTTTTTCGTAACGACGCAAAGATTCGTTCCTCGAATAAAAAACGACTCTTTTTTTCTCTCTCAGATCCCAACGAAGCGTCGAAGGAATGCCGCTGCGATGGTTGCAAGAAAAAGAAGATTATACTGCAGCAAAACGACCCGTTGAAAGAGACAAGAGCGTTTATTATGTAAGGATCAATGTCCTCGCGGTATCTTCTTTTTTTGAATGAAAACTTACCGATCGCTCGATGTTGCAGCTGTTTTTACAATCCTAAAACTTTGAAATTCTTCAAACTTTTGTGATACTTGAAATTCTGAGAAATTCCGATTTGTCACTAGTGACTTTACTTAGTTACTTTACTAGTTTACTAGTTACTAGTTACTAGTTTACTAGTTTACTAGTTACTTTTAAACTAACGAAGCATAAAACATTGCAGAAAATTACTCATTGTTCTCGGCTGGGCGGCTCTCATACTGCTGGCCTACAAAGTATCTCAGTATGACACGGAAATGGCGAATTTCGATCCTTTCGAGATCTTGGAAGTTTCGCCTGTAAGTGCAAAAATGATGTTCGATAAAAAATACCGCGCCTGCGAGAATAAAAATAACAGCTTTTTTTATTTTTCATACTCGCGCAGGATGCGTCTCAAGCGGAAATCAAACGAGCCTATAGGAGGCTTTCTCTGATTCTACATCCCGACAAAGAAACTGGAAACGAAAAAACTTTCATGTTATTGACCAAAGGTACGTAGAAATCTGTATACATTTACCATTTTTCCCCTTCAAATTGGACGAAAATGATTCTGCGTTTGAAAGCCTTTTTTTGTCTGCCGAGCAAAGATAATTGCTCCGTCTGGAGTTTGCGACGCGTAATAATCGTTGATACTAACGCGCAGCTTACAAGGCATTGACGAACGAAGAGGCGCGAAAAAATTGGGAAAGGTACGGCCATCCCGACGGTCCGGGTGCAATGAGCTTCGGTATCGCACTGCCTTCGTGGATAGTCGAGAAAGAAAATTCCGTGTGGGTTTTGGGGCTTTATGCTCTCGTATTCATGATCGCTCTTCCGACCGCTGTGGGCATGTGGTGGTACAGAAGTATCCGCTATACCGGTGATCAAGTAAGCACCATTTTCCTCTCCACTGTCATTCACGACGATTTTTTCATAAGTGTTCGTCGGATAAATTGAAAAAAAATTCGTGCAATTTTATTTAAACGAACAATTCGACAAATGCCTAAAATCGATTTTTTTTTTCTCATTGACGAGATAAATTTTCTTGCGTACGTTTAGCGTCACATTTTTCAATAGTTTCGCTCGTTCGCGCAAAGATTGTGAAAAAAGTTGCAAAATGGCTGGTAAAAGTGAGCGCGCGTTGCATTTCGAAAAAAAACATCCACGTTCGTGATGAACGAAGGTTTTGGGAATTGAATTATTCTCGTTGTTTACAAGGTTTTGCTGGCAACTACGCAACTTTACTACGGATCCTTCAGTAAAACGTCCTCCACAACGATCAAACGTGCAATCATGATACTAGGCGCTTCGTGCGAATTCGCCAAACGCTGCAACGCCGAAATCGTCGAGAGACAATCCGACAACGAGGAAGTTCCGTCGGTAAGTCGTTCGCCGAGTGAAAAATCAGAGAAAGAGCCGCGTGGGTCGAAGAAAAGTGCTCAATCATCGTTCCTCCATATTTCAGCTCATAAAAAAGATCTGCAACTTGGGAGAGAAGAACAAGGAGCCACTTTTGTGCAATATGTACTCGATAAAAGCACGTGCAATCATTCACGCTCATCTGTCGAGAATCCCGCTCAATCCGGAAACTCTCGAGAAGGACAGACAATACATCGTCAAAAAGTGTCCTTATCTCGTGCAAGAGATGATCGTGTGCGTTAATCAATTGATTCTCCTGGCGTACGCCAGACGACGTGAGTTGAATAATTATTCTCGCGAGTATTCCCTCGTCGCGTCGATTTTGCACTTTCCGCGACAAAAACATCGCGTTTTTCCACAGTTTCGAGGCTTTTGCGGATTCAAACGGTCGAGAATTGCATGAGGCTCAGTTCGATGATCGTTCAAGGCTTCTGGGAATTCAAAAATCCTCTGCTTCAGTTGCCTCACATCGAGGAGGAACACTTGAAATATTTCCTCGCGAAAAAACGTAAGATCAAGAGTCTGCAACAATTTGCGCAGCTCAAGGGCGAGGACAGGCGACAAATTTTGCGGAATTTGTCGGACGAACAGTACGAGGATGTCATGAACGTGCTTGGTAACATGCCTTACATCGATTTCAAAGTCCAGTCGGAAGGTCAGTACTTGATAACGCCTCGATCATCATTGATCGGAGAAGTTTGTAACAATCAAATTTCGTCGCTATTGTTCCTCAAAGCGGTCGTATTTTTTCATTTTTTCATTTCGTTGTGTTTCTCGTCAAATCGCAAATCCGATTTTCCGCATGATCGCCAAAGCGTCAATATTTTATTTACAACAACGGAGTAGCCTAATAATTTTCCGAACGAGCGAGAGTTCGTCGAATTAAACGAGTTTCGTCATCGCCCTATCCAATTTTCAAAGTCCCAGGAAAAAGTGAAACGTCCTTCTCGAATCTCAATGACGAAACTTCCGAAATGACGGTCATGAAAATCGAACTTTTTTTTTCTTCATTTTCCATCACATTGATTTATATTTACATATTTTGAGATCATTGCCCCTGGGGTCTCTATACACTTATGGGATAGGATTATTTCATTTGCTTATTTTTTAAGTCGATGTTAAGGCCATGGGGGATAACCCCTCCCCTATCGAAATTTAGAAAGATTCTCAGGCAAAATCTATAAATCGGATCGATTTGAAATTTTTTGTGAGTATTTAGTGACACAACACGGAGGGAATGACGATTTCGCAATTTCGAAATTTTGCAAAAAAATTTTTTTGTCGAGTGAAATAATTTTCAAAATTTCGAAATTCTAAAATCGTCAGTCCCTCCGGGCTATATCACTAAATACCCACAACAAATTTCAAACCGATCCGATTTATAGGTTTTGCCTGAGAATCTTTCTAAGCTTCGATTTACGGATGTAACACATCGCCTTAATTACAATTTTTGCCTTTCAGCTGTATTGGTTTTTTGTTTTTGGCATCTGAAAATCGAACATTGAATTATCTTTTCGCAGTAATCGACGACGAGAACCCAACGGTTTATACGGCGAACGCGATAGTGACGGTGACGGTGGTATTGACGCGAAGGGATATGAAAGAATTGTTCGGTGACGACACGGTCAAGGAACAAACGGCGATAGACGAGGAGAAGCAAAATGGCGAAGGCGAGACGAACAACGTCGAAACCGCGGAGGAGCAGAGCGCCACGGTGGACAAGAAACCAGCGTGGTTGAAGCAGAAGAAGGGTCAGAAAAAGGCGCACAAGAAGAAGACGAATAAAAAATTAGCGCCGGCGAAATCAGCCACGCCGAAAGCCGGAAGTCAGCAGGAAGATACGCCAAAGGCGAGGAAAACGGAGGATAAGGAAAAAGCGGACCAGGAGTCTACCAAAGAAAAGCCATCGGCCGGTACCGATAGCGATGCCGAGAGCGACAGGAGCGAGGACGAGGAAGAGGAGAGCTTGAACGAGAAAAAAGAGGCAGCTTTTGAGGACGACGATTCCGAGTGGGAAAAGTGAGCTATATCGATCCTTCAACGTTTTTTCGACGGAAAAATCCGTCATTCGCCTAATAATCGCGCGAATGAGGAAAATGTTGGATTTTTCACGAAACTTCCGTTTTTTTTGACAAAATTTTACGTAATTGGGTAAAAAAAAAAAGCGAAAAGGCAGACTTTAGAAAAATCCAACATTTCCCTCGTTTGCATGATTATGATGCAAAAAGGAGAAATTTAAATCGCGTTTTTCAATTTTTTTCGGAAAATTCTGATAACTTTGTCTTCCGCAAGATTCCAACAGCGAATATCGAAGAGAGACAAGGTCCTGGAGGGCAGAGGCAACATCTCCCACGTGGTTCACTGTCCTCTATTTCCCGACGTGAAACAAGAGTACTGGTGGGTCTACATATGCGACAGAAAATCGCGTACTCTTCTGACTAGTCCGGTTCACGTGACCTCGTTAGTGGATACGGAGGAATTGCAATTACGCTTTACGGCACCCATGTGGCCCGGGGTTTACACATTCACCGTTTGTCTGCGAAGCGATTCGTATTTCGGCTTCGATCAGGCTCATGATATTAAGGTACGAAATCGCAACGAATCGCATATCCGAATTTACGTGCAAAATTGCGTCAAATTTCTTTTTATTATCGTCTTTTCGTGGTCAATCGCCACACTCGAGATGCATCCGAGATGGATCTAGAATTCGGGCAACGACGGAAAAGCGCGAATCACCGAATGTCGTGCGAAGCTGCTTTTTCTTTTCCTTTTCGTTTTGAAAAAATGTTCAATTTTTCGAATTCCCAATTTCTGATCCTCGATCGTTAATCGTCACAGCTGGACGTCAAGGAGGCGCTGGAAGTGCCCACGGAGCATCCGCAATGGGACATCTCCGACGAGGAAACGGCGGAGGACGTTGACGCCGTTGACGAACATTCCGAATACACGACTGACGAAGATATCAGTGACAATGAATAAACACTACGAAGTCATACATACCCTTCTCGAATTTCGCGATCGTGCACCATTTCATCGTGTCCAATATCGATCACCGAGGATTTCGAGAAGGACGAAAAAAACAAAAAATCGACAAACTCAAACGCGTCAATGAATATCTCCGTTTTCGTTCCTCAATCTGGGGGCAAACTTCCCGACCCTCTCTCCTTTTCCTCGCTCGTTGATCCTCTCCCCCGATCCCTTTTGTACTTAACGATCGTGCTCGAACAGCCCCAAAAAAGAAAAACGAGATGAAAAATTCAATTATTCGATAAAGAACTTATTAGCGATGGATCATTATGTGCGCGGAAAAATTGATCAAAGGGGAAAATCGAAGATCTCGAAAGGAATGCATGATGATAGTTCCATGCGGGAGTGCGGTGTGCGTGGTCGGTGCGTTGAGATTCCTCGACAATGACAGTGAAAAGGAGCGAGTAGCGAATGACACATTTTTTCAATGGACGGAAATGAGAATGAGAAAAGAAGCGACAAAAATATGATATTTATTTTACCATTGTTACTCGAATAACGGACTTTAGGGAGTACGTGTGCACAACTTTGTAATAAAAAAGAAGAATGGAATTGTCTATGTACGTTTAAACTCGAATTCGTCTCGGTTCGAATCTCCGATGAGCCTCTCACTTTCTTCTCGAGAGTCCTCAGAAAGCGTGACGTCTTTTTCTCGGGTCTCTCAAGCGTTGAGGCGTGACCGCGCGCGCGTTCGAAATAAACGCTCATTCGGATCGCGATACTCAAAGAGACGAACGAAGCACCGACGGTCATGAATGTCGTACGTGTGGTAAGTACAAAGCGAAAAGTAGAAAGAAACTCCAAACGTCGGGTGTACGAAAAATGTGTAGTTTAAAAACAAAAAACGAAAATCTGTATCCGCGAATGGTTTTTGAAACGTTGAGAAAATGTTTTAGCTATTTTTCGAGATGCATTTAACTCTCCATCAGGCGTTCCAACATGAGTAAAATTACGTTCGAACGAATTTTCTACGGGATTGAAAAAATATCTTTTTTTTTCTTCAATTTGTTTTTCTCTCCACAAATTCAGCAGACTTTGCCGTCGTCGGTACGCGGTGATGTATATCTTTTTGCAGACGGTTGAACATGTCAATCGAGCTTTGAGCTTTTATTTTTTCATTGTACACTTTTCAAATCCAATTTTGAATAAAGATCATTTTGGAGCGTATCCGAATCCCTTGTTTTTTTTTCAACGATAGCCGTGTCGACGTTGTTCCCCCGCGTTTTGAGCAAACGACGTGAGAAAACACAATTGCCTTTCAGATTCGACGATTGCTCCGCGCGTTGCTCGTTCTCCTGTGCATCATCGCGACATCGGAGGCGCTTTGTGAGCAAACTTAAATTCTCAAGCTTGGCGGAATTCCAAAGACCGGTTTTTTACTCAACGAGAACGAATTTCGCGAGCTTGACGATACTACAAAAATTGGAATGCAACGAGTCGCGATTTTCGATAATATCGATGTTGAAAAATGACGAAGTTTGGTCAATCGCATTTCGAAAATTTTTCGGTGTTTCCCCGCGTTTGTTTTTGATATTGAAAAAAGTGTGAGAAATTGAGAATTATTCGTCACTCCTAGGGTTTGCGGTTTCATTCATAGAGTGTTAAAAAAAAAGTTTCCAAAAATCTTTGAAAGTTTTTCGTTTTTCAATTTTTTCCCAACTTTTGAATAATCTTCATCGAAATTATTGAAGATTACGGTATTCGGTATCTCGGACACGATTTATTCTTTTCAAGTTTTTGCAGCATTATCGAGTTCGCGAAATTCTCAGGATATTTGATGGGATTTTTTAAGTGAAAGAAAAAATAGTAAGGTTTAAAACTGCGGCAAAAGATGAATCGACAATTGACAGACGGAATATCAGAGAAGCAAAAATTGATTTGCTTCACCGCTCGTGCGGTGAAAAAATTCAATGAAACTTTCGAGTTGAACTTTTGGCAGATTATTCAGCGTCCGAAAAAAGGGCCTATAAATTCATCGATTTATATAAAACTAATTATCCTCTGTGTATATAATTAGCAAAATTTTTGTCCATGCCTATTCAATCTGTAAAACAAAAATGTCCCTCAAACTTTCAATTTTTCGTCTTCGCAGCTCTTGGAAGACGACCGAAATATCGTAATGAAGGACCCGTGTACACTTACGTCAAAACTGACAAAGAGGGCAACGTCAAGTGGGGAGTCCGTCACTACGTATCCCGTGATTCTTAAAAATCATCAAACGGTACGACAGATTTACAAAACGTATTATGTTTATTTGTCACGTCATTAACATTCGTAGAAGAATCTTAAAAACCTTTGGACAACAAAAGCACTGAAACAAGGCAACATTTCGGAAGAATCATCGTGGGGCCGATATTTGGAGCTCAAAAGTCAAAATGTTCCAAATCTTCGATGGACGGACGAGAGTCGTCGAGGGACTGGATGCTGAAAGAAATTTTTTTTCAATTTTCATTTCCGATCTTCATCCGCTTAATGTCGGGGCTGTAACGAATGTCAATTTTTCTTGAAAACTCACAGTTGATGTAAAACTCTATTGTCGTATATAACGGTATCGTATTGCGGCATAGAATCTAAAAACGACGAATACCAATTTTGATCCTCCACGCTATGGGCGATCGAAATTTCCTCGTAATTCTTGCGGCAATGATCGACGAGGCCTTGAAACGAATCCAGGGCTGCCTGTAACTGCGATATATTTTTTTCCAGTTCCTTGATGCGTCTGTAAAAAATTTGAAAAAAATATATATCGTCGCTGTTACGATTATTCAATGCGCTCGTACGATGTTTCATTTTCATGGGAAATTTACGAATTTGTCGCAAAGTTAACGAACGATTCGTGAAAATATACGATTCTTTGCAAAAAAAGAAGCTCGGGGGAGTGAAAAAGGATCATTCACCTCACGGTCGTCTCGATTTCCGGAGATCGCGGCTGTTCGACGCGGAGTTTCAAAACGCCGTACAACAGTTTTGCCATTTCGTGAGGCGGACTGTCCCGCACGTGTCTAACGCGCGTGATCGACTCCAACAGGCGTTTCGCTTTTTCGTATCTGATGGGGGGGGAGGGAAAAAGCCGTGTCTCGATAAAGGAAAATTTACGAAAAATTGATCGCAGCGCCATTTCGGTTCTTTCCACTCACTCCAACGTCCATTTCTCCAGCCAACTGATCTCGGAAAATTTCTTCAAGTCGGAATATTCTTCGGTCAACGCGTTGATACTCGCCGTTACATTTTCCGTATTGTCGAAGAGCTTTCGCGTCTTCGGCATTGTCGCGTCCACGAGTTCTCTCAGACCTTGGCTCATTCGCTCGTACTCCGATGGTTCTTTCAGTCTCGTAAAGTCCGCCATCAAATCGTTGGCACTTGTTTTCAGAAATTTCACGGTTTCGTGAAGTTTCTCCAGCGCCACGTTGTTCAAATCGCTGAAACGTTCGTGCAAATTGTTTATCTTCGATAAAACGAACTTCGTCGTGAGAAAATTCGTCAATCATTGTTTTGATATTCCTGTAAAATGCTCGAAAAAATGTAATTAGCTTATCGCTCGTTGTGGTAACTCAAAAAGAATACAAATTATGTAATTGCGTGCACGAACGTTGTAATCGCGCTTTTGTCCGGGCAAGAAACAAGATATGAGGCTTTCTCTGAAAAAAATATTACATTTTTCACCCATCGATTGTTTTTTCCCACGCATGCATACTCGAGAAATCTTTGATTTTGTTTGTAATGACAATTTCGGTACGAAAAATGGTGAAACTTTGCTGTACAAGAATATATTTAAACGTTTTTTTTTTACTTTAAAAAACTGTGAAAATCGACGATTATTTGATCACGTGTCGATAAACAACTCACATGTTGAGGCCCAGTGCGAAAACGTACGAGCGGAAGAGATTGAGTTCCTGACTGACGAAGAAAACAACAGCGCGATAATGTCTCTTGAGACTTTCGTGCTTCAATGGTTTTTTCGGTTCAGCTATCATTCGTTGAATCATCCGCGATTTGTTCGGCGGAGGAATCTCACTGACGTAAGGTCCATCGGTGTGATAGACGTAGAGATGCGAATCCTAAAGACGGAAAAACCGCTCCGATCGGACGAGAGTGGAAAAAAAATGGTAAAAATCAAGATGCACACTCGTGGAATCATCGTGTGCGTACCTTTGTACAATCGAGCAGGGATGCTGCGGAATCTTTGAGAACATTGTAGCTGCAGTCGCTGATTATTTGATGGCTCGCGTCGATGCCCGTTTTGTCGCGAATCAAACTCTGCAATTCTCGTATCGTTATTCGAGGATCGACAGCGTACGAATCGAGTCGATAAAGAGGAACGACGAATACGTAGAGTATCTGTACATCAAACAAAAAAAAATCAATCCACATCGACGAACGAGTATAAGTTTTTTTTTTTTCAATTCGATTTTTTCATGTTTGAAATGTACCTTGAAGGACAATAAGGTTTTCAGAAGAGAGAATACAACCACCGTTTCGTGACCCTGATCGTCTCTACTTTTGCCTCTGCTCTTTGGATCCCATTGGAGAACTACTGTAAACCACTCTTTCAGCTTATCTCGCATACAACTGTGACGTCAACAATAAAAAAATGATTATCTCGTAAATCGTCGGGTCTCGCATGATTTTCTCTCTTACTCGGATACTGTTGTCGGAGCCTCGATCTGCTCGCCGAATATCACTGCTCCATCCTCCTCCCGTGCGCATACATGCTTATTTTCTTTTTTCTCCATATGTTTCATCCTACAAACGGCGTTGCGTTAACATTGAAACACCCGAGAATCGGTTTTTGAGCGTCCCTACTTGACTCGCAAATTTATACTCAACGAAAAATGTTTATTCAATTTGTAACCAAATAGATACTCGATAAGAAAACAATAGATTATACCAAAAGCGATATATTTGACTTTTGTGATTCCACGAGTCGGACCATTCCGGAAAATAAAATTGCAAGAGTGTGTCGATTCACGGGATGAATATTCTCGAAGTTTTAAAAGTTTACATTTTTGAATTTAAAAAAGTAACAAAATTGAGAAAACGGGACCAATGTTTGCTCGTCTATTTACCATTTCGGTGTAACGTTCATATCGGGAAGAAACGGCCGGTTGCCCGTGATAATTTCGTAGAACAATATACCCAGGCTCCAGTAATCGACAGAGCGAGTGTAGCCACCGGGCTTGCAGAGCAGTTCAGGCGCCAGATAATTGAGAGTACCGACCACGGAACCATCAATCGTGACATCGCTCAGTTCGCAGATATACCCAAAGTCTGTAAGTTTGTACGTCTTCTAGAATCGAAATGCAAAAAATAAGTCTTCAAAAAACAAGAAAACTTCACTCAATCTTGAACATTTCTTTATAAAACTGAGAACCGAGTTCTCCAATTGTTTACTGTACATGCCTGCCCTCTGGAGTGTTGAATAACAATGTTCTCGGGCTTTAAATCCCTGTGAGTGTAATTATGTAGATGGAGATAGTGTACGGCGGATGCAACATGTTGCATTATCCTCAGAGCTTCTTCCTCTTCGATGCCGCAGCAATTTGAAATCTCGTTTAAAACCTTCGTACAACAAACGAGGCATAAATTGGACGTTTTTCATTCCATCCGGAATGTATTCATCATGTTTGGCCAAAAAATTAACCTTTCTCAAATCTCCGAGACTGCAATATTCCATACACAACACCGGAAGCGGATCCTGAAGGTCGCACAGCTGCGTGGGAACGGGTTGGGTGCCGACGATATTCGGATGATCAAGAGAATTCATAGTTTCCACCTCGTGGATCCACCTTTTTTTCTGTTTCGTGGATAATTGTTTACCGTCTCCTTTGCAGCACTTGATGGCTGGAAATGTATAGAAAATTCATTGGAAATGAAAATCTTTGCGCGCGATGCAGCGAATGCCGAAAGAAGTATACATTGTATGTGTAGAATATAATTACACGGTAATCCATTCGTTTCTACAGATTTCTTATGAAAAATGTGACAATATGGCCGCACGTTAAATTTCTCCGGTATTGAGATTTTTTGATGAAAAATCAGTAAAAATATGAACATTGACGGATGAGATTGGAAAACAATGCGAAAAATGAAAAACTTCTTTTTAATCGTCGTGTTTTTGCGGACGTCGCAAGACACTGCATACTTTGCCAAGATTTTCTACTCTTCGATGGGTTTTGATGATGTAAAAATGGGAAGTTTTGAAATTGAACTTGCCGATAGTTTTCATCGTGTTTTGGTTTTGCCACAGTTGAACGACGCCGAATCCACCGGAGCCGAGATGCGATTGGCACAGCCAGTTATTGTCAGAAAGACTCGCCATTGTTGCAACAATTATGAGATTCGTGCGAAATACATTCTTCGCTCGTAACGGAGATAAGTCGAGAATTACGTCGTAGCAATGCGGTTTCTGTGTGCAGCTGCGTTTATGACATGCTGTCTGTCATTGAGTATATAATATATATTTTTAAAAGTGGAAAAACGCAATACTGAGGAAATAACAATGTATACACATATCTACGAAAGTGAAAAAGTGCGTGCTTTATTTTTATTTTTCTTTCGACGGGGGACTACGCGTAGTCCCGGCAAACAAAAAGAAGTGAATACGCGATGATATGAAAAAATTGTGCGATTTGTTGTGAAACAATGCAATGCGGCGTCACGCGTCAGTCATTTATTAGCAAATTCGCAAACCGGCGGGTGTAACCACGAGCATTGGTTCTCGCAAGTTCTCAGAGATGTCGCTGCGGCAAAACGTCGGTAGAACAGAGGAAGAAATCATCTCCAGAGCCACGTAACCTCTCTGCATACAGATGAGTTTAACTTTTTTTGAAACGAGAGCTATAGACGGATGGAAATAAGTACCGAATTTTTACCGAACTATTAATTTTTCGGAACAAAGAGTTAGTACACCGTCAAGTTCCATTTTTGTTTATATTTACCTTGCGAACGAAAACTCGGCAAAAATTCCGACTCGACGATAAATAAACTGCGTCACAAGTTTTTAAAAAACTTCTGACCTCCACATAATCTTATCTATAAACATCAATAAACACACGCTTTGAAGTTCAAAATGGAACGAATTTATCAGTATTTTATTAAATTATAACGATATGTATTTTTTTATTTTGAGTTGATTCATACAATTATATTCGTATTATCCACGTATCGTCATATAATCTTGATTGTATTGTACATATAATCATCCATACGATCAATCGCTGTATGTACAGTTGTGTTATTTTCACAAATAAAAAAGAAACCGCCTGATTATCTCCTCTCCACTCTTATCTTTATTACTTTTTCATTTCAACACATGTCCATAGAAAGTACAGCCACAGAACAAAGCTATACATATAAAGAAAAAGAAGAATAAGCTTCAATCCAAAATCGGCGAAAACTTATGGTCAGACTGAATGAATGTATTTATGCTTCGACACAAAAAATAGTCACCCTCGCGGGTTAACTTTATCAGTAAAACTTTAACAAGATTGATTTATACAGTGGCGAATTACAATTGATTTTTTTAATCATACTACGTATGTTTTTTCGATCTATTTTCATCAATAATATTGATTATAATATCTCGCGAAAACTTGGACCGTGAAATTGATTGGCTGACTCTTCAGGCTCGTAAAGCTCAAAGTCACCGTGTTGTAGCCGGTACCTCCGCTGACACGACGCGCTGTTGCACCATAGCCGTTTGTCGCTCGGTCGAACGCTCTAACGCAGGTTATCCTGTTGTATCCACCGACATTGAATGTCCTTTGTTCCGCGACGACTTGTTTCCAGATGGCACGCCTCTCGACTTTTTGCAGTAAGACCAAACTATCGTTGCCATTACAATACCCCAGGATCAAGTTGTGCGCGGCAGTGTTGGTATTATTAAGGCCGTAACGATAGGAATGAGAAATATATTTCGTTGCGGCGTTCGCGACGATGAACATCGCGAAAAGCAATGCGACAGTACAAATAACCCTTTTTCCGTGCATTCTCGAAAATTCTGTGCGAATACAACTCGGAGAGCTGGGATGGGACTCTACAGCGCTGCGTGGGCGACGCAGAACTGTTGAAATCGAAAACTCTTATCTGCTGTATAATAATAATATAGCAGAGATTCACAGCTTCATCAAATATAATAGAATATCTTTATGAAATCAACGGGATATAAATCTGTATCTTTATGGCACCCTAAGGAGTTTCGAGAAATGTACGATAAAAAAGTGTCAATGATATTTAACGTTAATGCCCCCAAGATGCAACTGTCCTTTCTTCATTGTGCAGAAAAAGTCGATTCATATACGGCGATACGATCGCAAAATGTTTTTCTCGTACACAGCGTCGGTTCTAAACGGTGGAAGTAAAATAATCCACATCATCCTTGATATAGACAAGAAAAGCTTTTATTAAACGGTGCCTGTGTAAAGATGTCATTTTACACATCTGTTTCTACAACTTTCGAATAATTCGTCAATTTTTCACAAAATAGTAATAAACTTTTCGATGTATTCGTACATGACACTTTCGACAATTGAATAAAAAAAAATCATCGCAACGACATTCTCGTTAAAACGATCGCAACGATTTTATTGTTAGATAAGCTTAAGCGGTTCCTTGTTCTTCTTTCGGAATATGATACGACGGTCGGTAATTGTTCTGCGTTGTTTTCACGCTCTCCCGTAGAGTTCGACAACGAAATGTATTCCGTGACTGCGCTGACTCTTGAAGCGCAGAGTGGCGCTGTTGGTGCCCGGACCGCCCTTCAACAGGGTTGCCGTTGCGCCCGTACCGTCCACTCGCTGATCCATCGCTCTAAGCTGGGTTATTCTCTCGTATTTGCTGATATTGAAAGAACGCTCGAGAGTGACTATTCGGAGCCAGGCCGATGGTTTTTCAACATTTTGCCTAAACACTAGACGATCACCAGGCAGACGAGCGCCAACGAGGAGATTGTGCGAAAGATTTTTGTTTGCGTAAGAATCGTAACTCCAATAACTTCCGGGTACACAATTGGCGGCGACGATAATCGACAGCAAAAAGACAAGAAGGCCCTTTCCGTTCATTCTCGATGCCTTATTTTCTTACTTTTCGGTGTTTATCGTCGTAAGAAATGGAGACTTGTGCTGATTGCGGATGCGTTACCTGCTTATATTAATGCATCCGCAATGTTTTCATTATCGCTCATCTTTATTTTTATCATTCGAATCGAATAATGCTTTTGTGCGTGTGCACATGTTTGTGCGTTCCGCGAAATCAAGTTGATACGAAGTGCATATGAGCTTTTGTTTATTGTAAGGTCTGATAAAATCGTTATCTCCGCAGACAATTGCGTATGTGGGGAGAAGCGAAATACTCCGTACGGTGCTCATTCTATGACTCATCGTCGCGCGTTTCAAGAAACTCATTCGCTCATCCCTTGTGATAATACGTGTAAGACACAGACACCGATCGAAACTCGATTGATTATCAGAAATCTGATTGAAATGTGACAAACACTTGACTGAGAATTGAAAAAAAAACTGAGACGATTATCATTAGCGCAACAGTTGGATTTATCTGATTCAACTTATTATTAGCTGTGAACACAGAATTTAATTCTCTTTTCTCGCGAAATTCGATTCAAGTGGGAAAATAGTAATTTATGGCGATAATTACAATTAGCAGAAAAAAATATTAACAGCGACATCTACAACTATCGGCACTCAACGATGATCACGTTTGGGGACGTCACAAACGCAGTCGCCCTTGACAAAATGGTGTTATCATACACGTGACGTATCTCGACAGGTATATGCGTGTGCATTAAAGTATTCACGCATAATTGTAAACACACCTTGCACCTGAGGCAACGGATTTTAGTAAACGTATAATAGCGATTCGGGATCTTGAAGACCCAAAAATTCAATGCATATCGTGAATTGCCAATTTCATTTAGAAAGGTATAGAGTTTGCACCACATGCATATAAGGTGCCATCCATTTGCCGTTGCGAATGCTTTTGATGCTTAATTTTCCTATACTTTATCATACAAATACGATCGCGCGTATAATTGTGTACAAGATCCCTCTAGCGTGGACTTGTACGAATTAGACAATATTTTACAATGCGTAAAGTATAATGACTGTAAATATGGGCCTTATGGTTTGTCTAGAATTGTTTTTCTCACATATAGAAGAACACAGCGAAAAAAAGGCTTTCCGCAACATTGGCCTCTGTGTGCCCATGCAGATCCGGTGGTGTCGAAAATTCTGGACGCCTCAAGTGCTGCCATCTCGGCGGGGATTGTGTGTACTATTCCCGAAGCCTCCGACGGTGAGAGACTACCACGGTGACCCACTTCTTGCCGTCTAAGGGTTGTCTCGGGGGCGGGAGGGGTCGAAGTGTTACAACCATGAAAAACTAAAAATTGAGTGACAGTCTGTCCGCGACCTAAACACCGTATTTTCCCATTCTCAGAATTCTTTATTCGCATAAAATCAACATTCGAGTACAAGCGAAAAAAATGTATTGCTTCGAGTATGAGATATTGAAAAATGATTTTTCCCATGTGACACGAAATTTTGATGGAAAACTTGCAAAAATCACCGCGATTCTCACATCAACCCGATGAGATTTATCGTGAATACTGTCGTTTCGATAATATATGAATGCTTTGATCAATTATCACTAGGTGTGTAATCAATTTCAAAAATGACTTCATCCTTGAGCGAAGAAGATTTTAATGAGATTAAGGGAAAAGCAATTGTACACTGGAATTATCGCGGTCTCTTTCAACTTCCGGAAGCGATAAGATTTTGCGCGAAAGACATACGTGAGATATATCTCAAAGACAATAAACTAAAGGACCTGCCAAATTGGATAATCGAGCTCGTTAACGTAACTCATTTATATTTTCACGGTAATAATCTGAAAAGAATGCCCCCTCATCTCGCATCCATGACTCATCTGACGCTGTTGGATCTCAGCAAAAATGGCATTAGCGAATTGCCTTCTTGCATCGGAGATCTGAAACTCCTTGAAAATCTCATACTGGACGATAATTTTCTGAAACAGTTGCCATCCGGTGAGATTCTGGCGAAAAAAAAAAACAATGCGTTTGGCAATTCAACGACCAACGCCGGAAACTATTTTCAAAGTTTTCTTCCATTATCTTTTTTTATATGCGACAGTCGATAATGACAATTTATTATTTATCTTTATCTTCGTATCTCTAGCGAGATCCAAAGTTCAATTGCCGAATGTAGCGGAAATTTTTATTTTATCAAAAGACAATCATGTTTTGAATTACGATCGTAGAATTGAAGAGATTGACGAATCTCCTGTCTCTATCGATTTGCAACAACGAGTTTGTCGTACTGCCAGAGTGGCTCGGTTCTCTAGAGAAGTTGGAACAACTGAGAGCCGACGAAAATTCATTGAAGGAATTGCCGAACAGACTGACAAAAGCGTCGAGTCTACGCGTTCTATCCGTCTGCTCGAACAGGTTGTCGGAACGTTGTTTGGTACAATATATTTGCTTCCTTTTTTTGTTTTTTTTTTTTTCATTCCATAGGTAGCGAATTTGTTCAGCTCGGTCGCGCCGTGCCGGACGACGAACAAAAAAAAAGCTCTGACCGTGTCCGTTCGAAACGCAGGTTGACCCATCTGCCTCTCAATGGATTTACCTCGTGTCCCTCGATCTACTTTCATTTCAATCCCAGATTAAATTATCTCTCGTATTCGATGTTTCGTCAGTTAAACGATACTTCGTCGAATCGCAAAGTCGATCTGGCAAAGTATGTAAGCGACGGACAAGAAGTTGAAAAGAGCATAAATTTACAAATCGTCGTATCGTCGAGCGAAGGGGAAAAAAGCATAATTGAATTGCCGAGACAATTGTTCAAAATTCATTCGACCGATGACAACGAGCCTGTCTCATTGTGGGAGTTGGCACTCAGAAGAATTTACGATTGCGAGAGGTAAGAGACGCAGCTTTTGAAAGATTGTGCGGTATCAAAAACCATCGCTCTACCTGAAAAGCTACCTGAAAATGTGTATTAAACTGTGGCTTCGTCATAATGAACACGCGAGTTGCGAATCCTCTTGTTTTTGAGTAAATTACAATGAAAAGTTGCTTACGCATGGCCCGTACATTACACCTGTGTACAGAAAATTTTTTGGCACATTCGCTTCGGAGAATTTTGCATAATCGAAGGCCGATCATACGAGAATTGATTTTACATGTTTACACAGAAGCGAGATAAGATATGGCTTCCAAAGAAGCCTATCTTTTTGGGGGATCCGTGTTTGTGTAAGTTTTCGCAGAACTGAATGCTTCTTTCTCTCCGAGTTCAATTGGGATCGTTTTTTTTAAATTATAAGCGATAATATAAAATAATTTCGGCGAATGTTCAGGTGAAGCGATATGCTACCGGAAAACAGGCAAAAGCGACTGAAAGTTGTCATTAGAATAAGAAATATTCTCGTTTTCAATCATTATTATTTTCCATCAAAACGTTTATAGAATCCTCCAACTTTTTTCGTGCATGCTCAGAGTTCGAGAAAGTACACACGATGAAAAAAGAAGAAAAAGAATCGCTCCGCCTGAAAGTGTGTTTAATTTCAGAGATCCGAGAAACGCCGAACGTGAAAACTCAAGCATCGGCACGTCCTACAATTTACTCGTTAACGGCCCAATCGCCGTTTGCGTCAATGAAAATTGTCGCGAACCAATTTTTACCGAAACTTGGCTGATCCCAGCAATCTCGTGTCCTCGGGATTCGATCGCGAAAAGAGTAATGATCGTCGCTCTATATTGCTCCAAAAAGTATATAAAATGAAGTTTATCTTGAAGCTTAATCCATCCTCACACTGGGTCAAAGGCATTCGATGTGCATGCGACGATAAAAAATTCCGAATCACACGTACAACCGTGCGAAAAGCGGAACAGCCATAAGCAAATAAAATGGCGTCTTTTTTTGTAATCGAGAGAAGAGAAAAACAGAAAAAAAACCAGTTTTTCACGGAGAAAGCTCGAATTTGTTTATGCATTTTTTTATCTCGATTGATCGGGAGGCTGATGAAGAATTCGGATCACTTTGGCCCCGGAGTGACCGGAAATGGTTAATGAGACTCTCTCGTTGAATTCCATAGCGTTGTTTAATTACAAAAAATTATACAGGTATATAATTCTCTTTTCTTTGTCCTTCAGCTGCGTAATAAACTTTGAATCACTGTCCGAGGAATTTGAACCGCTACGATGGCGCGCCGTTCATCAATGATAAGTTGCATAGTACGACAAATTGTTAAATAAAATTGAACTAGCTACGATTATTGTGAGCATTTTTCCTTGTTGTTGTCGCCACGACCTACTCAAAGCATCATCAAGTGTGTGTACATCATTGTTCGCGTAGCCGATTATTCAACCTTCTAATATTATTATTATCATCAATAATCATATTAATATCGTTTAATATGAATTAAGTAGATATAAACGCGAGGATCAAGGAGCCTCGCGATGCGACGATCAAAATTACTTATTCGTTATCATCTGGGACGGGTTGTGGAAAATTTTATTTTTACGTCATGAATAATCGCCGACAAAAAGATTTTTTCTTCGTTATTCTTCCGTTTCGTCGCATTTGAAAGCATGACGACGTGCTATGAGATCAGAAAGTCAAGCGCTCTGTCTCGATCGATATCACACCTGATAAGAGCCTTGGACGCGTCATCTTCCGTGAATCCCAGAGTCTTTAACGTACACAAATTATCGAAATAAATTTTCGCCTTCTCCTGATCGTATTCGTTGATGACGAGGGCTTTCTCAGCCTCGTCACCCGGTACGCCAAGTTCCTCCAAATGTTGCACAGCCAATAAATACTCGACGACTTTTTTATTGTCTTTATCACCGAGATGGCGAACGGCCCGCGCGGCTCTCGATAATTCGAAACCCATGTCGCTGAGATGACGCGCTAATTTCTTTTCGTTCTCCGTGAGACCCGACAAATGATTCGATTGTGCCGAATCCTTCGGTGAATTCAGCGTCTCGAGTCTAACATCCGTTTCGCTGTCGTCGCAATCGGGACTCTCCAGGTCTGGCCAAGGCTTCCAATTCTGCGGGCAATGTCGGTCATGCGTCAATTTTTGAAAATTTATTACGACGAATAACGTATAATAATGTCTTTCTTTCGTTATCATCTGTCTTTCTGTCTTTCGTTCATGCTGGACGTGAGAAAAAATCGAATTTTGGATGATTTTTTTGCCGTAACGTATTTTTTTATGCTCGAGGCGAGATAACGCGGAATTTTTACAACATTTATGCGACTCACTTCCATATACGGTCGTGCTAATTCTCGCTCGAGCTCCTTTACGATTATAGAAACATCGCGTCCATTGTAAATGTTTGTTTCGTTGCGACTTTCAGTGGTGTCCCTTGTCGCCTCGTTTGTTTTCTCCTCAGGTGGACTGTTCTCGATCGACAATTCTTTTATGATATTTTCCACTTTTTCGGTCGCTATCCACCGTGATGGTGGCTGTAGTACCTGAAAAATCGAGATTTTTCAACGGAAATAGACAACATTTTCATCGTGCAATTTTGCAATTTGAAATTTTCCTTTTCCATTCATCGTCAATCTGACAAACCTGGGCGAGCGCTTCCATGTCATTTATAGTCTTTAGTTCCATATTGTCGAAAGGACTGTTAGTGTCGTTGTCAAAATCAGCATAGTCCAGGCCGCCGTTGCACGGAATCTCGCTGTTTCGAAGGTCATTGACGGGAGGCGAAAATCGTTGAGGCGTAAGTATCGTAGCCTTCGGAGGCGGAGCAATCTTGACAGGAATTTTTTGTTCGCTCTCGTCGTCGTTGGTACATTTTTCTTTATGGTTCTCCGTGTCTTGTTCTTCCTGTCTTATTTCTTGATTTCTAGGCTCTTCCGCGTTACAACGATCATTTTCCTTCTGTATCCTTGCCTCCTTCTCCAAATCCGCTTCCATCCTTTTTTTCCTCTCCTCCAGCCGCAAACGTCTAGCTTCGTTGTTCGTTTGTCTGACGGTTCGCCATTCTTTCAACTGACAAAAATATTTAAAAAAAAATTTCGGTACTGCCAAGATTCAGAAATGAAGGCACAATGTCAAAGTCCAAATATAAACGATATTTATTTCGAACTAGTCGAGTTTCGAACGTTCGCAAGAAAAACGAGTTTTTTTCCTCCGACATGCTAATCTCTCAATCGGAACTACGACGGCGAAAATTAAAAGATGAAAAAAGAAAATTACCTTGTCAATCACAGAATTTTCTAGGCTAAAATCGTACGTGTGCTTCGAAATATCCGGCAATTTGTTGTTGTAAGCAGCGGGAAGAGTAACTTTTCGCGGTGGTTTGTAGGCCTCGGCAATTTTAACGTGGACCCCATCCATGTAGGAAGCAACCGTATCGGAACATTGTGCTGATATCGATGCTCTAGCCATAATGATCTCCGCGTCGATCTTCTCACTTGAGTTTCCGTCGAATCAAAACGTTTGTCGATTTACAAATTTTGTCATCTATTTCGCGATATTCGATGCACCATAATAACCTCTTCATGACCTCGGAATTATTTGAGAATGTATCTCTCGCAAGAACCGAGAGTCAACAATTTATTAATAACAGATTAAACTGGTCAGTTTTTCTTAATAACGTAGAAAAAAGCTATTTTATATTATGTTTAAACAACGCTGATCGACAGACGATTCTCAAATACTCATGAGATTGACAGTTCGTCAGCTTACGGCAGCCATCTTTGTTGTGTCTCACACGCAGTGGCGCTGCTATACGGCGGAAAGTGGCGATGCCGAAAAACGTGACGTCACGATACCTTTTTAATTCATAAGTATATCGTGTTAATTAATTAATTACGGCGTATGCATTCGCGATATTGAAGAAAAAAGTTCAGATCTGAGAAAAAAAGGATAATCAAAGAATTCATAGGAAATCGATAGACACAACATGTATTTCCTCACATATGTTATTGTCAATTGAATTGTCGACGTTGCTTTATGTATACAAGAGTCTGCAATATAATCCCGGGGCTGTGGCCTCCTAATATTAATACAATTATTTATCTGATCAATAATGATATCCTTTAAACAAACATTAGATTGCAACGACGTTATAATGAAATGTTGTTAACAACA
Organism: Heteropelma amictum; assembly: GCA_959613375.1. NCBI lineage: Eukaryota > Metazoa > Arthropoda > Insecta > Hymenoptera > Ichneumonidae > Heteropelma > Heteropelma amictum. The sequence continues at coordinate 35,798,103 of OY390720.1, forward strand.
TCGATCTTTTCTGCCACAACGTTGCAAACAATATCACATCGATCGAACATTTTACAATGTCAATATCATAAACATTTTCGAGAAATATTGATAAATTTAAGAATTTCCATATACACGTCAACTGTCTATAAATGGTCAATACGTATCGATTTTTTCAGGCAAAAATGGAACACATTTTTTACTTGTTCGCATAGAGTAAAAAATATTCGTATACACGACTAATAGAAAATACTTTCAAATTGAGTAGCGAGCTGGAGCTCGTTGAACTTTGAGCTACAATCCGTTGTAATTTTCTTTCGCTGTCTAGGAATGGCACGGCAAGACGAATCATATACCTAACACGCGTTCACACGCGTTCACTAACATTGTATATTTTTCGAGAATTATCTATCGGTCTAATTCATATTTATAACAATATACATGTATACTTCTATATTCACATACATACGAAGTGTTCCCCAACCGATTAACAATTTTTTCATCGTAATTTTCGCGTCGCAAAACGTATTCGATATATTATACGTTTTTATCGCAACACCCGATCCCGACTTTCGACGATTTTTGATACTTCGGAATCGGGCAATTAATAAAATTCAATAAAAGAAAGAATCTTTTTTCCCTCAATACTTTCTTACGCGTGTTCGCCAATGGATCTTAAAACACAGATTCACGGTCCATCGAGATAAAAATCGATGATGAATCGTGGATGATTTTGACATTGAAATAAAAATCAACGCTACGTTGGAACCCCGCGGGTTCCGTTGGAATTCCTAACATATTTTTACGTGTATACAGTATTAGGAATTCTCATTCCTCCCGAATATACTCGTATAACATTTATAAATATTTCCATTTGGCTATTAATAAGTAGAACACATTAGTAGCTTTGACATTATTTTTGTTTTTGCAAAATCCTATTGTTACTTTTGATCGTTTCTAATTCTGGCTTCGCTACTATTGACTCCTCAAGTCGTTTATTCTCGAGAGATTTCATGTAGGCGAGAAAAGATGTCCACATGAGACTGCAAAAGCTCACGTAGACGACTCGATTGCGCTCGGGTATGAGAACAAAATTGATCGTCTGCAAAACTGGCCAGACGCAAACGCCAATCTGGAATTTGAAAAAAAAAAGAATTAGAAGAAGTGGTCGTCGTTCGAAAAAACAAATTTGTAAACAAAATTCAGCCTATCTTTCTGAATATCGGATGAACAATTTTCGTAACTTTTCTCCGAAATGTATACTCGCAAAAAACATAATTGGTCACGATATTGCTGATGGTTCAGCGATGAATTAATTTTCAATCGATCTTACTTTGTACGTGGGCCAAAATTTCTGCCGGACTTGTTCGGCACACTCGGAGATGGGTTTGAATTCCATTAAATTAATCCCAAAGAAAAAACAGCACATCGCAGCTGGCCCATAAGTAACTTGTTCCACCAAGGCCTATGGAATTAAGCATAGAATGAGTAGAACAAAATAAAAAACATTCGATATTTGCAAAAATTTTATTCTCGCTAAAAATCAAATTTGTTTCGTTATCGGTCATCGAGTGAAATTATACAATCGCACGAGATCGAATCTAGTTTGCAAAAATGATTCTCGATAATCTTCAAAGACAAGTAAAGTTCCTGCAAAATTTCATTCGGCGATGGACAAAAATGTCCGTGCACGTCAAATCTAAAATATAACAAAAATGTCTGATCCTTTTCTAACATTACGAAGTAAGAAAAATTACCATTATCGCAATCGCAATAATAATCATAGCCTTTTATTTTACAAATATGCAGCTCAACAGTTGGCCGCGGTAATTAGTTTATTCCACAAAATTAGAGAAAACTAATTATTCGTTCAAACTGAATATTCAAAACGTGTCCCGGTCGTCATGTTGATCTCGACCAGGCGATTATTACGTAGAAAAAATACATGCGTCTCGTTAGTCGAAATGACGATGGAGCGAACGATCGGAAACGGTACAATTTCTTTTTCCTCCGCTCGTTACCTTAGTAATCGCAGACCTGAGATTGCTTTTGGGCCAAAAGTACGACGCGCATCTGAGCCAGGCGTAGAGCGTAGGAGCGACAAAAAGACCGCCGTAGAGGCTGAACCTCAGAGCTTGAGTATAACTGAGCTCCTGTTTGCCCGCTATTTTTTGTTGCAAAAGACTTCCGACAGGCCAAATAACGGCGTAAGAGGCCATTCCTCTCACGACCGGATATTTTTGCGTCACCTCAAGAAACTTCACAAACATAGTCCTCATTGTTGTTGGTTATGGGGTTAGCCACTGTAAAATCACGAAAAATCATGAAATGTGGTAAAAACATCGTGCCAAAGGGTGAAGAAAACATATTCAAGCTTCGGAGCAACAACGATTCCTCGGAATTATCGAAAAATTTGGCGTGACGGTTCGAAAGCTTTTTTGTTTCTAGCAGACGACACGGGAAACATGCGTTTCTCCGGGTCACGTTCCAAAGTCGAAAAGGCTTCTTTTGTTTTGTACTTTTTTCAACAAACGAGGATTACGATACAAAGTGACGCTATTTTCCAAGCACTTACAGCCTATTTTTCTGGCTACGAATATATATCCGATACAACGGATCCGCGTAGTACTGAAACATTTATGAAAAGCTTTATCGTGATGTAACGAAGCGGGCCTTTGACGTTTGACAGCAGGAGCATCGCGAGTCGCATCGCATTCTCCTCTCTCTCTCTCTCTCTCGGTCATTAGAAATTTTCTTATTTTGAGGGTCGTACGCTTGCCCAAATTTCTGCATATATATATAAACGTGTGCGTATATAAGTAGAGCCTATCGTCACCTTTGTCACATCGCGTGCGTGTCTTTGTATATTTATAGACACTGACGCGGGCCTTTCGAATTTTCTTCAGACAACGTGGCGCGAAAAATAAGATGAAATCTCTCGGAAAACGTTGATGGGGGAATGAGTTACAAGGAGACCCAAATTTTGGCAATCTTCCCTCGCGAAAGAGTGGGAGAAAAAAGCAAACTCGTGAGACGCGAGAAAACTCGAGACTATGACGAAATAACGAGTTCCATTCTTATCTGTCCTTCGAGCGATGTATAATTGACCGATTACCAAGAGCACTGCGACGAACGCGTTACAAAACGTACGAAAACTCAATCTATCGACGATCCCCTCGCGTTTTGTTTCATGTTCATCAACGAGCTCGTACTCTACATTCGCGTGAAGTATCTCCATTTTTTTATGGAAAACAAATACGAATTCCACAGACTCGGTTTTCCGACAGGCTTTAAAAAAACGATCTTTTTTTTGAAAAAAAAAACCAAGTACCCCTCAATATTTTTTCTACTCTAGATTTTGTTGCGTTTCGGTACTCGGCTGAACAACGCAGCCTCCGTCTCTGCTGATCAAAGAATCCAAAGATTTTGACGAAATCGAATACTCACCAACGTCGAAGCCTCTCGTTGATTTTCTTTCATTAGAAACAGTCACTTGTCATTGCAAAAACGGTTATATTCGTCAATCGTTGAATTTTTTTTTCCAACTATTTTATTCACCTTTGAAATTTATTCCGCAAACGAATACTCAATATCGAATTTCACTTTTAACAGAAGGTTGCGATCACCGCGAATTCGATGGAAAAAAAAAAGTTTTCCACCTACATAAAAAGAAGTCATATTACCGAAGAGACACGGGCGTTATTTTCAAATTCTTTCGAATCTTTTCGTCAGCCTTCAGTACGAAAATCGAAAACAGAACGTCGTCGCGGAGTTTACGATGATTCCCTGTAAATTGAGGAAAAAAACGCGGAAATTCATAAATCGAACATCGCGACGATCGTTGCATCGATTTTCATTTATCCCTCGTTGTCCACAAATGGTGTATGTACATTCTTTTTCAACTTCTAATCGCAAAATAACATGTATCACTAATTAGTCGGAGAGCTTAGATTGTAACCAAAATCTACATCGAAGAACGACGAATGCGCCATGCTGATAATGATTTGTGTTCGTGCTACGTGTCTGCTTCCATCTTTTTTCCATTTCCGGTTCTCTTTTTCCTCTTTTGACGGAGGTTTCTCCGCCGGGTGATCTCGACGGACGTTTTCATGATTCATAATTGTCAAATTCACCGCGAACGATCTAACATCGATAGTCGCTTTTACAAATTGGGATTCATTTTCACTTCGGTATGTATATTATTTCTGTCGCGAGAAGAAAAAAAATCTCGTCCAGTCCGTTCGAGCCGCTTCGAGATCCCGAGCTTCATCTTCGACTTTGAACTTCCCGGACGAAACTCTCGAGGCTCGTTTGATAGATTCAAGAACGTCGCGTGATCGATATCCCCAAGGTTTGGGGATGTGTTATTTGGCCGCAACGTCGAATAGATCGAAAATTCCCTCATTTTCACCGAGATTGAAAAGATAATCCTTCTCTCCCGGTGGCGGGCTCAATCTTATGAGAGGTCCGCAGACTGCAAATTCAAAAGGTCAATGAGCGTCGTATTTTCACTTTTTAACACGTAAATCGACGGTTCGATCGTAATGAAAACCATCGTTGCGTAAACTCGAGGATCGCTGGGAAAATACTCACAGTCGGAGTAAAACTCGTCCAATAAATTTTCATCCGCTCGTATGAGATCTGAAAAGAAAATATATGCAGCGAAAACACCGGAAACGAGAAAATTCACGAATACTCTGTAATCAATTTGATCGAACGATTCATTATTTATCAAAATCGGAGTTTATGCGGAGGAAAAACTTACTCGTGCGAACATCACCGACGATTTTGGTTTCTAACGATTCGGCATCTTCCGCCTCGTCGTCCGACAACTCCGTCAAGCCTTTCGGCAATCTGTGAACATGAAATCACGCGTGAGGTCGTTGCATCGAAATTCGACATTTTTTTTTCGTATACGATCGAATCTTAGAGTAAAAAACTGTGAGGTCTATTCCAAACGAACAAGTCAATCTCACGATTGTTCATCCCCAAATAAGGCCTCGATTGTTTTACGCTCCTTGCAGACTGGGAATATAATTTCGCGATTCCCAAAGCGACAGGAGCGATTTCTTTTTCGTTTCCAACGTATCGATAAATTTTGCAATCGTGTTGGAGAGAATATTCGAATTGTTGAGATTGAAAAAGGACGAAAAAGGTGGGAGGTCGAAAAATGTTCGGAAGCATCGAAATGAAAAGGAAGAATCGATTCGCGACGTACCTCGTGTTTTTTCTCTTTGGTCTCGACTCGTCCTTTCCCTCGCTCTCCATTTTGTCTCTCTTTGTACCTTTCGACTCGTCAGCCTTCAACCTCATTTCCAACATTTTATTGTCGTATGTTTCGGCGAGAAGAGGTTGAACGACGTACACTTTTATCTCACCCGTATTGCTCTTTAACGTCATCTCGTAATTCACCTCACTGTCAGAGTCTTCTTCCGTTTGCTACAATTCGTGTAAAATAATTGCAAAAAATAGTGAGTTATCGATGAAAAATATTCAATGATGACTTGCACAATTTAATTTGGAGCTGAAAACTAAATTATCACGATTTGAATGTTAAATTATGCAATTCGGTATTCGAATTATATGAATTTTTTTAATGACTATTGTGGTAAATGTTTTTACTGTGAACTTTTTTCAAAAAAACAATAATTATGTTTGAGTTTAAAATTGCAATTTCATTCCGTCGTAATCGTCCCTCAGTACCTTTGCTATGTTTGGAACTTTGAGCACCGTATCAGCGGGTGCTTCGATGCCAAGAACAAATTGATCGGAAAAGTGTTCTTTCACATCTTCGTACGTGATGTAAGCGAACTTTCTGTTATTGAATTCTGCCTCGATATTTCTTATACTTTGCTTGATCCATTGCATGTGAGTGTCGAGAGTCGATTCGTGCTCCTCCAACTTTATTATCTCGTCTTTGAGCAAGGATAATTTGTCGCCCAAGTCCTCGGAATTGCATCCCGGACCGGCGCCACTTAAAAGCAAGAAACAATTTTTTGCTGTTAAGTTGATGAAAATTGTTCTCTAGAAAATTGCGCAAGAGACAAAGTACGCTTACTTCCATTGAATGCTGTTTTTGCTTTTTTTTTCTATAAGTCCGATGCCTTCTAGAACATTAGTGATGTCGTAGATGCGTCTTTTTTGTCGAACTTTGAGAATGTCGGCCGCCTGTATTTAAAATCTTTTTAATGTCCGGGACACTTAGTCTCGCCACTGTGATTCATCATTCGTTAAAAACTCAAAAATTATGGCGCGAGTGTCTCGATAACGGCGTTTCGAAAAATTCTGTTCTAAAAGTGGAAATTTCGAGACAAAATTGGCTGATGCCGCATGACACGTAAAGCCGACGATTGGCATTGAAATTTTATTGACGACCCGACGATCTCAGTTACGCCTGAAGCGAAAAAGCTACGGCTAATCGTAAAACTTGTTACCAGTACCTTTTCGCGATGTTTATTAGCGCAAAAACAAAATCAGATGAAATTTAACGACAACGAGGAATTAAAAGCTATTTATTAACGGTCATTCAAGTGTTGGAAAAAAACAAAAATACTCGGCCCATTTTCACGAAATTACGCAAACAAAGATAAATACTTTGATTTGTAGGTTATGATCGCTCGTCGAAATTGATGTGCAATAAAAGACGCCAATAACGATGGGAGAAAAGCATGAAAAAAATATTGGTCCGATTTGGAACGAGGAGCAAAGAAAAATATAAACATTCACAATATGTCATGAAATACAGAAAATCGATGAAATTTTTTGAGGGAATATGATACGTGTCGGAGGGAATATACGTCGTGTTGAATTCATTCGAAATTCCCGCAAGCAGCCAGAGCGTCAAAACTTAACCTATGCAGTGCCTCGTTACTCCGCACCAAGCAATGAACGCGATCTGGAGTGAAAGGAATATCACAAATTCGGATAAAAACTCACGACTTTGAGATCCAATACGCCGTCCTGAGCTTTTTGCAACAACGTTACGAAACGAGTCGTCAAAAGACCGAGAGATTTCTCCCATCTGCTTTGCTGACTCTCTGCCATTTGTACGTAGATTTGTAAACCGTTGTCAAAAAATATTTCAAATGCTCATGGTTCGCGGTGCGATGTTTCTTCTTCTTCACCCTTCGAAATTGCCGCAACAACTGACGCTGTGAGTGTGTCCGGACAATACAGAAGCGATTTCTCATTTCTGATTGGTTCCGCCATTTTCTATCACACTTCCGGGAACGCATTTCGAGGGCACACACGCGTAAACTTTTCGCAAGTCGTAACTGTTTGTACACACTTGATGATGCGTCTTTATTTTGTATTGTTACGCTTTCGAAACAAAACAGTAAATAATAACTGTGTAAAATCGTTAGTTAATTAATCGATCGAAAGTAAACTCTTACACGTATTTCCTGTTATCTGAGGTTTATGTAATGGAATATGTTTTGCAGTGCTTTTGCGACAAATGGCAACTTTTTTGTTTTCAACATCATCGAACTTTCGAAGCATTTTGTAAAAATCCCTCGTTTTCTTGCATCGAGTCTAATCAGATTATACAGGATAAACAAAAAATCGTTGGAGTCGATAATTTTTATGCGAAAATTAACGACATCAGGAATCGTAGATCAAGCTGAAATACGTTCTGGGATATATATGTCATACTTTAATCTATTTGTCTTGCAGTGACTAAAATACATCTTTGTTTCATGCCACAATGTATCCGATACGAGCTCAGATAAAACTGGAGCAAAGTTCGGTCACTAATGCACAGTAGCGTCGTCCGCAAGACATCACAGATCATCGAGCGCGTCAGTGCTTTCGCAGCAAAGAGTGCCTTTTGCGCAAACCTCTGTGAGACCGTCGTCCTAAATGTGTTTACAAAGACTGCAGCTTGTCTTTTGGAACATTGAAATTATCCCAGCGCAGTTGTAAATTTTTGCCTCAAGCCAGTCATGACAATCTCATATCAACTCCTGCGTCAAGGATAATTAGAAAATTTTGTTGTTGAATACATTCAATTGTTTTTGGAACTAAATCTTTGGAGAAAATTCTTCAGCAAATATGTTCACAACACCCTTTGGTCCTATGAAATTTAGTACCGCAAAAGAAAAAACTAGAGTGAAAAGCAGAAGATGCTGTAGTCCTGCGAATAGAATAAAGGAACAATTTATATATGTTGAATTTAATCTTTGATTTAATTAAAGAGAAATTTCCCAAGTAGACAAGAAAATAGACGTCTGATTTCTAGAATTAATGTTTCTGTACATTACTCATTGCTCCGATTAGCTCATTAAAACAATTCTCACGTCACATTTTACGATATTCCTGGGACGAGTACAGAAAAACTATGGTCTTGGGATGCTCATAGGCAGAGAGAGACGGCTGCCAGAATGTAATAATAAAATATGTCGATAACGCTGTGGACGGAAATGCGACATGGACAAAAAATATGAATCATTTTACATCAGATTACTTGGTCAGTTTTCAAATTTTTTTTTTCGCCAATATAACGTCCGCCAAGGTGCAATTTGTCCGTCCGAAGCTGGCGCCATCTTCGTCGCGCTTCGCGAATTCTCACGAGGGCAACTTCGTGCTCGGCTCCCGGACAGTTTTTTCTCACGTTTCCGTGTGTTTTTCCGTGCACTTATCCTGTATGGTGTACGGGCGAAATCCATTTGGCGCTACAAACGCTTCAGTTTCCTAACTTTTTCATCTTTTCGTTTACATTATAATTATACCGATATAACCGGTGACGACGATTTACGATAAACCCTTTTCAATGACTACATCGTTTTTAAGAAATAATTCATCAACTCAGTCGCGTCGCGACATATTATCTTAGGAAAATGTTATCAATAAAACGTGCGTTTTGTCAGTGCAATCTGCGATTTTTCGGAGTTTCGAGGTTAAACCTTTCTCTCTTGAGGTAAAAATAAACTTTTACACAAAAAGCTTAACATACATAACCGAATCTTATTAAACGTTTCAGCTGATATAACTTTACCCATAAAACTGTAAACAATACCGGTGTTTTCTTCTAACCAATCGTTCATTCAGACAAGGCGCATCGAAAAATAGCGAAATCGCACTGACGAAACAAAAGGCAATAAAGTTCGTACCCGTCAGAGGAGAGCATTCAAAGTCGTGGGAAGTCAATACGAACGTTATTAATAACGTTCTTCTCTACAAATATGAGAAACAAAAAATGTACGCGTTTCTGAACGCGTTAGCCCCTATTCAATGCGCCTTTTGGATGTTCACCGCATATTATTATTACGGTCATACATCCAAACGCGATCGCGACAAAGAAACCTTGTCTCAATATATCAATAAGAATTTTATCGCGTTCCTCATTGCCGGAACTGCGCTTTTGACAGGTAATCGTTTCACTTTTGCTAAATCTCCGTTATTTTGTCTGTAATAATAATCCCGAAAAATTTCAGGTCCTGCATTGACATTTATGATATATACCCTGTCAGCAAGATCCATTAAGTACATTATTTTGAAGAAAGGGGGCAACGCCGTGACGTTCTTTACTTACAAGCCGTTCAAACAAAAAGTCGGCATCACTGTTCCTGTAGAACACGTACGTTGATCGCGCGGCAAGACAAAATTGCAATGGAAATTGACTTCCTGTTTCAAAATTTGCATCAACTCTGTACAAACGCATGCTGTGTTTTCCATTTCATCAAATTCTCTCTGTGATCGAAAGGCCCGGACAATGGCCATTCTTTATTTCTGGATTTTCGAATATCCGTCTTTTTAATCGTCTCAATTTCGACCGAGACAAATCTTGAACATTTTTATACCGAAGCATCTCGAGCGCGAAATATTTTTGTTAAAACACATCAGTATCAGCAAAGATGGCAAATGAACCATTATTCAGACTTATTCCTTGTATTTCTGCATTACCGAACGCTTGAACTACGTTTTTTTTCGTATCGTAGTAAAGCCATCTAACGCATCGATCAAAACAGAATAACTCTGTACAAACGCATGCTGCGTTTTCCATTTCATCAAATTCTCTCTGTGATCGAAAGGCCCGGACAATGGCCATTCTTTATTTCTGGATTTTCGAATATCCGTCTTTTTAATCGTCGAGCGTGAAATATTTTTGTTAAAATACATCAGAATCAGTAAAGATGGCGAATGAACGATTATTCAGACTTATTCCTTGTATTTCTGCATTACCGAACGCTTGAACTACGTTTTTTTCGTATCGTAGTACGCAGCCATCTAACGCATCGATCGAAACATGAATAACGTGTCTTGCGCTATCGATAAACTTACATCGGCCACAATTGCGAAGATATTTTTTTCAAAATTTGCGAATGGTTGGAAAAAAGTCCATGGTGGTAGTAATGAGACACTCTGTTTTACCTTACGTCGGGTTGATTAAGTGAAATCGAGAAAACCTCGTGACCGCAAGGCTTTCACGTTTGTGCGAAACATTAATGCAGCGTTGAATGTTTTTACAGGTTAGCTGTAGAATACCGAGAAGGAACATGATAAATTACATACCGCTCAGACTGAAGGGTCGTTCGCTCTTCTACATTTTAGATGCATCCGGCGAATTCATAAATCCTCGTTTATTCGATTGCACCGTTGGCTACGTCAGATCCATTAAATGAAGCTTGTAACGAAAGCGTCGTTAATAAAAATTTGTTGAAAATGAAAATTCCGCGCCTTTAACGTTCGCTCTTCGCTCGAAAAGTCGTTTTTTTTCAGGGAAGATCAATTAGATTGGAGAACGATAAAGGGAGCAGAGATGCGTACGCTTTATTCGATACCGTCGTCAAACAAGTTTGAAAATAAAATCGTTGGTGGAAACGGTACGGAGTGACAAAAAAAAGCACGAAAGGAAAAACAAAGCAAAATTTGCAAGTAATGGGAGAAAAATAAATGATTTTTTCTTTAATAAATGACACAATATAACTAATGATACATCCAATTCGTAATTATGCGATAATTATTGAATATTAATTAAAGCACTTATTAAGTTGATAGAACGAGGTAAACCGGGGGCTCGAGATATTCACATCGAATAGTGAAAGCAAGCGTACAGCAACGTTTCGTTCGAACCGATGGGGGAATAAAAGGTTTCATCATACGCCGTATTAATTCAAATAACAAACGAGACAAACGCATTACGCGCAATAAGCGTAACCATCGAGCTATCTAGATATGTATTCCCGTTGTATTTTAAAACGAATGATACAAGTGTAAAAAAGAAAAAAGAACATACAGGATCGAAAGACTTTTTTTCACCACGACTGCGGAACATCTTATTCCCAGTTTACCCAGCTGTTGTTGTTGCTTTTTTTTTGTTTTCAGAGATGTTTTCAGAGTAAAAATGACGGAGATACAAAGAGAAAAGAGAGATAGATTTAAGACACTTGGAAGTCAGAAGGCCCGGGCCTGCTCGCCGCTCGACTTTGATTTTTCTTCTCATATATTCATCTTCAATTATACTCGAACAGAAATTTGTTTAATGCTTCACGGTTCATGTATGTACAATATCGTTCGCTTCTTTATCATAATTTAATAGCTCAAATAAACATATTTAACGCAGACATTCTATTTAAATAATGGTCTTCTCGTGGCTAAGATATTTTGCATTATAACGATGAAAACTATGCAATAAGAACATGTAAAAACTTTCAATTGTGATTCCTTCCTTTTTTCCTTCTCTCTCTCTCTCTCGAGTCCAACTATCGTAACTGCGCTATGTAGTAGACTGTAATAATTAATCCTAATATTTATTTATATAAAGTAGGAAATATTTTGAGTATTTGTCTCCCGTTAGTACGTCGAGTTCGGGTTTTCACAAAATGGCCACTCGAACTCGCTCCCTTTCCTCTCAGTTTGGTTCTTCATTTGTTTTTCTTCCTTCGCTTCTTTCGGAGACTACGCGACACGTACACCAACGTGCAACGTCACAGAATCAGGTAATTTTTCTAACGATTCACGAGAGACTCTTGACGGCAACTTTCGATCTCTTCTTTCTTACTGTTTTTCTTTTGGTTTTCGTTTTTTTCCCCATTTTTGTTGCTTTCACATAAAGATAAATTATGTACAAATTACAAATTGCTCACATGCGCCGGTATTCACGGATTTTGGTACAATGCCACGTTCACTTCACCGCATTCAGTAATTCGTTTATCTTTACCGTTCCTCTACGAATAAGGCACCTTGCGACAAAGTTACTCAGTTATTGAGCTACGACGAGCTATAACGGTCCAATCTTCAGTCAATTAGCACAAATACGTCTGCACCGATGATAGCTAACTTGTAATTGTCGTTTGAGGCGTAATTATCGAGTTCATTGTACACTTTGATTCGGATAATCATGCATACATGTTGAATTTTGTGTCGCGATATTGACGACGATCGCTATTGCCAAACTGTTTTCTCTCTGCGAACACCCTCGTGTTCTTTTATATTTATTTATTACGAGTTTATCTCTTTGATTTCGAGCGTTCGTAAATCGATATATGTATTTTACGCTTGTTCCGGTTGTTCTCTAGCGTTTCATTGATCATTTGTGCTTGTGGAATGTTTGTATTTCGAGAGCACGGGAGAGAAGCATCGCAACGTGTAAATCGTATTTTTCTCATATTTTCGTTCTTTTTTTTCGCTTCTTTCCTTTTTCTTTCTTTTGCTCGACCGTCGACGCGGGACGATCTCAACGAAAGTTAACGACGACGATGCGGATTATTTCGATGATTATTATAGTGTCCCATTCGCGAAATACTGATAACGATCGTATAATTTCGTCGACCACGAGTGTATGCTGCCCTCTACGAGATCGTCGACGTGTTGACGAAGCTGATCCTCGGTCAGAGTCAAGTGAAATCGATTTTTCAATCCTTGCACGGTCGCCGCTCCGCCACTTCGGAAACACGGTAGCTGAGAGCCTGCGGAGACGGAGTATTTCGCATGAGCAACGCGACAAACGGTCGGGCAACGCGTGTGCAGCGCGCTCGCGCGGCGGACGCGAGAACTACAACCACGCTCCTTCAATCTCTTCCACTCGCTGTTCAATGAAAGACGGCGGCAAATAGTAGAAACAAAATCGCGAATATATACCGAGAAAATGGCGGAAAATTTGTAATTCAGCCGTTTCCGGTGTTTTATTTTTATTCTAAAAGTCCTCAATGAGAAATTTCAACCTCCCCGACGGATTACCATCACCGCGGACGCCAAGCAATCGACAAAACCGTTGAAAAAAGTGCATCAATTTTCGTATAAAAAAAGCGTCACTCCTGCGATACGTTGGTCAAAAAGATGAAAATCCTGTTTTACAAACCTGAGAGCATAATTTCCACCAGATTTACGACTTTCTCCATGTGTTTGCGAGCCGCCACCAATCCTTGAAGTATAAGGCTCTTAAATTCGAGAAACATCTTCGATTGATTGCCACCCATGACTTCGACGAATTCGGGCGTGAGCTTGAACGGGCTCGTCTCGAAGCCGAGGTTGCGCGGTGACGTCGACAGGATGAAGCCAAAATCAATGTGAATCAAGTGCCCGTCGCTGTGCAACAGTATGTTACCGTTGTGACGATCCTTGACTTGTATCAAATAACTGACGAGGCAGTAAGCCGCGCAACTCTCGACAAAGTTTCTCTGCGCTATCGCAAACCCCTTCGAGCTCGGACTGCCGAATTCTCGTTCGAAATATTGAAGCAACGTGAGCTGACAATGTTTCTTTACTTGATGAAGCGACACGGTATTGAGAATCGGTTCGATCAACCCACTGTCGTTCGAAAGACAGAGAATTCTGCAACAAAGAAAAACGATATTTTTCCAAATTTTCGAATCGAAAATTGCTCTTGAATAACACTATAAAAAGGAGGGGTGAGTAATACATACTTGTATGGTCTGACCCACAATGGTACGTTCTCATCCTGCCATATTTTCTGCAACATCGAGAGCAACTGCGAGGCGAGAAGTTCCTGTCGGAGATCATCGCCGCATTTGACGATGACCGCCAACAACCGCCAGGAAGCCAAATGGCCGTACGGACTCGAGGCCCGGATGCGTCGCTGCTTCAATTCCCATGGTTCTTTAAGAACCGCCGCTGACGGATCCTCGGGATCGTGATTGAACGTCGTACTCGGTGTCGAAGCCATTTCGCTCAATCTTCTCTTTATGTCACCAGGTATGAATATCGGTTCGCGACTGTCCGACGAATCCTGACTGAGCTGCGATATCGTGTCTCTGTCCTTGGGTTTTCTCAGCTGAAGATACTGCATTTTGAAAATGAAAAAAAGTGAGAAAAATTCTCATTATCAAAGAAAAGTCCTCGACTAGCTTTTTTTTCAAGATTTATCGATATTAACCGAATGTCGGTTAAAGAGGATATTGTAAAAATGCCAAAACGTTCCCGATAAAATATTCAACTGTAACAGTAATAATAATAATTGAAAAACGTGGGTATTCAAGTGTCGAGAGCAAAAACATCATTCGCGAATTTTGAAAATCTCCGTTGTAATTAACTTGCTGCAAGAAGAAACGCGCAAAGTGTAAAGGTCATTGACATTTGATGTATTTGTAACGATCAGTGGTGCACACCTGTTGGGTAATTTCGTCGTCCTCCTGACTCCAGCAATCAGCAGGATCGTCGTCCGGATAATTGAAAGCATTTTCGATGCCGCGCACGGCAAATGCGTTGGCATTTCGAATCGGAGTTTGCCGAGTGTTGTTCGCAGTGCTCTGAGAGTCGTTGATCTGCACGCCGGATTGTTGATTCGTTTGTTCGCCTCCCGTCAAGTTTTCCTCCGATTTCGTGTGTCTCAAGGAACTGCCCATGATTTTCGTCGGCACCGGAGATGTATAAAGATCCTCGACTTCCAAAACTTCGACGTAAATGATGTACGGGGCCTGCGCGACATCGACCGATACAATTGGAGATTCGTCTCGCGTAATTCGTCAATTACGCGTAATTGCAATTTTCTCACCTTATCTTTGCTATTAAGAACCGCAGCGTACTGCGGTGGAACTCTCACAATGTGATGGGGTACCGTACTGTGCAAAGGCAGCCATACCCTCGCCGGGAGATTCAAGTTAAGTGTATTTAGCTCCGCAACTAGTTGAACGGTTTTACTCTCCTTTGTAGGAATAGTACCGAGCAATTTGCCAATTGATATCAGTGCTTGAATAAACTCGAGCTCCGGTGCTAACCGGGGGGCCTGTCGGGCATCGTAAATTCAACCGTCAGAACTTTGCGCGATAATAGAACGGATTATGGGCGATCATCGACGAAAACTCGCAATGTCGAATAACGCTGTTGCGAATTTTCGCGATTTTTTTTCATTTATTTCGTTCGACTCACGTTACAGAAGCAGTCAGTCTTCTGTCCTCGTAAGTCGTTAACGACACCTTGGCAGGAATCAAAACAGGTACATCCATTGTCGAAGGCTCGACCGGAACTCAGGTCCCCGAGGCTCACCTTATTTATTACACCTTGAGAGAGAAAGAGTCGTTTCGTTGCGTTATTACGCTTCGTTTCGGCGAGGTTCGCGTTTTTCTTCTTTTTCTCGATTTTTTTTTTTACAAACTCACCGGAATGACTGCGACGCAAAGTTTGGAACAATCCAGTGGCATCGGATTGCGATCTTTGGTGTGTCTTTTTGTTGGGTGACGTGACGTTCTGCACGAATGGCGAAGGAGGTGGGAGAGGAACTTGCAGCCCGAGAAGCTTTTGTTTTCTCATCGTTTGATTTCCCTTTGGCCTGTAACATCGTTATGCGTAATCGTACTGTCAACTTTCTTTGGCGCAATATGAATTTTCATCGACTCGTACGATGAAATATTTCTTTGGCAGAAGGGAAAGTTATCGTCGTAATTTACCTGAGCTCGTCCGAGAGTATGAGATTTTTGAGCTTGGTCCCGTGCGATTTCTTCTTCGATGGCAAAAGAGCGTCGGAACTGTAAGCGTCCAACAACCAGGCACACTTCAAGGAGAAATCGGCCGATCCTCTACACCTGAATATCGCGAAATGGAAAAGTGACGGTTTTTTCGTTTTCTTCGATATTCTTCGTTCAATTATCGCTTAATTGAAAACGTACAGTGCGGTCTGGTGATACCCGACACTTTGCGGTTATTGTTCTTCGCTTTAACAGAATTCTATGGTCTTTTTCATCGACATTTCTTTGCTATTATTATTATCCAACGGAATTCTACTTTTTTCATTATTTTGCCAATTATATAAATGATGTATGATATACAGAACATCGTATGTATACATGTATATTTTCAACAGCTGCAGAAAATTTGTGTTTTTCAAGGCCATGGGAGATACCCCCTCCCCTATCGAAATTTAGAAAGATTCTCAGGCAAAATCTATCAATCGGATCGATTTGAAATTTTTAGCGAGTATTTAGTGACGCAACACGGAGGGACTGACGATTTCGCAATTTCGAAATTTTGCAAAAAAATTTTTTTGTGGAGTGAAATAATTTTCAAAATTTCGAAATTCTACAATCGTCAGTCCCTCCGGGCTATACCACTAAATACTCACAACAAATTTCAAACCGATCCGATTTATAGATTTTGCCTGAGAATCTTTCTAAGCTTCGATTTACGGATGTAACACATCGCCTTAAGAGGGCAGGAACAACTCCGATTTTTGTCTCCTCGTCGACATTTGTGCAATATTTTTTTCATCGTTAGAATTAATTGAATCCGAAAAATGTGTGAAAAAGCAAAATGTGATTCAATTTATTATTGAATTTCCCCAAGTTTTTTCTCGCGTTCCAATGATGAGAAAAATAAACACTACAGAGTATGAAAAATCTTAAACTCACCTATGGACAAGATACGGATAGAGAACTTCAGTGACGTCGTGCAACTGTATGTACATCAGAACGAGCTGAGGCAAGTAGAAATCCACATCATTATCGGGGAAACTAAACATCTTGTTCCCTGCAAAAAATGTTGATTCATCTCGTAAAGTGGAACGAGCCGTTTGTCATCGTTGAATTGTGCACCGTATATTCCATGCGTACATTAGGGTGTCCGTTACTTTCCGAGCAAGCTTTTTCCACTTTGGTGTTCCGCGACTCTTTTTTCTCTGTCGTTCGTTATATCAATCAAATTCTCAAAAAGCCTTAAAAATTCTCGAAATATTTTTCGACATTTTTTCTAAATAGGACGAAAAAAATCAGTAGCTCGACAAAGTTTCACGGATATAATTGAAGCTACGAGAAAATTGAAATGTAAAAGACTGGTATCGTCGTTCAGGCGGAGGTTTGAGAAGTTTGAAATTTTTCGATACTTTTCCGAACAATGTCTTCACAGGTTAGAAGAAATTCAACTCGCCGGAAGAAACGAACACCCTAATGAATACATTCACAAACGTACACGCGATTTTTATTGAAACGGTGGGCGCAATTGTAATAAAACAACTAACCGAGATAACTCTGGACTCCAGGTTCCTTGGAATTGAAGAGATAAGATATTGCCATGGACATGTCGAAAACTTGGCTCTCGAATAACCTGAGTAAACAGCCCTCGGTGGGTTTCGGCTGTGCCGTCTGTTGCCTCCTAATTTCCGGCAGTTTCTTGACAGTCTCGTCCTCGAGCTGACCAGTTCCGCAGCAGAGCGTCATAGCAGCACCGGCCAATTCACGCTGAACAGCGATTTCCCGCGAGTTCTGAAAAGTTCCGACGGCGCCACCGGCGCAAGCTTCGTTCTCGAGCGTTGTGGCGCCACCAGTCGTGCGTTCCTCATTATCGCGATCGTCCGTCGAGTGTTCACAGTTCGGACGACTCTCCGCTTTTTCCATCGCGGAAATGTCGCTGTTTTCGTTATCCGGATGTTCCTTCGACGCGGAAACGACGCTCTCGTCACCGTCGATGGCGTCGACGCCGTCCATATCGCCGGATTGCGACAACGACGAATCGAGACTCTCCCGGCTGTGCAAATGTTCTACGCTCGATTCGCGCGTTGTCGCGTTGGCCGCGTCGCTCGAACCGCTGTCCGAACCGCAGAGAATTCCCGAGTCATCGGAGCCGAGACTGGCGAGATCCTCGCGCTCGCGATTACGACTGCTTTTTATCGAAAGCACGGCTTTCGTCGCTTGTACGGGATTCGTCTCGCATTCCGGACTCGGTGTCACGTCGACCTCCGGTATTCGTTGCAGTGCCGAGTCCAAACTTCGATTTCGATGATGCAACGTCAAAGGCGTTACGGTGGCTTGCGGCACCGGTGGCAAGAGGATACCCATTGACCTGAAATTGCCAACGATTTTCGTTTCATTCGATGCTTCCGGTTTTCTTTTCCTTCTTCTTTTCGTTGTTTCTGCCTCTACTGCGTTATGAGGTTGGTCGAATAATTCGAAAAGGAGCCTCGCGTGTATCATTAAAAGCGCGAATTAAGGCTGTTTACATCTTTTATTTACATATATACACAAATGTTTTTGCATATCTTCATTTTTGTTTTCATTTTTTGTGCGTTGTTTACGTTAATCGAACATCGAGCGAGGAAGTAGGAAACTCGGGTCAGTCGGCTTCCGCGGTATCTACCGTAGTTCATCTCGCGCGAGATACTTCCGGTTTTTTTGGAATTAAACGATGAAGCGCGTCCCGCGAGTGTCCCGTCAAAACGTTCGGTTTATTTTTTGAGAAGAACAACGTTTTCGGGAAATTCGTTGAAAAACATCGATTTGTTTCAAATTTGAGCACAGTCTCAACGATCTCGGTGTTTATTCATAGACGAGGGGCGTTTCCGGCGGGTTCGCGCACGAGCTTCGCTCACTCGTCGCCTCCGGGATGACGTTGAATTTTGTACCGTTGGAAAACACCGTACGACGCAAATTTATTCATTTTCGCAAAATTTCGACCGACAATTTTGACAATCGTAGAATCCACGAATAAAGTGCACAAACACGCGTTTCCGATGCGTTTCAACGGTTGTTGATCGTTTTTATTTGTTTTCAAATTGGCATTCAATTTTTCATCGTTTTTCAATCTCCCGACTGTCTTAATTGCAAAAAAAAATGCGGTAACATATCGCGCAAGGCCGACGATAAAAAAAAAGCATATCTCACACCTTCTTCGCGCCTCGAGGATGCAAAACGAAAAAAGAAAACATCGTCGTGTTCGAACTACGCTCGAGCTGAATATAGCGCAAATTTTCAAAAACCAAAGAAAAAGTATTGAAAAATAATGACAAAGCGCACGTTTTGCTATGATTTTGTAAACTACTCGGATCATGAATTACTCAAAGCTTTTTAGGCTCGGAATATTTGTGAAATACATCGATTATGCTGAAATTCAAATTTTTAGAAGAAAGCGAATAAGTATTCTTCCTCCTCTCGGTCTCTTTGGTGTTTGCGAGTTCAATTTCGCTTATTTACATTCCAAATTAAACAAAGACGAGATAAATCGAGTGAAAACGAGATACGACACCTTCGGGGAGTTTCGGAAGCTTGGAAAAAAATGTATACATCGACATTGTTGCACGTATGACATTGCGACAATGTCAACTTGGATAATCGCGCGTTTATTTTATTTCGTTCGTCCGGCGATTATTTATCGCGAGATCAAAGTGTGGGTACGCAAAGTCAACTGGAAAACCAATAATCGGTGACGTTTTGCAACTTCCGGGGTTTGATATCGAAGTGAAAAATTGAAAAAATAAAAAAACAAAGTTGCGACCCCCGAGGACGAGAAGATATACTTTTTCCAAGTTTCCCCCTCCTCGAGGGTGGTTTTTTACGACTGATTCACGGCTCTCTTACTCCCCGTATTTTATTATCGTGCGACAAGGGTCGTAAATCTGCGATGAGAAACTCTGCACTATTGAAAAACCGAGTAAGTGGGAAAAGCGTCTTTCCCCGCATCGCACGATAAAAATTTCAACATCGAAAACATCGAGAGGCTTGAAAAAATTCTTTGAAACACTCGAGAAATGCTTTTCAATATGTAGTTCAAGGACCGATCGAAGGAAAGTTTTCTCTCAAGATTTACCGCAGGCCCGTGTTTTTCGTCCAAAAGCGTATAACCTAAAAATACACGTACGCAAACGGTCGGAACTCTTTGTTACGAAGAAAGTCGTTTGAACAAACATAACCTTCAAAATTACGAAAAAGATTCGATAACGAAAAGAACAAAGTAGAAAATCAAGATTTGCCCGGCGATTTTTCAGTTTATCGATGTGTTTCAACAGCGAGAAATTTACATTTCGACGTCAAAGTCGAGCATATGCAAAGCTGCGTACGAGAGAAAAGAATGTTGGAGAGGCATGTAAGAGGGCGCTGATACATTTCGCCGTTTGTCTACAATATCCCGTTGTGTGCACTTCCGCGTGATGTATTACATACTTGTAACATGTACACATATGTGCTATATACATATATATATAAAGAAAACACGTACAAAGCGACAGAGCAACCATATCATCGTCATTCGCTCAAATAACCTTGACGCGGAATTACAGCTTTGGGTATTTACGTACACACACAGCTTGGCTTGATTTATCAATTTTTTCATTTTTTTTTTCATCGAGCCATCGCGAATTGTTCATCTCCATTTTTTCGTTACCAGTACCATCGCGACTTTCAATCACTCTGTTCTCCTCGATCGCGAAGTAAACATTAAGTCGAGATAAAAAAAGAAAAAAAAAAAAAGAGGAAAAAACAATAAAGCGACGACTTGTATATAACGTCGAAGAAAATGAGCTACCTAAAGTCCAAGCTATGATTTCGTTGATGAGTGGTCAGTCTATTGCGTCCGTTGATTGATGGATTTGGTCTGCCATGGACAAGAGGAACATTGCAGCTTGCTGATTTGGGCCTTTTGATGTTTGTTACGCTCTCCTGGTTATTTTGTCCACCAGATGGCACTGTCACAGCTACCAACTCGCTCATATTAATGTCGAACGAGCAACGGCTCTGCTAACAGTCATCTGCCGTTCATTGTGGCAACCCTACGAACGGGGGATACAAGTAAAAATAGGGCTGGGGTGGGGGGTGGGGCGGAAGAACAAACAAAAATGAAAGAAAAACGTCAAGAAAATGTTTCATTATGATTTTTCACCAATTTTCGTTGCAAGAGGGCTTTTATTTGTTTTTAGTTATCGAAACAAACGAATATACGAGAAGAAAAGCATCACCGACTCGTTTGTGCTCGTTTTTTTTTTAAACCACCGTTCACACGCTATCACCCCGATAGGAGAGGTCTCTCAGCGTCTCTGTTGGGCTTGCGGCACAACGCGCGTCGAGCGTTAGAATGTAGATGGCGTTTACGCGTCGTTTGATTAGAGAGAAAAAAAAAGAGAAAAAAAAAGATGCGCAAACCATTGCGAGCACGAACGAGGCTCGTTCGAAAAGAGCAGAAAGAAAAAGAATAATAATCATATTTCACATAGAATCGATCATCGATCCATCTTGCTGCTATGTTCAGCGTGCGTATAAATCGTGTGGCAAAAATCAGTTTATATTTTTATTCGTTGAAAGTAACGCATCGGGTAAAATCGTGCTTACCGACGAGATGAAAATGTTGTTTTTCACGGGTGCAAAATTCGCAATGAGGAAACAAGCTTCGTGCCACGTTTGCACATCGTTACGAAGTCTGTTTCGTCGTGAAAGTTCAGTGAAATATGTAGCATTGATGGAAAGTTTTAACATGCGAATACACACGTATAACCGGTACATCGGTCAAAAGTACGAATAGAAACGAAAAATTTACGAGACTATTTAGAAACGATCTGCATTATCAATTGAGAAAACGTCTCGGTCAACCGCGACGAATTATCGTTGAAGAGCGATCACGAAACACTTGTAAACTCTTCTATTGCCTTATGATCGCCCTCTCTCTTCCCCCCCCCCCCCCGTTCTAGATATAAAAACATACACAGAAACAGTACGTGAGAGGAAAACTGGCTTTTAACGAGTTTGCAATCGAATAATGACGCGAAGGTCGATTATTCAACTTTCGTTGCGAAGATATCATAAAAATTTGCCATACTGTGTGAATAAATTACGAATCAAATGACTCGGGAAGGTAATTCCGTCACTTGACTGCAAGGACATTCGGGTACGTGGGAGTTTGAAAGAAAGGATACGTATGTATATGCTTTTTTTTGACGACGTGAAAAAACAAAAAAAAGTCTATCGAATGCCCATATGTTCTACGTTACCGATATACCGGATGTATGTATGAAATCACGACTGATGTAAAGAGAGAGGAGAGGGAAAAGGATTCTTTCGAACACACGGGCGCTGACGACGGAAAGTCAGGCCGTTTTATTTACGACAAACGAAGCGTTTGTTTTTTTTTTTCGTTATTTCCCCCCATTTTGTATTTTTTATGCGCGTGATAAGAGCACAGAGATTACGATCGCGCCTCCCTTTCACGGTGTCAACATGAATACGAGAACGCATATGTGTACATACGCCACTGCATATCGCGATCGTAAACGCGCACACATGAGTAAAACTGAACGTTGCGTACAAACGATCGTATAGAGTCGGTATGTATGATAATGAAAGAAAAAAAACAGACCGCGTGAAAGTCTCGTCCATGATAATAATAAACGAGTCTAGTTGAGAGAGAAATAAAAAAAAAGTGACCGTCGCGTTGGACGGATGTGCAAAGTTGTGCGAATGTCGAGTTTTTATGTACGTAAGCTAAAATACGTATTGCCGTGGCACGTATCGCGGCAGTAAAATGCTCGAGCGATTATTTTGAAAATACTGTAACGCTGATCATATCCCTTTACAACAGGATGTATATAGCGATAGTTATTAAATTATCAGATTGCTTTTGTAAAACGATCGAACGAACGATTGGAAGCGAAAAGCACGCTAAGGGAAGCATGGATAAAAACACGGGAGAAGAGAGAGAGAGAGAAAGAGAGAGAATACACCCGAAGATGCCGTGTGGAAATGGGTGTGCCGGAGGCTCGAGGGAGCGGCGAATCGAGAGAGAGGGGGCGAGAGGGGGAAGCGGGGGAAGACCGATGTTGACAATCGGAATCTTCATCCCGTTAAGCCCGCCTCGCTGTTCACTACTATGGTGATATGCGCGCGGGGAAGCAAAGCCCAGCGCTCGCTACCCCCGCGCGCGTCAAGCGCGAATGGCATTCATGCAAAATCGATCTTACGATCCTCTCGCAGGCTCGTTCAAGGTGTATTCACCGCTTGGGAAGATTATTACGAGTGCGCGTAATTAAAGAAAAAACACAAAAAGAGATGCAAAGCAAAGAGAATCTACAAAGGTGGAAAGAAAATTCAAACGTTCGTAGCGTACAATGCCATTTTACTTACCACAGCGCGTCGATAACGTGTATTTCTAATTATTTATATCCAATCAGGGGAGCATCGTTAAATCCAAAAGCATTCGACGATGTATTAAATCGCGTGAAGCAGCTTCAACGATATACCCCTTCTCTCTCCCTCTCGTTGCGTTACAAACTCACAGCCCTTCGTTACACACGCGAAAGCGTGAATAAAATTGACTCAGCGCATCACGCGAAAATAATACACGCGCACAAAACACACGACACCCGCGTTCACACGGACAAACACAACGAACACGATACACACAGCGGTGTACGGTAGGCGAAAAAGATGCTTCGTTACGATTTTCTTTTTCTTTTCTTTTTTCGCTTCTTTTCAATGGCTGAGCTGTCACTGCCTTTGTCGCGCTTTATCACGCTGACTCGTCGCGGTGGTGCTGCTTTTCCTGCTCTTTCCGCTTTTCGTATCCCGGTTCACCGAGCCCCGAAATCAACGCGAGCCAACACTTCATAATAATATGTCGACAACAGCGTAAGAGGGAAAAAAAAACTGACGCACGGCACGGATATGTGAAACTCCGAAACGACGATTATGATTATTATTATTATCGCGTTTCTTTATCGAAAGATTCTTCTTTCATGTCGTTACAATTTTGCGGGAGACACACGACGCGCGAGTTTTCACGCAGCGGCGTCACGACAATGTCAAAGTTTCAACGGTCCAAAAGCGATATCCGATGTCTGTTTCTGTTTTTTTTACTCTCGTGTGCACTGTGACGTCTCGAGGAACTCGTAAAATACAACTCCGGCGACTGGTCGTCGATCCTCGACTGCTCGCAGCATGACGTACAGTCTCCGCTGGCTAGGCTGGGGCTAGGCTCTCCGATATCAGGCTTGCCAACTCACCGAGACACACTCGCGACGGCCGCCAATGGGAGATCGTCAGCGGCGTAGCAACCAGTTTTGAAGCCACCGTCCAATTCGTTCGGAGGGAACACTTGGTACTGTACATTTTACGCTACTGCGTATCGATGAATTTCCTGTATTTATTGCAGTGGGAATCAACATTGAATCATCCTGGATGCTATTTCAATATGGATGAATGTGTGTGCGTGTACATGTATATAACATTTCACAAGAAGCAAGAATCTATATACCGGGTGTTTTATTTTCCCGCATGTAACGTTCCCGCAAAGATCGTAACGTTTTTTTTTATCGACGGGAGAGAGATAAACGAACTTTTTGGCGTTACAAAGTTCCACACTGATGTGTCTATCCTTTTTGATTTGCCCCTTTTGTAATAGTAATTAATATGCAATTAGATAAAAAGTGCGTTACACTGATTTCCAATTCCGCTCGTGCTTATAATTAAATACTAATTTGAAAGTGAATCACAAGTTTAAAAAATATGTGTAATATACGATACCAGGAAGGAAAACAAAGAACAACTGGTTGAACCAGAAATTTTAATGAACTCGAATTCAATTTGGAATTTATACGCATCGCGTTACTTTATAGACCCCTTTTTACGTTGAAATTCCGAATACGAATTTTTGGTCAATTGATGAAAAAAAATATACAATCAAGTGGATCACTTTGAAACAAACGATCCAAAGATTGCACCGCCGATTACTTATCTACGTTCAGAGTTGATAACAATTATTGTTGCAAGCAGAACTGCCATAAAACACGACTTTCCACTCTGGTGATTATCCAGTATTTTCTATTATTTTCTAAAAAATTGGATTATCCCTATAAGTGACGAGTGCAACAATATACGATACGCTTCGTGTTTTTTTTTTAAATGATTGATTATGTTCAATTCTCTCGATCAAATCGAGATCGTACTCAATAAATGTTACTAATGTTGCAGCGTCGTTGTTCCCACAATCTTTACCGATAAAATTGCTTTTATTTTTATTTATTCTCTTTTAGCGAAAAAAAGGATGGTCCGAAGCCGCCTGTCAATTAATCGTCGATCACACAGTCTTGCCGCGTGTTTTGATTAGACAGTGCGCCGCAAGGTTAGGTTGGCAACAATCGTACCGCCTCGGCTACCGTGTCGCGCGACCTCTAGCGATATCAGACATGGCCGTGGCCGCTTTTTCAATTTGACGACTAGGCGATTATTGTCTCTTTTTTATGCAATGCGAACGAATGATTGGTTCTGCCGGGCATGATTCCCGCAAACGCAAACCAATAGGCGGGTAATGATAAATTACGCAATTTTAACATTCGTGTCAGTTTATTATTGTACTCGAACATGTTCCGCGGGAGTCGATTAAATTGCATCAAAGTGTATACATATATGTATGTATCCAGACTATTTACTTTTTAATTACTTGCAGTCAAGAAACGTGAGCGAAGAAACCACGTGGTATAAAAAACTTCAATTGCGAATTAATCGATACGATGATACACGTCGATTCTAAAAATTTTCCCCCATTAACGATTTTGAAGATAAAAATTGTATGAGAAGCTTCGATTGCGAGTTTTTCGGTACGATAATAACATGTCAATGCTAAAAATTTCTCAGAATTAACGATTAAAAATGAAAACAATACGGGACCTTTATCGCTACCGATATCCAATAGGAGGGAAGAAGATAACAATCGTCAACGTGTAATCAATTATTTTTCCACCGCTCGTTTACAATTGCTGCTCGCGGTACCACATGGCACGGACGATTTACCAACCACGAGTTTTATAATTACTTTAAACGATGAAACTTTTATTGTAAAAGACAACCTTGAAGATGGTACGAGGGAATAAAAGTCTTATGAAAGATGCATTTAAAAAATCGCAACGTCATCCGGCGCCCGGCGTTACAAGACTCTTTGACGGAGGAACAGACGATTCTCGATCGTCGTGTGGCGCGAGTAATCATAAATTATCGTTCTTTTCCCAAGAGGGGGGAATCCCATCCGACCGCGTGCGTACGAAACACCGTGAGAATCGGTTGAAACAAAAAACCCTCTGTACTCATTCCCTAGCGTCGGGCGTTCGAATTAAAAGTTTTCGAATAAAGTACGAGAGAAATTTTCATTACCGCGAATAGGTTATGTTGGCACTACTGCATGGCTTCGGGAATTACCCGTGTAACTAGAATGATCGATCTTGGTGTTTTACTTTTATTGCAAGAATTTTTGTACAACAAAACCGCGATGAAAAAACGATCCAGACGAAAAACGCGAAATAACCGATCATGAAAAAGAATGTTACATCGTCGGATCATTTCTTTAAAAATAACGTAGAAAAAAATCCCTAGAAACTTTGACAAACTTTTAAGATATTCGAGGTACGGAAGATAACAACGAAAATAAACGAATTCGATAAATTTTGGAGTATAAATGTTATTCATTTATTTTTTACAATATCCCGGC
Source organism: Heteropelma amictum (assembly GCA_959613375.1). Taxonomy (NCBI): domain Eukaryota; kingdom Metazoa; phylum Arthropoda; class Insecta; order Hymenoptera; family Ichneumonidae; genus Heteropelma; species Heteropelma amictum. The sequence goes on from OY390720.1 coordinate 35,824,704, forward strand.
GCATACGGCGAATAATACCGTACGCAAATTAATTCCTCGCAATTAACGTTTCTTGCCGCCTCGCTTCTTTCCCTTTCCCTTCTTCCGACCGTTTCGGTTTTGCTTCATCTCCATGAGTTTACGAGCTTTCAAAACTTGCTCGGGTCTCCTCAGCTCCGACTTCGTTCTCACCTTTTCCTTCATCTTTTGATTGTGTCTCGCCCAGTGTGTATTCGCCGTTGTCTTTACTGTAATGCAAGTTACGAGCATGTAATAATAGAAAAAGACGATGAAAATTTCTCGCTCGCTATTTCCGCGAATCCGTTGCCGCTAAAGCGGCGCACGGAAAGTTTGTACTGGCAATCATTCTGTTTAGCCAAGGTCCACCCTCTCTATTTTCGGCACGTCTCTCCGACGTCTTTTCAGCTTACACCGTATATATACATATACACGAATAAATATATACGTTTATCCTGCATATTTCGATGGAAAATGGCTCGGGAAAATTTCAAAAGGAATTTAATAACTTTACGAGTTTTGTCGAGGGAAATTGTGACCTCCTCGTAGGATTAGCCAGTCAATAAAATTTATCGCACGTGCCTCGGCAAAGTAAGATTTTCCTCAAAAATTGGAGGGTCAACTTGACGTGTTATTTCCTGGGTCGTAAACCAGAAAAAGGCGGGTCACTCGAAACCGAGGCACATTGGGTAAATTAATTTCTTTATTCTCAATTTTCTATTGATTGCTGCGGGTTCGGTGCGTGTCCGTTTAATGGTTCAAGGGAGCGAGATAATAGAGGGGCAAATTCCGAGACGGTTAATTAACTTAGCGGAGGGCTGCTCAGAGTTATAGGCTGGCTGAGTCAAGGCCAGATACAATTCCGAGATATTTTAACGTTCATACATTGTATAGTTTTTTTTTCAAAGTTGTATGCAGTTTTTCTTGATTTTTACTTTTATCCTTTTCGTATTTCACGGTTTTAGGATATTCCGCCCTAATTTTCTTATTCTTTTTTCATTTTTTAACATTCTATCCCCTCCCCCCCCTCTACAGACGTCTTACTTGCCACTATTGTATCGCATTTGGACATTTTATGGATAACTCCTTAAAAAATTTGAACATTTTCAGAATTTTAGGATGAAAAATTGCAAAAATAAAAAAGCTTGTAGATTTTTTGTGAAAATGTGCCCTCTTCAAAATGCCAAATACAGTGTCGCGGACTACTTTGCGAACATTTTCGAAATCAAGATTGGCAAACTTTCCGAAGATAAAAAAAATTCATGAATCTCGTATGTTGTGATAAATACATTTTTTTTTCCATCGAGTCCCGAGATAAATATTTTTCCAGAATCTAAGAGCCACAAAGTAGACTGGGAAGCGGTACAAGATTTTTTAGTCGAAAATCAAGACTTTTTTTTCCCCTCCACCATCACGGATCAATCAGGAATTTTCTTGTCTCGATAGCCTCTGTTGCAACTTTGATTTTTCAAACTTACGCTTTTGCTGCTTCTGCGCTTGCGAGTCCTCGTCATTATCCTCGTCATCGACTTCCCCGACTTTCGTCTTTTCCTTCCACTGATTGTAACGATTCGTCTTGTAAGTCGCGGGAATCCAAGCACCGGATTCGGTGCGAATCTTACCGATTTTCGAATTCTACAATAATTTACGACACCGGTAGCATTATTTTTGTCGAGAAGATAAAAACAGAAAAAACGATAAACCCGAAGTTCGCCTACGTTATTGACGGTGACCATTTTCTTCTTCTTTCGATCCCATTTCTTAATTTGCGTTTGCAAACGACGAGAATCTTCGTTATCGGCCGTCAGATCCATCGTGACTCTGTCAGCTTCCGTCGTGAAGCTGTTCACCGCGAGACTGCAAACGAAAAATGATCGTCGAATGAGTAAAATGCGAAAAATCGGCAAATGGCAATCCGTTTGTTTTTGCACGATTTTACCCATCTTCCGTGTGTTTGTCCGCCGCCGCGTACGGTATGTAAAATTCTTCGTCCCGTTTGGCCGTTTTTTTGGCTTTCTTCGATGTCCTGTAAAGATCGTCGAGTCTTCGTTTTTTCGGCAAAATCACTTGGCTGAAAGCGGCGGTAATGTCGTCAGCGCTGCTGGTCGGTAAAACAGATCCGACGGCTCGAATCTCAGCGGCTTTCGAAGCCTCGTCGTTTCTTTCGTCAATTTTTCTCTTGAAACTCGTGATGCTCTCCTTGTGAAAAGCTCGCGTAGCTTTCATGGCTTTGTAATCGACCGCCGATGGTTTCGAGCCGATTTCAAAAATCGTCTGCGAACGTGGTGTGTTTGGTTACTCGTCGCACGGAATTTTATCAGAGATGGATATCATTTGTTTCGCGATCGTGACTTACACCTTGAGGTCTGTAACGCTTCATTTGCGCCAAGAGGTCCGTTGCGGCGGAAACGTTGTCGCGATATTCGGCGATGACGCCAGCGTCGGCGATTCGCAGCTCTTTCACCCTTTTCACACTTTCGACCGAAGCGCCGGGTCTCGAACGAATATATTGCTGATAACCGTTGCTGCATACTTGCTTCATGTTTTTCTGATGAATCGTAAACACCACAGTTGCCATTATCACTGATTATCATTGAATCAACGAGAACCACGTGCAAATTGTAAATTTGTTTGAAAAAATTGAATTTCTGGAACTTTGAATAGCATCCGGTGACGCCAGAGAAACGTGCAAAAAAAGGGTTGACTGAAAATCCTTTCAAAGTTAAAAAAAGAAAAAGAAGGAATAACGTCGTTTTTGTCACTTCTCCTGAGCACGATCGAATAATTTTTTGGAAAAAAACATGACAAAAGTTTCACGGGCGAGTGAAATACTCACGAGATCCGTGCTCGTATCGTGCCAGGTTATTAATTCGGCTAATTCGGCTTCGACCATCGACTGTGGCATTTTGCCAATGGCACCTTCGGGTGCTTTGCCCAAAGGCGGAACAATGCTGAATGGCAATCCCAGAAAAAGATGAAGATCCAACAAATAGGCGTATTCGTCGGGAGACACGATATTGTACGCGGTTCCGGTTCTACCGGCTCTGGCGCAACGACCTTGGAACGCGGTAATAAGATTGGTGAATTATCTCGAAATGACGTGAATCGACGATTTTTCCACCTCCGCGCCCTCGTTCTCATCGTACTTACCGACTCTGTGAACGAATAATTTGCATTTTGCCGGGAAATTGTAATTAATAACGTTGTCGAGATGTGGAATGTCAATTCCGCGCGCCGCAACGTCGGTTACGATCAAAACTCTCGCTTTGCCCGACTGAAATTTCGCCGCGTTTATTTTACGCGCGGACGAATCCAAGTTCGAGTAGATAAAAGTGTTGCTGATATTGGCTTGGTCCAGTATCTGTGGAAACATCGTCCGTCAGGATGACATTTATTAATCGAATTCGTGAGAAGGAAATATCTCAAATTTCGTTACTCACCATGTGAATGTATTCGACGTGATGCATCGTCGCGGCGAATACGATCGTTTGAGAATCCGCTTTGATAACGCGCTTCAAAAGACACAGCAAGACCGCTAGTTTTTCCTCCGGACGGCAAGCTACGAAGGAGAGCGTTAATTCGTCCGGTAACTTGTTGTCCACGTCCAGACGCACGAGAACCGGATCGGAGAGGCCAGCTTTGGCAAATTCGACCAATACTTTGGGCAACGTAGCGGAAAACAAGAGAGTCTGGCGAGACTCTGGCAGTCTGTTGGCTATCTCGTGAATCTGCTCTCCCCAGCCCATTTCGAACAATCTGAAAGAACATTTCTCGTTCTTCGTACAGTGATTTTAAGATCTATTATTTACAAATAATATCTACAAGCGTTTTTGCAAATTTTATCCAATTTCCGTCTGACCTCAAGGATTTTGTGTGTTTCTGAGTGGAACTTTATTGAGACAAAACTGATATTTTTCACTCGTACTTTAGTATTTTGAGTAATTGGCAAATTTTAACATTAAAATCGTTTGAGGAACAGTGACTCTTTTCCCTTTGCACAAAATCAATCAAAATCAATCAAAATCAATCAAATCAATGCACAAGTCAATTTTCAAGATTTCACGTTACTTTTTTACAGATTTTCACCAATCGCTGTTGATCCTTGAAGAATTTTTAGTCTTTGTTGTCAAGTTTCGTTTAGTGTTTTAATATTGAAATTTCAAGATAATCTTGAAAAAAGATGTTAATTTACTAAAAAATTAGATTAAATTGAATTATACATACCTATCAGCCTCGTCGAATATCACACATTCAATGTTGTTCAATTTTAAATCCATCTCGACGCAAATGTGGAGAAAACGTCCGGGAGTGGCGACAATTATGTCTGGATTATCGTGAACCGTTTCAAATTGATTATCCATGCTATCGCCACCGAGTATAGCGGCGCCTTTCAGGCCGGTGAATTTTCCTAATTCTTTGACGAATTTGAGAGTCTGCAGAGCCAGCTCGCGCGTCGGAGTAAGGATCAGAGCTCTCGTGCCGATTTTAGCTTGTCGAGCTTTGAGCTTCTCGAATAACGGAATTAAAAAGCAAGCCGTTTTGCCGCTACCCGTTCGCGCCATAGCTACAACGTCGCGACCCTCCAGAGCTAACGGAATGGTCTAAAATACGGGGAATGTGTCGATATCGCGATGAATTTTTAATAAGGAAGTGTTATTCGTGGCAAAACTTACCTTGCGCTGAATCGGCGTAGGGACTTTATAGCCACGTTTCAAAATCCCTTTGAAGACGGGAAAACTAAGTGCCATTCCTTGAAACCCACCGGACTTTTTGCCTCCTTTTTTCTTAGCGATCGATAGATCGTCGTTGTCATCCTCGGAAAGATCCTCGGGATTGGCAAACCCGACTAGTTCCGGCTCACTCATCGTGTCAACTCGAGAAGCACCGTTTTTTGAGGTTAGGTTCGTTCTTCGATGTGTTAATTAAAAACTGGAGTTATGTGATCAAGCGAACGAATGATTTTGAGGAACTTTATATGCAATGCACAAGTAATAATGTACGCATATGTAATTGTTCATCTCACGGTAAAGGTAGATATTGAAATATTATTTATAAGCACGTGAAAACTCGTGGATGACAATATAATGATTTTTATATTCTTTTTATTATCGTCGCCGTGAGTGATTTCAGACAACGTGATTCGTCCACGGCGAGATTTCTCGTGTGTGCCTTTTGTGGTGTGAAAACGCACGTGGGGTTTTGTCGTCGAATCGAAAATAACACGGCGTTTTTTCTGTAACGAAATAAAACTCGAAGAGGCACCGTTTTTTCTAATTCTCTTCTATATATCATGACATTATTGTCGTCCAGCTCGAGAAATCTTTTTAAATTCAAAAAAACGGCGCCAAGGAGATTTCTAAAAAATAACACACGATTGACAAAGACGTAATTCTTGCAAAAGTGTCTCCAACCACGGTAGAATTATAAATAAATCATCAATGGCGTCATAGCAGAACTTTGTGGTAGTTTTTTTTTTCGTTATTATTTATACCAGCGTTAACTAGCCCTCGTCCAACTGTAGAATATAAACTCGGAGCTATGGTGTCGTCGAGTAGTACATAATATAACGATTCGCATTTACTCGTCGCAATTATGTGACAGTATTCAGAGACACTTGGCCGATCTTGTTTTTTTTTACACCGTAAAAGTGCATGTGGGCGATATTTGTGGCCGAGGCACACACTCGCAACAGTTTTATCGTGAAGATTTAAATTAGTGGCAATCGAGGAACGCACGGTGATACGAAAGCCCGAATATGGCACGACCCAAGTACAAAGCTTCGTCGGATTTGTGCGCTGATTGCGGCGCTCTCGGTTCGTGATGCCCTTTTATCATCTATTACATTTTATTCTTTCGTTTTATTTTATTAATTTCTGTCACCAATTCTTTATTCTCCTCAATTTTTGTGATTATCGCAGGACCCGGTTGGGCATCTTTGAACAGAGCAATTTTGTTGTGCGACGAATGCTGCAGCATTCACCGCAGTTTGGGTCGTCATATATCTCACGTGAAATCTCTACAGAAGGGAGTTTGGAATCCTCATTTGCTCTCCGTTAGTTACAATCTTTACGCGATATCCCGTTGAGTATATTTTATCTCTGCATCGTCAGCAACGATTAGATGAAACGACGATATCCTCAAGATTACATAAACTCCAAAAAAATCGATAGATACGCGATTGACGACAAGTCACAACAATGTCAAACTCCATCGCTCGATGTAATTAACAAAATTGGACGATTTTCTGCAAAATACAAATACATTGTGTCTCCGAGAGCAGACAAATTTTGCCAATAAAAAAAGTATTCTTCGCATATATTTTCCCAAATTTCTAACAAAGTTGGAAAGAAATCTGGAAAAACGAGCCTGCTCATTTTGCATTAAAAAAAGAGAGAATCTAACAATTTTATTAGAACAATACGAAATTCCCATTTTATATTTTTTTTTGTGTAATCTTTCGCGCGGTACATCCTTTATACAATTCGAGTCTGAAAAAAAAATTCTACACATTTTTTCAATTATGCAGATGGTGCATACTTTGAATGACAATGGAGCCAACAGTATTTGGGAACATTCCTTGCTGGATCCGAGCAATTCAAAGATAAGCAGACGAAAACCGCAGCCTAAGGATCCATTGCAGTATGTTCTGATTGTTTTTATTCGATCGTTTGATTTTTACATCACGAGCAAAATACTACTTTTATCAAATCAATTCTCATCTATTGTTTAATCAAAAAAAAGTCAAAGTTTTGAAGAACACTAAATAGAAAAACATCTAAACATACAATGTGGGTGATTTTTAAGCGAGTCAACTTTCAGAGTCTGAATTATCGATATTTCTAATACATCCGATGCGTGATACATAATATACAGGGTGCCCTGGGATTTTATGTATAAAAGTTGGAATTCCTTCCGTCATTTTGAATAATTATCGAAATATTGCATATCTTCTCGCTTTATAATAATGCTGCAGTCTGCAGCATCCAATTCTGAACATGAAAAAAATAATTTTATTTTGAAAAAACTTTCAATCGGATTGTAGCCCGATCAAGGCAGACTTCATAAGAGCGAAGCACCAGCAGCTCGCGTTTATTCTGCGACCCAGTAAAGAAGAAATGTGCACCGAAGAAGAGCTGAGCAGACAACTACACAGCAGCGTTCGAACGTCAAATTTAGAGACGTCTCTGCGTCTACTCGCCCAAGGAGCGAATCCTAATTATTTCTACAAAGTATATGAAACATTCAAACTACGTCTCTCATGACCGTCCAGATCATTGATTTAGTCTCGTTGGCCCTGAAAATGACGCGATTCTTTTGTTACATCAGTGTTAATTCGTGCTAATCGCCAAATATTGCGACCAATTAAGAATGTTCTGGAAGTAAAATCCCAACGGAACCGAAATACACGTTGAATTTCGCGTCTTTGGTTGGAAATTATCAAAGTTATATATAAATGGATTACTCTAAAAAAAATTAGAGAACTGCTTTCACGTCGAAAGTCATCAAGTCATCTAAATTTTGTTATAAACAACTTTTATCACAAATTTACATTCTATTCCGGTTTTTTTAAGACTGTAACTTGAGAGCCTCCCCAAGATCTTTCCGGTGTAAAAGTGCCTTTAAAAAAAATCGTCTTTTTGACGAAATTTGAAACTTTTCATAATTCCGTGCGATTGATTTCCATCAATTTCAAAATTCGAAATGTCCTCGTGACATTAATCACCATTTCGGCGGTCTTGAATCATCTTTCGGTGTGTCATAATTCTCATTGTTCATCAGGAAAAAGGCACGACGCCGTTGCACGTTGCGGCTCGCGCCGGACAAGCCTTGCAAGTCGAGTTGTTGATCGCAAACGGTGGTGATCCAAGTATGGTCGACACGAGCGGACAGACGCCCGCCGACGTTGCGAGATTAGCCGGACACTTGGAGCTTTACGAGAGACTCGTCGAATGCATGTACGAAGTTACCGACCGTTTAACGTTTTACGTGTGCTCGAAAAAGCCTGATCACAGAACGATGGAGCATCTTCTTATACCCGAATGGGCGGCGACTCTCGAAAGGACCGAACTCGCCTTCGAAGCGCGAAATCGCTTGCAAATGGTCGGTATTGCGAGATAAAAAAAACAATTTATCATCGATATCCCGTCGAACGAAATTTCTCAACGTAATTATTCCTCCACCCGTCGCAGTTGCCGAATTATCTGCTGGAAGAACTGGCGATGGACGTTTACGACGAGGTTGATCGACGTGAGACCGAGTCGAGTAAGTAACTCTCCGCTCGATAATTATTCCATTTGCCGAAAAATCTTTCGAATGTTTCTCAGCGATTCCACCAGAGGGAACTCGACGATGGAATTTGACTAATCATTTTTTTTGCTTTCTATCAACGTTCTGATCTATTAGCGTACGATGCTTATTAGAGTTGTTTCGTCAATTGTTGTACCCTCCCTGTACATAGCTTCGTTATATACCTTCATCTTATATAGTACATAAAAACGTCGATTCAAGCGGCGAAAAGACATAAATGTTCTTAGAATCATGCTTATCGAAAATACTTTTATGGTATTGTTGAACAACGGATCTCGCTAAAAAGTAGTCTATGTGAAAATTTTTGTCGTCTCATCCTTCATGTTTCATCTTCATTATCAAGTGTATATCGATGAGCGAAGAAAATTTACGAAAAAATTCTCACTAGTAGAAATTTGAGGGAGCTTTTTACGTCAATCTTCGGATTTCCACGACCCTTCATGGTTTTTCGATTTTACCCGCAAGCAAGATGCTATTTGTAACATTTTTTCTTTGAAATATCGTTTTCGGAAAATATTTTTAACTCGATTTTTCGGAAAATTAACGTTTGTCGGACGAAAAATCCTTCGGACCCGTATGGTTCAATTGATTTGATAAATTGTTGGGTAAGAAAACGGAAAATTCATCTCGAAAATACAATTTCGATATTTGCCACGACAAACGAAACTTTCGTCGATGATTTTATTTATTTTAATTTTTTTTTTCATAACCGATTATCTGAATATCAGTCTGGATCAGTGACGTAAATTGCTCGATCGAAGTCAAAGAATTGTCGAGGCTGATGGAAAGTTGGAAGGAAAAATCTTTATACACAGTCATTCGTAAATTCATGCGTACCTCATAAAACAATTCGGAATATTCATTAGATATATATCGTACGAAATAAATGTTAAAAACGGTCTAAATGCCGTTTACCTTGAATGTCATTAACGTGCATGATATTTTTCATTGCCAAATCGAGGAGAGGTAAGTTTGTCCGGAAGAAATTCATTGTTTTCTTCCACTTCGGTAAGTCGCGTCAAGTCGCTAGTCTCACGCTTCAAAGGAAGAAAGTTGTGAAGGTTCGGTCATTTCAGCACGTGCTCGTTAATCGCTCATTACAAAGCTCTGCAAAAAAAAAATTTTTTTTTGTTGCCCTGGATATAATCGCAAATTTTTACGTTTTCAAGTGCCCGGATTACGAATATATTCATGAAAGTTCTCAATGTGCTCGTATTTTCCTGATTTTTGCATATCTTATATTTTGAACAATTAATTACAAAAAAAAAGCTCATAAAAGGCGTTTTATGGAAATATAAAATATATTTTCGACATTTTCCTCTTTATTTACTTCGATGTATCCTAATTTCTCAAAACGTAACTGACATTACAAATATATCTGTTATTTTGTTTCTCGTTTTTTGATTTTTGTAATCTAAAATGAAGATGAAGATTTTTAAAAAAATCAGAGCAAATCTTACAAAATCATTGATAGTTTTGTGAATTGTGTGCATAAATAGACCCAAAATCGTTTTCGTATCGAGGGCAACAAACCCACTGTAGACCAGTGTTATTTATTCTTGTTTATCGCGCGCGATAAATGAGTTCAAAATTCTCATGTCGATGAAAAAGTATCACCATCCACGACTTGTTCATGAATAATACACTTTTCGATGGTGCATTCAAAGATTCGTCGTTTTTTGATTCGCGCGAACGATCAAACGTCCTAATTTGGCGATCAATATGGTCGATCGATTGGCACCTCCGAAAGATTCGTCCGAACCTTCGTAACGATAACAAAAACAATCCTATCAAACAAATTAATCATTAACACACTCAAACGCATAAAACCATGCATGATCCATCATAAATTCCATTGAAACCTTGGAAAACACGTAAAATACACTTTTCGAATGATCTACTTCGTTGTTAATCGTAGACGCGATATTTTTTTTCGGAATTCTCGCAAAGGCATCGATCGTTGGAATTTTCTTTTACGCAGTTTGGCTTTCGAGCGCGACGTTACCGGAAAGATGCACGGTTCCATTTTTGCCCGTTAATCCGCAATTATCGTCGACGAGGAATCAAGGGAGGCAAAAACTCGCTCGTTTCACGCCGAAAGAATTCGCAACGCTGATAATTGACCTTCTGAGCGAAGCGGCGCACAGACACAAATTGTCCAATTCAACTCCTCTGCAAGGTACGAACGTACGCCTCTGGCGATTGAAAAATTTGCAAAATTTCTCCTGAATCATTGAATTTCACTAAAAAAACGGAAAAAAACTAGATCCCGTTGTTTCGATGCTGCGAAAGGAGCAGATTCACGGCAAGCACGGATCGCAAGTGTCGGACGACGAGCCGCTTTACGACAGCGTTGCGTCGGACGACGATTACGCGGCTTTGACGACCACGGACAGCCCGCGATTACCCTCCGAACTTAACGTCGACAATGAGGTAAAAGGACGAAAAAAAAAGTCTACTAATGACCCAAAAAAGGTTCTTGTTCCTGCCACGAGGGTGGGCTGAGCTCTTTCCATCTTGGCGCGATTTCATGTTTATTACAAAATTTGTGCACCACGGTCTATCTCCAGTGGGGGGGATGAACATTAATTTACCAAGTTCTTTTAACGAAAATAAGAGTGATGGTTTTTGTTGTGTTGTAAACTCGTTGAAGGTACCAGCGATAGTACGAAAACAACGCGTAAGGCATCGTCTGAGCACGTGGCTCTGCTGTAGGCAATGTTTCTAGGCAAGTGCACCCATTCGCGTGTGCTTGTACGTTGATATTATCGCCTTCCTATTCTCGCGAAATATCCTGCATGCTTAGACGATACGAGTAGCACATTGAGCCCTACGGTAGATGGCATGTTTTTTTTCGGTTCCTCCGACATTGAAATGTTTATCGAGGTCAACGTTTAAACCGGGTTTTTCGCGACCAAACCTTGGAGAGTCGTTGCCTGGCGAGAGTTTTGACGAATCAGAGTACAAATCCGGTAACGATCGTGCAAAATCGAACGTTTTTCTCGACGATGAATTTTGCGAAAGGAATAAATCGACAGTGGCGCGTTTATGTTAAGGCCATGGGGGATACCCCCTATCGAAATTTAGAAAAATTCTAAAAAAAAAATTCTGTAGAGTGAAAAATTTTTCAAAATTTCGAAATTCTAAAATCGTCAGTCCCTCCGGGCTATATCACTAAGTACTCGCAACAAATTTCAAACCGATCCGTTTTATAGATTTTGCCGGAGAATTTTTCTAAGCTTCGATTTACGGATGTAAATCGAAGCCTTAAAATCGTGTTTCGTTAAAAATTACATCGTCGACGCGGTGAGACGTTCGTTCGTTCCCGAAAACTCGAAGATCATTTTGAAAACATTCAGCGATTCGCCAACGTCGAATCGACCTTGCTCGATCTCGTTGTCACGAATTTCGGAACTTAATCGTCGTTTCTTGTCGGCCAGCAGAAAGCCCTGGCTCCAATGGCAAAGGGACTGCCCTCTGTCGTCGAAGTTCTCAAGAAGCAACTGACACTCTCGGAAGCGACCATCAAAGACCTGCAGGAAGAGATGCGCGGTTATCAACGAACGATTTCGCGATTAACGCAGGAGAATCGTGAACTCAAAAGTATGATTCAGGTACGAGTGAAGCTTTGAGAAAACAATTCGTTTTTCTCATCACATTTGTCTCTCTTTTTTTGTCTAAATTGTTTTTCATATCCTGGAAAATAAAAAAAAACACTCGTCTCTCTCCCTGTCTCAGGGTCAAATGAGAAACAAAGTTCCCAACAACGAGATCGTGAACGGTCACGTGGCCGGAGAACAGGAACCCGAATTGGAGCCGGTTCTCGATATAAAAACGTCCGTACCCCGGGGAAGTCAGCGACCGGCGTCGATGTACGAGACTCGAGAGGGTCTGCGAAAATCTGCGCCATGGACGACGAATGGATGTCAGGTACGCGCAAAAGTTTCGGGTCACCCTATTTTTCACGCACATTGCATTAAGGCCATGGGGGATACAACCCCTCCCCCATCGAAATTTAGAAAAATTCTCAGGCAAAATCTGTAAATCGGATCGATTTGAAATTTTTTTGTGAGTATTTAGTGACACAACACGGAGAGACTGACGATTTCGCAATTTCGAAATTTTCGAAAAAATTTTTTTGTAGAGTGAACAAATTTTCAAAATTTCGAACTTCTAACATCGTCAGTCCCTCCGGACTATATCACTAAATACCCACAACATATTTCGAACCGATCCGATTTATAGATTTTGCCGGAGAATTCTTCGAAGCTTCGATTTACGGATGTAACACATCGCCTTAAAAATATATAAAAGTATAAGTATATATATATATAGAATAAAAGTATAAGTATATATACTTTTATATATATAAAAGTATAAAAGTAAATATATAAAGATATATACAACGACGATTTGATGAGACTTTTTGGACGTTTTACTTACTTCTTACGATTTACAACATTCAATCAAGTTTGTCAAAGTATCCTACTTTTGGATACAAAAGATGTGTGAAATAATGATTTTTGAATACGATTATGTTTTTTTTCACATTTTTACAACTTTGCTTTCCATGAAAATTCCAATTCCATTTTGCTTTTTCCCACCTTCGTCGTTCTCTCGTGATTAAAATCTCAATGAAGCGCTTCATGCGTCATAAACAACGAAAGAATCTCAAGTGGAATTGATCGCCCGAATAAAATATCGATTTTATCGATTTTCGACAGTCGAAGCGCGAGGGGGAGACTCTGGCGCGTCCGAACACGACGCAAAGTCTGTGGGGTTGCAGCGGACCGAGTTTGCCGCCGTGCGACGAAGTTACGCGACGAACGGAGCAAGTAACGCGAAGAATTCAAGAATTGTGGCACGCGATGCAGGATCCGGGACATCGCGAAGCTTTCGTGCCCTGCGCGGAGAGGATTCGCGTCGCCGTTGCGGAACTGACCGCGATATTCCCTCAGGTTCGTTTATTTTTGCCCGCAAAACCGCGCGTAACGGACGTAATTACACGCAAAACGTCGCAAAGTGCGACAAACGTTTATTTGCTCTTTTTTCTCATCTCGTCGTTCACGTCGGCAGAATCCAATTGACGACAATATAAGATCAGCGCTGCGGCAATTGAACGGTAACACCGGAAGGCTTCAAGCCGAATGCGCGGGTCTGCAGAGATGCACCAACGACGCCGAGCACATGGACCGTTGCCTTCAGCAAGTACGATCCTGCGCGTACGACATCGCCAAGGCGACGAAACTCCTGGTGACGCAATTTCAGACGTCTTAGTCGAGTTTTTCGAGCGCGCGCCGTCGTAAACGGGCTGCGGGAGACGCGCGAGGTTCTCGAATCGCGCGAAAGAGTCTCGTCAAGGGAGGGAGCAAAGTCAATGTAAATAATACCTGTACGTTACGTCGTAGAGGTGGAAAAGATCGTCGAACGTGAAGAGCGGAAGGAAAAAAACGTAGGGCGGAAGAGAGAGAGAGAGAGAGTGGAGAACGGAAGTTCGCAAATACTCGAGGCGCACGATTCAGACGGTTAAATTAAAACTCGACCGAGCAGACCCCGGTGTCTCTCTGTTACCGTTGAAAGAAACAAAGACTGAATAGCCATAGTCGTAATTGTCGCGTTAGATTCCACGCCCGCGAGGAAACGAACGAGAGACGCTTCCTCGTGTTTCCTGGCAATGCGAGACGATAGCAACATTTCGATTACACGGAGAATGAAGAGAGGATAAAAGGAAGAAGGACAAATTGTCCTTTGTCCAAAATGTCGAAGAATCAACGAACAACACGAGGAGAAAAGCATACAGTGCAATATCGGAGATTCGCGTACGTTTAACTACGTTTTAATTTTAAACTTTGTTGTGCAAGTATTATAGGAGTAAATGTTCCAGCAGCCTGACGATATTATATCCGCGTAATGCGGAATTTAAACGCGTTACGAAGCATGAGAATGCAGTTGGAGGACCAGGATTCTCTCAATTTCGTTGTACTTTCGTGCTACGATTATTCGCGATACGCATTGAAATATCAACCAAAAAAAAAAAATTAATAATTGCACAAATTATATTATCTGTTATCATGTATGTTAATAAATTACCGTGTACATTATACAGGCGGAGATTTGATTGATATATTTCGGAAACAAATTGAATTGCTCGAATCGCTTCGACGTGCTTGGGCTGCGTTCGGAAACTCTGATGGATTTTTTTGAATGTTCCCATTATTTCGTTTTTTTTTTAATCGCACTCGTGAGCGTCGTCGAGAGTTTCTTAGATGCGAGTAGGTTTTTGTTATCACGGTCCGACCAAAGAACTGAGTTACATTGATAAAAAGAATTAATAATAATAATGATGAAATTGATTGAATTAATTCGAAGCGAATGAAAAACCGGAAGTGACTTTTTTCGGCCGCGGTTATGTCGAATGTTTCTCTCAAAATATAGCCTGGAGAGAAAATGAGTAACGAATGCGTTAAAACAGTCGAAGTACAAGGCCCAGACGCAGACGGTGAGAGGACGGCTGAACGCGTCCTTTTCTGCGCGTGAAACGAGAAACGTTGAAATTCGAAGAGTATGTCAGCGGGTGAAGTGAAGAAAGAAGCTCCAGCTTTGATATTTCATACTTATCCGTTGTGCAAGGTGTAACGCGTGGCTTCGTCGTTAAAATATTTCGGGAATATCTGAAAATTTGTTAAATTTGTCGAGGGTTTACAGCTGACCGACATGCCGGAGGACATGAAACAAGAAGCCATGGAATTGTGCGCCACCGCGGCCGAAAAGTATACCAACAATAACGATCAAGCTGCCAGGATGATCAAAGACAATATGGACAAGAAATTTGGCCCGCCGTTTCAAGTTGTCGTCGGAGAAGCGTACGGCTTTTCCGTGACCCATCAAGAAAAGACCTTGCTCCACATGTACACCGGTGGCAACATCGCCGTACTTATTTGGCGAACGGTTTCTCCTTTTCTATGATTACAACGCGGTATTCAAAGGTGAAAGTGAGAGAATAAGGTTAATCGTTGAAATCGAAGGCCTCGCGGTCGTCGCGCCGACCCGAGGACGCCGGAAAAAGCTTCGAGATTCGTTCGTTGTTAATAAATATATTAAATAAATACGTTACAATGTTTGTATGACGACACACGTGTACGTTTGTGTTTATACATGTTTTGCGCTTAAAATTTACGTCACGTCTGTACAATTCACGTTTACACGTGATCGTACGACAATTAGAATTTGGTAAAACTGATCGAAAGAGCGTATATGGCGTTTTCGTTGGATACATCAAGGAAATACGCGAGTTGCGTATTTTCAAAGAGTCAGCTTTCTTTGTTATTTCGACGGATTGTTTTCTATCACATTTATCGGATAAAAAGCTCCAAGTCAATTTCGCATCGAAAGAAAGTTTTTCGTTTTACTCGCTCTGGTGAAAATAAAATCTTTCTGTTATTCTATGGCTTGCGGCGTTTGACGATAGATGGCGCAGTGCGAGCTTCTTTCCGAACTTTCAACCTTGTTTACTTTTTGTTTATTGCTCTTTCGTGACTAGCATTACTTCAAGGACGAATGGCGATACGATCGTAGCAAACCGTAAGATTATTCGGAGGATTCTCAACTGCTCGAAAACACGTCGAAAATCCGGAAAAAATCGACGAAAAAAATTCAGTTTTCAATTATAATATTGAAAGGATATTAACAGCGTAGAAACAAATTGGCGAAAACTTCGGAAAATTTCGTTTTTTTTTCATCCGAAAAAGAATTTCGAGATTTCCCCTGCATGCGCACTTTTTCAAAATTGTATTTTCGTATTCTTTGAAATTGTTTCAAAGTTTCAGTTGCACCAAAAATGTTGGCGATAATAGAAAATCTAAAAAATGTATTCAAATGTATTCATCATTACATCGTCAGGTACTGGAATTCGTTATTGAATCAAACGTTCTGTGCTCCGAGAATCTTTTTTTTCTTTCTGATAATTCACTGCCAAACCAACTGGTGTTCCACAGCACCGAATTACAGAAGACTTAGTTTTATGATAAAAAAATATTCTTTCGGTACTTTTAGAGTAATCCCTGATGAAATACGTCGTGAAACCACTTGTTTCAAGTAGAAGAGTTAAATCAAAATGGACGCAATAATTCTAGTAGAAAGAAATTTTGAAGAATAACTTGATCATTTTTTTCTCAATTTAAACGTTGATCAGAAACGTAGTTACGCATGAATTTTGGTTCTTTGCTGATGACCTTGGTTTGTGTCCAATTTTTTTTGCTACAAAAACCGAAACAATGCAAATAGTACATATTCGTCCCGTTGTTTTTCCTTAGTTTCCCTCGAGCATAGCAAAACATTTTGCTACGCGGATTTCCATATACAGATAGCCAAATTACCAGCGCAATACATGTACAACAAGTGCTGAAGCTGGTAAGTTATTTCAAAGCCGTAACCCTCACCGACGACCGTGTGCCAAGAGGCGCCGAATTTTTTGTCCATCGTCTCCTTAATCATCTTCGACACGTTCTCGTAATTGTCGGCGTATTTTTCCGCAGCCGTAACGCACAGTTCCATCGCCTCTTGTTTCATCTCGTCCGTCATATCGCACTTCTGGCAATGAAAAACAAAAAAAAACTCACAAAAATCGAAGAAGCGATCAAAATTGTGTATGAAAAACCTCATCGATAGGAAACTCTTTGTTTACGTTGTATGCAAACCGACAATTGCAATCGAGAGACTCCGCTCATCGCTTCAGATTCGTTTATTGATCAATCGACTCGACCCTGTTTACTCCTCGTTCACTTTTGGACCACGTTGCCCCTCGAGAACGATAAACGAAATGTCTTCACTTACCCGACAGAGAGGATAAGTATGAAGTATCTTCACGACGTCGTCTTTCTTTACTTCGGTCATTTCGATGATTTTTCTTCGGAATAAATATTCAGTACTTTAATTTCTTCACTTTTTTTTTCATACGTGCATATATGTGCATTTATATGTACCACTTGTGTATAAACGGGATATTGTACACATCGAGAAAAGAGAACGCGACAACTGCCACCCCTCACAGCGTCTCCAAGGGGTGTAGAGTGTTTCCCTTACGGCTGACCTATTCGCACTGTCACTACTTGTGACTCACATACACGGTACGCTTCTGCGAGGGGGGAACTGAGAGCAGAATGTGCCAGAATCCTACGATATATATCCCCACTATTTATCCTCCGTTTCATTGATGTTCGTGGACCCTCGAGGCAATAACACGGTTCGCGAAGAATAATCAATGATCCCGCTTTACACAAAAATCCTCTCGAGGACATTTCAGGGAAAATTGTCGGCATTTTCTTTATAAATAGTGACAAACGAACGTTATTTCAAGAAGTTTATTGCCCATTTTTTTTCGGGAAAACGCGATCAATATTTTGCCCGAATCATCGCCAAAAATGGCTAAATCTTTCGCTTTTTTTGAATACATAAAACTTTTCATGAAACAATGAAGTGCGATCTTTGCATCTATTCGAACGACATGTTGGGTGTAATAATGAGTATCGATCAATTAAATGGCAAAAGGAATGTAGTTTACCAGTACATTCAACCTAGCACCTCGAAATTTTTAATAAAGAAAGGCAGTTGAGAAAACTCATCGACGATAAATTCGACGCCCAGCCGAAAGTGTTTTTTATTAATTTAGCCAAAAACGATGTAATAATATGATCCCAAAACTGGATGCTAAAAATTTAACACTACATTGGGGTTAAAATTTCAGGTGGAAAACCCTTCAAGCATTTTTCGATCCGGTGAATCCCCGTTGAGCAGGACTCTCGATCCGATTGGCTGATACTCAGTCGGTCTTGTCGAGACCTTACCTACCGGTAGATAAAAAAATTGAATTCGATAATAAACAAGCCAAAATGTCTCTGATGTAACACGAAAGCGTCATATTTACGTCTTTAACACTCCGACACATAAAATATATAATGTTCATCTTCCTTCCGGAAGTTACCGATGCCAACATCGTGCGGGGAATAAATTAACGAAAATCACAATGGCGTTAATCAACTAAATGTCAAAAACGAAACAGCATGAGAAGGATAGCCCCTGTCAAGAGTCAGGTGCTATTTTTATTTATCTTCTCGTCACAAACTTGTATCTTCTTTGAAAATAACAAGAGCAACGTTCTTATGGACGACTTGCAGGAAGAGCTACAGAGTGATATATTTTGTCTGAAAAGGCAATTGACTGTGGCTCTGGATGAAATTCAATTGTTGAAGGTTAAAACTCGACGATTGAAGGACGAATTACGCCGGAAGGACAAACATGTCGAATGTTTAATGAGGGATTCTCAAAAAGTAGAGTAATATTGTGTGGAAGATATATATATATACTATATTTGTCCAAAGTTTTAAGCGCTCTAAAAAATCCTGCATAATCGTTCAGGATCGTCAATTTGGAAGTATGATTTGCAAGCTGCAAAAACGCAATGCGGAATTGGAAGATATGATACTGGAGAGGGACTTGAACGAAGAGAAACGTTACAAGGATTTAAGAACTGTGTGTATTTATACTCAAAGCATGGATGGTCAGGTAATCAACGTCAGGGCGAAACTTTGATTCAGGAAAAATTAATCTCATTGAATGTTGTAACAGCAGGACAAGAAGAAAGGATGCAAAACACCGACGTCGAATATCGCCCGATTTAAATCTCGTCCCAAAAACAATTCTCCGTCTCTGAATTCTTTTGGCAAAATCAGCGCATCCGATAGAGCTGAATTAAGTACGCTGACTTCCTCGCCTGTACAAAGTTACACAAGCCCAAAAATCACATTCATAGGTCAAAAATCTGGAAAATTTTAATTCGAAGAATTGAAGTTTTCAATTTTTCCAATATTACCCAAAGTAGCTCTCAACAACTCGTTCAAACACTGTTGACTTTGATGGACCAAAATAACAAGAAAGTATCAACGTTTTCTTGTTTTTATGAAAATGAAAAAATTGTTTTGCCGTAATCAAAGTAAAATAAAAATAATCGTTCATAATTCATAAGAAACTTGATCATTCATCCAAATTTTGACAAATTTCATACAAACGATAAGGGAAGAATTCTTGTGACGAATATCGCAAGACGTATAATCAGAAGAATAAATTTCAAATTATTCGGAATATTTCGAAATTCAAATTTTAAACATCGCGGGTGATTTTTGGGTGTCATATATATACATATATTTCGTATAATTCGATACGTTTTTCCGTATTCTATAATATTGTCATGAATGTTCGATTGACAAAATTGAAGTGATGAAATAAAATAAAATTCTCAGCAAAACGCGATCGCATGCGGTCGTCCGATTCATCCCTGCAAAATTGCCCATCGCCGAGAGCAACGACCGATTGTTATTCGACAAACACACCGGGCGATAGTCCGAACGTTCAAAGTCCGACTGGAAAAGATACAACGATTCCAAGGGGTCACGAAAGTCTAGGATTTGAAAAAGTGTTGGAAAAACGACTGTTACAAAAGAAAAAGTAATTTTTCGTCGACTGATAAACGTGACATACTTTGGGCGACATTTTCTTTCGTTTCGTCAAAGTCACAAAAAGCTTTCAAAAAGTATACTTGAATTTACTTTAATTTATAAATTCAATTATCGGTTAAATGAACAAATTATTAAAAATACAGATGATGTTGTCATGATTTTGGAAAATGTATGTGAGAAAAACGTTGCTTAAAAATGAAACGACCTCATGTATATATAAGCGTGATGATACGAAAAATTATTTTTACTTATCTATAAAGCGCCGAGATATCTCGGCTATCAGCAGAGTTGCAACAAATAAAGCAGGATCTTCTGAGAAAGCAGGAATGCGAAAGCCTGACGAAATCGACGTCAACGAGTCTAGATCCCGAGGGATTACAGTCGGACGGATCAGCGAAGATAATCCCGGTTTGTACGAATCTTATCGAGGAAAACAAGAGACACGCCAGTCGTTTATCGCGGAAGCGATATAACGATGGAAAAGTGTCTCCAAGAACGATCGAATGCTCGGAAACGGAAGATGACGTCGAAAAAAACAAGCTGTCGACGCTTCACGAACAAAACGAAGAAACGAGTCTGCTCAAGACACCGGAAACATCATCGGAAGAGTATAATCACAAGTCAGTTTGTTTTCCCACTGAATAGTGACTCTCCAAAAGTTGACCCAAAACTTGCGAAATTCTTCACGAAGACTCGTTTGAAATATTCTCAAAACTCAAGGCGCAACACCGCTCCAGAAATCTTTTATTACAAACCTAAAAATAAAAAAAAACTCTATTATCCGGATTGTGCAGTAGGCTTGTTAGTTTTTCACAACAATCGCCCAAAATTTGCAAAATTCTCCTTTGAGCCGCCAGAGTGGCGCTGTGCCTTGAGCTTCGGGAAGCTCCTGAAAACGCGAGAAAAGTTGCTCATGTAAAATATCATTTTCAGGAATTCCAAAAAGTCGTCGTCGTCCCGGCCGAAAACACGTATAGAGTACGTCTACGATTCCGAAGTGAGTTCGGACGGCGAGGAGTTTAGCTTGTCGAGTAATCTAACGAATTTTCTTCAACGAGCCATCAATACATCGTCCAGCGGCGACGCCTCCTAAAATGTAATTCGGATTGAACCTTCGCATTGTTGAATCGCGAGTTCGTACGTGAAACGAATTTTCTTTCGTCGCGCTTTTATTATCCAGTCACTGCGAAAGATACAAACTTTGCGGTAGTACACACGCAAGACACATTGAGAATAAATTAAACAATCTTAAAACGAATGTTCACAAACATCAGAAAATACACAAAAACATAAAATTTCGCCGAATGCCGTCAAGTTTTATAAATATACATATTAAATATACATACTTCAATTTCAAGAACATTTTTTTTTCCATCTTCACAGCGATGACCATCCATTATTTATATTGCATTAAAAAAATGAAGCAACGCTCTCTAATAAAGTGATAGAAAAAATCACGAGACATTGAACGTCGAGGGATTTGGTCAAAAATAACGCATGGAATAATCTTTTAAATACATCAAGTGTTTGAACAATGATCACGAGAGTCAGCAAAGTTGTCTTCAGCTACGAGTGATGACGTCAAAAGGATGACAAAAATGGTTTCGGTGAAACTCGATTGGATTTAATGAATTTAAGTATCACGCTTGTATGGAAAATATTGAGAATGAGGTAATTCATACGCGAGATTGTTGCGGAGTGAAGAAAAATCATTGCGACAATTTACGACCCATCATGTAATTAAGAGCGAACTTCACAGCATTCTCAGCCCTGCACTTGTGACGGAGTCCTGGCGTCATCAAAATACCGGAGACTGTTTCAAAAAAAAGAAATATATCTGTATAAGGATATTGGAAATCTCGGTTTTAAAGCTTCCGGAAAAATTTCGGCTTTTTATTTTTATAAAAACTCGGAAAATCAACTTGCCTGCCATAAAAATCAACAGAAGATTGTCCACAGTGTTTCCGATCCAGGCAAGGAGAAGCAGGCATGCGCATATAGATCCATAATACTTAAAAAAAAAATATCGTCATATTAGAACTTTAAGCTTATGAACGAAACGAAACGAATGGTAAAACAGGTCTGCATATTTAGTTGAGAAACTTACAAGATGGGATCGATTGTTTCTAGCGTTCAGAAGATATTTCCATTCTTTCTGAAGGCGTAGAATGGTCTCCGAAAGATTTTGGCATATTTCGTCGAACTTTCGTTCTTTCTGGCCGTTCCAGGCATTCGGAGAGATAAACGAAGCCGCGGCAATGGGCACAAGATAGTCGATCAGAGCGAACGTCAACAGGCCAATGGCAACGGCCGTCAGGAAGGCTGGCTCCAGATAGCAGATAAATCTGCCGAAGAAAGATTTTTATAACGCACCGCGGGACAAAAATATTCGCACACGCAATACATATTACATAATTTCGAAATTGTACAAATCGAAAACGAGGGTCAACCGAGATGGTGATATGCATAACGAAACATAGTATTTCGTGCTAAACAAAAAAAACGAAAAATCAAGGATTCTAATTCGAAATCATTTTCGAAAATTTCATTCATTCTTTTTACATTTATCTGTAATATGTTGTTCAATAAAAACAATCATTTTTCAATATTTTTAGCATGATTCCAGAATTTTTTAAGTAAAAAAAATGGTAATCGTCGCAGTTGATCTTTGCGCTAATCTTTGTTGCATAAATAAAGTCAGTTATGGGAAAGAATTACTAGTTTTATAAATGAAAAATCAGCTTTGAGCAAATTCTCGAGTTTGATTAAAATCGTGGGGCTGTTTGTCAAAAAAAATATAATGAATTGATTGTAATTGAGTAATTGATTGGACGGTAATGAAAAATGATAATAATTGAACATACTATTTGGACAGTGTGCGCTTCGGGAGAATTAAGGAATTTTGTGAAATCTTACATATACATATAGGTTGTGAAGCAGAGTATCAGACCAGGATGCCAGGATTTGTCCCATAACAAAATGGAGTTAATTTCCAATACAATTTCCCGCCAGCATTCCAACCTTCTCTTGAGTTGCTTCATGTGCTTTTCCTACAATAATTACGAAATGGTATCTTGAAAAGTACGTTGCAAAAATGGAAATACAATGTCAATCGATACGCAGCTTCGAAGAGCCTTCAGCGGCGGTCTAGGCTGACCGGCGACACACGGAACGCGTAAAGAAGCTGACACTTTAACGAAGCGAGCGTGAACACGATGAACATTGACGTACCTTTTCGACCGCTGCGTTATCCAGCATTTTTCAAAGAAAAATTACGCGAGATTCTTCCCGAACAGTACGACGATGTGCTAAAAATCGAAGAGACCGACGTTGTTCTCGGTAAAGAAGGATTTATCAGTCGTGAAAATAAGTGAGTTTGCTCTTATTTCATGTCTCAGTGTCTATTCCGATGACAATTCCCAAACGTACGAATTGCGTATCTTTTCATGTTTAAATGAAAACGCGACGATTTTTTCGAGTACGTAGTTCGCGTCGATGTATAACAATTCTTTTAAACAAATATATCAAATTCTTCTGATATCCTGATTTGAGAGCGAAAAAGAAAGCTACGCGAAGAACGCAAAAGCCCTCTTCGAAAATCGAGTCGATACTTCGGAGTGTCGTAGCACACGCGCGTGTGGCGCACACACAGCGAGTGTAGCGTAGTTTGCCTGTCCGGCGTCGGGCGGCGGTGCGCAGGACAGCGCGGGGAAACAAGAAACGCCAGTCAGAAACGCAATACACGCGAGACACTCGCGAAAATTCCAAAAACACAAGAGAGACAAAGAGAGTAATATAACAGCGACATATCCTCGTTACATTATAGACAACAGCACGTTTGAATAAGTCGCGTATCGCCATCGTGCTGTAACGTTTTGTTTCACAAAACCGCACGTCGATCGCGCGGAGGCAAAAAAAAAGGAACCGTTCAAAATGTTGGTTATTGCGGGCAATGCCGTCTCGATATTGTGACGTTAGAGATTTTTTTTGTATCGCTTCCGAAGGATAAGCTTTGTGTATGCGCGCAAGTTGCACGACTTTTTCCACGGTTTCAAGTTCAACCGAGAGATTATAATCGTTCCAGCGCTATGAGCTCGGTAAGTAATTTTCCAGAATTATCCATGCAATCGTTTTTTTCCCCTCCCCCAAGCTCGCTGAGACGCCGAATTATCAGAGTTTCCGCCGCGTTTCTCCATAAAATTTCGCTCGTTGCTGTTTTTCCTTCTCACCTCCCATGATAAAATTGCGTAACGGTAAATTTCCGTACTAATAATCGTTTCGAAATTCCAGATATCAAACGTGGAAAATCTGTCGCCTCAGATAATAAGACGAGTGGCTAAAGAGATGAGCGAACTCTCCGCTCAGCCGCCCGAAGGCATTCGTGTTATTCTCAACGAGGAAGATGTCACCGATATCCAGGCAGTCATCGAAGGACCCGGTGAGACGACGGAGAAATATCGTTCGATTCCGTTCCGATGTTTACTCACGAGACACAAAAAAAGCGTTTATACGAGCATTATTCTTATCGATTGTTGCTGTGTTCGCAGCTGGCACTCCGTATGCCGACGGTTATTTCAGGGTCAAACTCGCTCTTGGCAAAGACTTTCCTCAAGGTCCTCCAAAGGCGTTCTTCCTCACGAAAATCTTCCATCCGAACGTGGCCAAAAATGGCGAGATATGCGTAAACACGCTAAAAAAAGATTGGAAGTCCGACTTGGGGATAAAACATATACTTTTGGTATATTTTTCTTACTATCGATTGAAAATATTCATAATAATCTGCGAAGCTCGATAATCCATTTTTCCTATATTTTTCCGAACCGATTATTCATACACGGGAATGCAAATTAAACATTTTCCCAAAACTATCTTTAAAATAGTTTTGTGAAATAAAACTGTGAAAACAAAACTGGACAGTGTTTTATTTTCAGTGTTGTTTCGTAAAGACACTCGAAAAAACGTTGTTCGACAAAAGTGCGAGTGAGCAACGATGAGAAAACGAGATTGATCGAAATTTCTGATTTTACAGACTGTCAAGTGCCTACTGATTGTGCCGAATGCGGAATCCGCGTTGAACGAGGAAGCGGGAAAAATGCTTCTAGAGAGGTACGACGATTATTCGGCAAGGGCGAAAATGATGACGGAGATTCACGCGCAGGTAAAATTCGTTCAGCGTGAAGGAAGAAGGGAGTTGAAATCGTGCAAGGAAAACAAAAGTTTCTCAAATCTCGTTATTTTCAGGGTGGTGGAAAAGGCAGCAAAGCTGGTCTCGAGAGTTGCGCGTCGAACGACGTCGGTGGGCCTTTGCCGAAGAAACACGCGGGGGACAAAAAGCTCACGGCTGAGAAGAAGAAGATGTTGAAAGAAAAGAAGCGAACGCTGAAGCGATTATAAGACATTCGATCGATTCATGATTTCCTCGATTAAATCGTTCCTTTCCTCTCTTTATACATCAAACTGTCCTCTCTCGTATCTCCAAAAAGTTTCAGCGTGTGTGGGTATATGTGTGTGTGTGTGTGTTTGGAGAAAAAAATCGAAGAATTCATTTGCTACACTTTGTGGCGCACGCAGCATCCTCATCGTAGTAAAAACAAAAGAAGAATCGATCCTTATCGTTTATTCGATTATCGCGAGATCAGCTCCTACGAGTAAGAAGAGGCGTTGTTTCTATCGTTAGATGAATCAAAAGCAAACAAAAGAAGTTCCCGTTTGTCGTGTGGTACCCTATTTCATGTTAGTAATATATATTCTATCTCCACGGCGTTATCCACCAAATTACGTTTGTCGGTTGAAAAAAAAAAAAAAAACGAGATAGCAATTGACACAAAACTCGTTGCACCGGCAAATCTAGCAGATATTTTTGCATCCATGTACAAAATAAATGTAACGATAAAATTAGGTGATTATTAGAGATGGAATAAATGCTTTCTCAGAAACTCCGAGTGTTTTTTTTTCTTTTTCCCTCATTTTGACGCAATCAGGAAGGAATTCAATAAATCATAGAGAGCGATTTCTCCTTTATTATCGTTTAATAATCGAGTCATCGTCATAATTTATTTACTCTTTTCCGTCTTTCTTCTTCCTTCTTAATCTTCGAGCCGATTGTCGTCGAAGCTCTTGTCTCTTATGTAGCCATACAATGTTATTCCATGTGTGGCTCGTGCATAAATGAAACTCGACCAATATCGTGACTAGTTAACATTAAGAATAGCCATATGCATCACAGCCTTATTATCAATCTATATACTATAAGAATTTCTTTAACGTATATGGTGATAATAATTTAGCGCCCGCACAGTAGCCCTGCAAAAGCCACAGTGTTGATCATCGAGACGCGAACCATGTTGTACACAAAAATAATTTTCCAACACCTGTTAAAGTCGAATTCTTGTATTTTTTTTCTGCAGTATTTTTCCATTTAATGAACGCACACGCACGAACATCAAAATTGGGGGGGGGGGCATAACATACAAAAATGCACAGTCTTTATTGATATAGTCAATAGCCGTTGTATTCAGTTTCGTCTTCCGTTGGTTTTTTTTCTTTTCGTTACTCGTTTTAATGATGACGGAGAAAAATAAAAAGTATAAAGAAAAAGATATTCACTCGTAGGAATCTTGCGTTAGATGATTATTATCATTCAATGTTCGTCAGTGATTTTGTTTTTTACCTTAACCGTTATTAAGTCTAGAAGGCATGTGGCGCGCGCGCATTGAGAATAAGAATGCGACAATTCTTATGAAATTGTGATCGCGTTCGCGCCTGCACCTTACCTATTAGTAAACTTTTACACATTGTTTTTCTTTTATTATTTTGTTTCTTTCCATTGGTCGTCCGACTCAATGCGAATTTGACGATCGTTTCAAAGGTGAGATAGAGAGGGGTTATGAGGATAAACACAATCGTTTCGCGTGAGATCATTTTTCTAGGTTTCTCATCGCGAATCGTCCATGTATCGTTACTTGACTTCCTTTACGTAAGCCTCGAGCTCGGCGTCCAGCTCTTCGGCCGTTGGAGTTTTTGCGGGTGTTCGAGCAGCACCGCGACCACCACCACCTCCTCGTCTTCCGGCACCGCGACCTTGAACCAAAACACACGTTATCGTCTTTAATTCGTTCAATTTTTCAAATTTCTTTCTTTGCTCGTTCAGTCCCCCTCCCCCCCCCCCCCCTGCCGTACACGTTGCGACGTAAGAGAAATTCATCTTAATAGTCTTTGACGAAATTACCTCTGACCGCGGAGCCAGCGCCGCGTGTACCTCTAAATCGGGTCGGTTGTGATCTCTGTGAAAATGTACTTCCGGCTAGTCTCGATCCTCCCCGGATCGTCGTCGTTACCGGAAGTTCGGAAGTCGCAACCTGGATATTCATTTCACGCCCTGACGATCGAAAAAATGGAAGAAATCAATCGTTGAATATATTGAAGGAGATGGGAGACGACAAAATGGATGTAAACGGAGGGATCAGAAAATTGTGAAAAAAAGGAGGTTTTCTGACTAACCGTCGAGCGGTACACCGTTGTATTGCTTCATAGCTTTTATCGCATCTGCTCGTCGCTCAAAAATAACATCGGCAGAGCCGAGAGATCGTCCCGATCTGTCGTAGTGTACAGCGGCTGATTTCAATGGTCCAAATTCGCTGAATAATTCCTGTTGAATCGTAGATAGTATTGGCCGTTCTTTTACTCCAGTATCTTCATCTCATCATCATCACAAATTCCTCCACAAATAAACCCTGTCCGACAAAAGAATAAAACGACGACGACGACGACGTTGCCGTTGCGCCATGATGGTTTACCTGTATATCAGAGTCCGAGACTCCAAAGTCGAGATTAGATACGAGAAGTTTGGTGGTGCCAGTCACACCGATGGCCCCTCTACCGACTTTTTTTACACCGTCGAACATGTCATGCTTCCAAGCGCTATTGACATCTCCCTACGATAGAAAAACATCGAAACTATACTATTATGCGGCAGGGGACTTTTCCTCGAATTATTCATTTCAAGTTTCTCAAGTGTAATTCAGCCGGGTAATCGCGGACGATGACTTTTCGGAATGAACGAAAAAACACCGAAAAAGCCTTTTGGATGATTTGTTTTTCAGGGAATTTTTATGGAAGAAAAAACATTATTGCGCCAATGTAACGTGTGAAAAATTGTTCGAGGAATCGGACAAATCGTTGTATGAATAGAATTGACGAAACTCTTTTTTATAAATCTTTATAGATAGAATAATGTATATTTGTATGTCTTTCTATTTCTCTCAAACTGTACATTTATGTATCCGTCAACTTTGAGAGTTTGTAATCTTTCGTAATACAGTACAAATATCGGATGATGCAAACAGATGTAACGTTTAAATCGGCATCATTTGTATCGACGATATTTAATATCGAACGCGAGTGAGAAAAAATGAAGAAAAAAAAAGCGTGAAAGCTGTTTGAAAATTTACGTTGGTGCTACGACTCTGTAATACAATTTTTTCTTTCGGAACTGAGCGAAGATTCGAGTGTGGAGGTCGCACAGAGGATGTTTATGCTTCGAAATTAAGCAGGCAAATTCCTGGGACTAGTGACTGATGTAAGGAGATTTTTTTTTTGTTTTGTAAATTTGTTTTCGAGATATTTTTTTGGCATCGACAAATAGCTTCGTTTGAGTATAAATTGACGCGAAACAAAAAAAAATGGAGTAATTACGAGCGAACGAGGTTTTTGCGGGACTTGTAAATTGGAAGAATAAAAATTCGTATGAAAAATTTACCCTGGTATAAGGGGCTGAGGCACGCACGATACCGCCTCGATTGCGTCCTCTCATGACGCCACCTCCGGCACGGGAAGAACCACGGGAACCTCTCCGTGGCGATACACCGGCACCGCGTCCTCGTCTTCCACCACCACCACCACGACCCTTGCTACCCTTGTTCTGCTTTATAATATCGTCGAGACTCATTTCTATTTTATCCACCATTTTCATTTGGGCTAGTTTATTTCTTCTGTTCTTCGTGGACACTGTTTAATGGACGTTAACACACTTGTTTTTTTCACAACGACGCTGAAACGACGATCTTACGAAACCAACCTCTCAATCTCGTGCGGTTAGCAATGGCGGTACAATAGCGCTAACAATCTGAACAATGGTGCGGCGCGGTGGAAGAGACGGGTGGAAATGAGAAAGCGCGGCTGGCACATGCGCAGTTGACACCGAAGGCGTGGCTTACGAGTGACGCGCGCGGTCTGTCGTGTCGTCACTTCCGTTTTATTATTTCCCAGCATGTATCCCTCCAAATAATGTCGCGAACGACTTATTTCGATTTTATGACGCTCTACGAAACTTTTTTTGTCAAGAATCCTGTCGCTCAAGAGGGACGAAAATTGCATCAAACATTTTGCATATCGTACGCATGATCGAGAGTATAGATGTCGCTTAACAATAGAAAAATCTAAAATTTTCCATCTCAAATATAATCAACACAGTTTATTGCGCGTGTTTGAAAGTAAATACACGCCGCAGTTATTAATCGGTCCTTTTTTCAATTCGTCTAGTCTGGAGCGTATCTGTATTTTCCTTTCTAACGAGGGTATCGTCGACAGAGGACGTTCGACTAATATTGTGTCTCTTTTGAAAGCAGTTTATTCAGCCAAGTCAGTAAAATGTTATAACTATCTTTATCGCCGCGGTTTTATTAGAAAAACTCAAGGGCCAAATATGGGGATGAAGGGAAGTGGGAAAAACCTACGGCGAGCCATATAGGGCAAGCCGTGTGGGAATAGAATCTGACGTCACTTCCGGTGGAGGGGGCGCTTCACTCCGCGTTCGCGTACGTTTCGCGAACTAGTGCACATTCAGTTTGGTCAAAACCAACGAAGCTTGTAAAATCAAGCCTAATGGCTTTGGCTTTGAGAAGTTGTGGCCCGAGTAGCGATGCTTCCGTCATTTCTTTCTTGGTTAGTCGTTGTTATATTTAGCGCCAAAGAAACATTGAGCATCGTTAAAAACAATTCCGGTACTTTTTTGTGGCACAGGTAGTTGCCACTGCCGATCTATGTGAGAAAATCTCGGAGGGAATACTTCAAAGTTCTCGGAAGAGACAATGTCGCGCAGCGGTTCATCAGTGCGAAACAATCGCCGAAGTTATCAAGCTGAGGCCCGAATTGAACGTTGACTTTATCGTATTCGCGTTCGACTGGAGGGTCAAAAATTCTATAACAGAGGTACGGAAGTGAAATACGTTAAAAATTCATGCAGAGTTTTATGGTTTGAAGCACGATTCTGCGATTCCGGGACGGCATAACCTCAAAAAATCGTCATTTTTCGTAACGCTGTTTCATTGTTTGCAAATATGACCATGGCATTTTTCGCGTTTATGGAACGTTACTGAAATTTTTACCAGTTGTGATAATCTAATATTGTCAGAAATCATCTAAAAAGACAAGTATTGTGCTCGATAAATTTTTCTTTATTTACGTGAAATTGCAAATAAAAATGTAATGTTTCCATTCACACGATGACTGGAATTATCTAATGAGCTCGAAATTTCAACTTTTAGATCGAAGTCAACATACGTTTGATCGACGAGCACTTCATAATCTCGGGCTGTGCTTGTTTGGTGAATTGTTCCGGCATTCCGGCGCCTCTTAATCTGACGTTTGCTCAAGCGAGGAGAATCAGTAAGAAATTGAACCTTTTCTTATTAACGAGGAACATTAAGGTAAGGAAACAAAAAGTTTCTTCGTTACTCATTACCGTTACTGTTTTTGATCGGTCGATACATAATTTACAGATTAAAATAGTATTTGTCGCAACAAGTGCAGAAAACAATAAATTGAATAAATCAAAGCCGCCATCTCTGGTTAAAAAGTTGAAGCGATAGTCGAGGCAAATTCAACAACTTTATAATTTCTGTACCAACTGCCGGAAAGTTTGATTTCCAGTTTCTATTCCAGCAAATAGTAATTTTTTGCATCGAAGACCAAAGCTTTTTTTTTGGCGCCGCTAGAAACGCCGAACGCAATTATCACATAGTTCTTCGACGCTCCTGAAGAAAAACTCGTCTCGTTTTGCTCGCGACTTTGTATATCACTAAATTTTCAATGTTCTCCAATTACGCCGTAAAAGTCGAACGAGATTACCACAGTTTCGTGTATTCGCACTTTCAGGAGACTGACAAAAATCTGGCATTGGGCGATGCACTGTTGAATCTCGCGGAAGCCAGATTAGGCACGAGAATCGGTGTTCCCATCCCGCCAAAGCCGCCAAAATTGGAAATATGAAGAAATTGTCGAGCAAGTCACAGGCGTACGCTTCGAGTCAAGAGGACAGCGAGAACGAGAGCGACGAGACAGAGTGCAGCATCGGCAGCAATTCAACGGCGGGTACGCACAGAAGCGACACTCCGACGCGCAGTACGCGTCTCCGTCGGAAAGGTCGTCGCAAGAACAAAGCGGCGAAGAGCAAGCCGACGAACGACAAGCCGCTGTACAAATATTGCTGCAGCGTCAAGGAGGATCACGGACAGCCTTTGTTCGGCGTACAGTTCAATCACAATTTGAAGGAAGGAGAGCCAATGATATTCGCTTCGGTGGGCAGCAATCGCGTGAGCATATGGGAATGTCCCGAAGGAAGTAACATAAAATTACGCCAATGTTACGCGGATCCGGATGCCGAGGAGAATTTTTACACGTGCGCATGGACGTACGACGATCTGGGCAAACCATTATTAGCGGTGGCTGGTTCACGCGGTGTCGTACGGGTCATAAGCCCGGTAACGGCGACATGCATAAAACACTACATCGGCCACGGCCACGCGATAAACGAACTCAAAGTGCATCCAAACGACCCGAATATACTCCTCTCCGCGTCGAAGGATCACGCGCTGCGGCTCTGGAACATAAAGTCGGACGTCTGCATCGCGATATTCGGCGGCGTAGAAGGTCACCGGGACGAGGTACTGAGCGCCGATTTCGACATGAACGGAACCCGTATAATATCGTGCGGCATGGATCACGCGTTAAAATTGTGGTCCCTCGACAAGCCCGACATGCAGGAAGCTATAAAACAATCGTATTTCTGCAATCCGACCCGCAACAGTCGCCCCTTCGACTCGGTGTTGCAGCATTTTCCCGACTTTACGACGCGCGACGTTCATCGCAATTACGTTGATTGCGTCAAGTGGTTCGGTGATTTTATACTCAGTAAATCGTGCGAGAATTGCATCGTCTGCTGGAAGCCCGGGCGCCTCGAGGATTCGCAGCTGAGGAGCGGCGAGACTAGCGCCACCATTCTCCATCGTTTCGAATTCAAAGAGTGCGACATCTGGTTCATTCGTTTTTCCACGGACTTTTGGCAGAGAACGATCGCGCTTGGCAATCAGGTCGGACGTACCTACGTGTGGGACTTGGAGGTGGAGGAACCTGGGCAGGCCCGTTGCTTCTCTCTTCAGCATCCTCGTTGTACCGCTCCCATAAGACAAACGAGCCTCAGTCGGGACGGTTCGGTTCTCCTGTGCGTCTGCGACGACGCGACCGTCTGGAGATGGAATCGAGAACAGTGACGATTTCGTTCGTGCCATAATATCCTTTTTTTATTATTATCAAAGTATGGAATGGACATGGTGATTTTTTTCATCTTTCGAAAGGAAGTGTCCTTTGTCTTCCGTATTGTCGCGTCATTGATTTTCAGCGACGATCAAGCGCGAGACTCGTTCAACTTGGTACCTCGTAATTACGCAGCTCGAATTGCGCGTATTTTTTCTGCGAGAGAATTGACTATTTCGTTGTCGATTATTGCAAAGTCCGATGTTCGGATTGAGAGTCGTTCAAATTCATCTCATCGCGAAATAATCACGGATGAGCTTGAGATTGACGAACGGTAATTTAGGTTTTTATCGAGTGATTGTATGACTAAAGATAGCGAATTCTTTTTGTAATAAATATTCATATTTTTATCCAACAAATACTCGTCGTTATTCCGATGGGAAAGTTTATCGAATGACTCTCTCTCTCTCTTCCTTCGAATCTACTACTCGTTATAGAAAATCTTCGCATTAGGCAGGTTCTTAGCAATCGCAATGGCGTTCGAGCGAGCGAGAGGCGATTTGTTTTGTTCGAAAAGCTCACGAAACTATGAAAATTCTGTCGCTCAGTCGCCTTTGATACCGGCGATCGCCGCGCCGAGCGCTGCGTCTCCCGATTGTCCCAACTCCAGAGGCAACTTGTACCAGCGTAAAACTTCTTTCTGTAAAACGGGATTCCGCACGAGGCCAGAACCGTTTCCGACGATACGTTCGATCCCCCTCTCTTTCAAAATCTCTTGCGGCATCATACTGTTTGAGAAAAACAAGGAATAAATGAGTAAATATTTTTGAAAATTATTATTCGCCGTACGGTATATTTCAAGACCGATCAAAGTCAATTTCGAGTTTTCGCGCGATTTGGGGCCGTTTTTCACTCGAGAATCATTCGGAAAATTCATTCGCGTGCCAACGTGATTACCGATCGGCAAAATCGTCCGCGTCAATTTAGCATTCCGCTGTATCGTACGAAACGCTTTCGAAAATCGTACATCCGCCTCCTTGCCGAGTGCAACTTTGCCGGACGTTCCCACCCTTTTGACGATGGAATCGCCTGATTTTTCAAAATCCCGATGCTTCTCGTTATCGCGTGGCAACAACGAAACCGTCAGTTAGCATTTTTTGTAAACATATCCGTACAATAATTCTCCAGAAACGTACGATTTTTAAGCAAATCTTTGGCAAATTTCGCTAGCCGTTCGATATTAGGGTTCTTCGCGGGAGGTATGATTTTTCGAAAAATTTTCTCGAAAAGGCCATTTGCGTGATCGCCAACTCGAAACATCGATTTGGTTTTTATTTGTTTATTTGTTTTTTATCTGCATCGACAATAAAAACAAATGTTTTTATTGTCGATGTTTTGGTATGCTACTCACTCGTGCAAATTTCTTATAATTCCCGAGCAGAGTGATCGAAAAACTTGACCGAGCTGGAGGGTGTCCAAGGTTATTCCAGCGACACTGGCTGTTGCGTCCGGCTCGTAACGTTCACCCAGCAGCGTTGGTCTAATCTCCATTCGATTTACGGCGCGATCCTCCTGACCAAGGGCTATCAGCTTTTCCCAAACTTTGGCTGTTGAAATTCATCTTCATCAACATCCACTCGTTTGAGCGTATATTCGCTTCACGAGGACCAAACCACGCGAAACGTGTTTTCTTCCTCGTTTCATCAGGAATATCGACATTGTCTTACATTGAGGCACGGAAAATCCGAGTTCCATCGTCCATTGTTGCAGGGTTTTCACAAAAGTCGCAAGAATGTTTCCCCCGTTGAGGGAAGCGGCAACGGCGAGGTATTTGCCGTCGAAATACGGAAAATACTCGATAGTACGTTTGGTCGCTTGTACATCAGGAGTAAACGTCGAATCAACGTAGGCCAGTTGCGCCGAAGTGGAAATGTTCAGGGCAGCTTCGTCGGGACCTTTCAGCAGCGCGAAAACCGAACATTGCAAATCTCCCAGTGCGACCCCTGCATCGGAGCAAAGAAAAGGTCGTTCGATCTCCGTCAGTGTTCAGAATTCGAGATGAAAATTACCGAAAAAACTAAATCGACGTTTTTGCTTCTTTACCGACTGTCGCTCCGGCAGGAATTCCGAACCACGTTTTGATCAGTTTTCCAGCAACCTCACCGGGGTTCAATACGACATCCGGGAGTAAATCAACGGGGAATTCGGCATCCGTCAACGTATCGACTTCCCAGCATCCCTCTTCCGTCATGAAGTAGCCCCAGCTCGCTGCGTTCTGAGTGCTGATGACGACGCGATCGTTGCCGCAGAGTAACTTCACCACGAGATCCTGTACGGTACCGCATCTGTCGTACTTGCGAAGCTTATCCGGTCTGCATTGGACAATTGTTGCGTTATTCTCCAAAAAAACATTTTGAAAATCGTGATAAACAGTGACTTTCGTTTACAAACTTGTTTCTAGCGAACCAAAACAACGTGGCACATCCGTATCCGGTGTGAACCGGAAGATGGCTCTTCGAGTGTGGCAGGGTTTTCAAAAAATTCACATCGCAACGTCCGTCTTGCCACGTGTAGAGATTCGAGACATATTCCTTCTCAATTTCCAACTTGAAGGCGACATCTTCTTTACCGGCGGAATCTGGGTGATCTTTCCACAAAGTCACGCCGTGCATCTGACCGCATATTCCGATGCTCTCGACCTGACGACGAAATATCGCGATATCTCAGTGCTAATTACGAATTAAAATCGTTTTATCGACATTGATGGAGGGAATGGGAAATCATAAATCGCTTTTTCATCGTTTTATTTCGCTGATGAAGATGTGCTCTCCGTTCAATGACTCGACACGCGCGTTCTAAATATCGCCGTCACATCCGGTCGCATTTTTTTCGTGTCTTTATACCTCGATGCCGCGAGAAACACGAAATTCAACGTAGAATATCGCTCCTCGAGTTTCGTAGCCGAGGCGGGCGCGGTCCTTGACTCATCCAGCTCGTAGTGTAAACACTCATTTATCATAGTACAGTGAAAACATTGAAAATGATAAATTATCGTCGAAGCGACCACGCCCAGCTGTCGATTTTACGAGAAAGCCCAAAGTGATCTTGAAAACTCCGATATTGTACAACGAAGGTCGAATAATGCCAGAAAAAATGTACAAAAAAAGCTCGCCTCGAGAATTTAATTATTTCCGAAATTTAAATGCATAAAACAAAGTTTCCTCCGACTCTCATTTCCCGATAATTTGCATGAATTTAAAAATGGCGCGAAAATGGATGGTAATAATGGAAAAGAAATGTTGTCGAAAAAAGTTTAAGTTTGCGAATCACTCGATCGATATTTGACATTTTTTTTTAACAAGTACCTGATGCAGAAGATCTTTCGGAAGTCTGGATACGCAGCTGTGAAGCGCGGAAAGAATTTTCGGTACATCCTGTTTGTTACCTTCCATGCCCAAATCGCTCGGAACGTTCGCCTGTGTATCTTTCGTTTGTTTTGCAACGATTTGCCTCGTTTCCTTCGACAGTATCACCACTTTGACCGACGTAGTGCCAAGGTCAATGCCCAGGACGTACTTTTGTTGCAGATGAGGCATATTCGGTGACATTGTTGTTTTCCCACGCGACAAATTCTTCTCACCAAGAAGCTTAGCTTCGCACTGCGTTTCTGCTGTGCAGTTCGACAGGAGAGAACAATCAACGTTCGTTAAATGGATAATGAGCCTATTACTTCATCAATCTCGATGGGAAAGAGCATGACGAAACCGTCGTTGCGAGAATGCTTCGGTAGAATGACGACGAGGAGTTTTATACCGGGTTGTTTATTTTTTCCCACATAACTCAAATTACGTATCGAGCGCTCGTCAAAATATCATTAGACGGAAAGCGTCTGCTTCGAAATCGCAAGACGTACTGACACGCTTCGGGTCTCAGGTGATCTTCTCTCAAACATTCTATTCTCGGAAGGGCTCGATCACGTGAATCTCATTGAACCAAACCAGTTTTATTAGAGATCGCGAATGAAAGGAGAATTTAATGAATCAGCGTGGGTACGAGATATAGAAGAGATTTTTTTTAGCGTTTCTTCACTTTGGTACGGATTTTCAACAGCAGAGCAGGTGGTTCGTGGTTATACGTATAGGGGCGCGCATGTGCCTTTTGATGATATTTTGATACGCGACTCTGGGTCCGTGTTGTTATTTTTTATTTGAAAAATCAATCACAAATGTTTCGATCTCGTCGAATTTGTCAACGCGTGCTCCGTTTGCAGTGGAATTGAAAAGAAATTTCATCGTCGAATGTCGACACGTCCGAAACTCGGTGGACGAAAGAATCGAACATTCGAGACGGTTTCGCTTGATTTTTTAATCGGAAACAGTCAATGCGGATGAAACTGGCTCTAAAAATCGTCTGATTTGGGTAATGTTCTTTTAACTCGGATAAAGATGACATCATCCGACTGTAGGATCGTGAGGTCAAATTGGAGTACAGTTTAGTGTTTAAAATGTGACGTTTTTACCACACGAGCTTTCGCAGGAAGAATAATACGCGTCGACGTGATGAACGTTTTTCAAATTACTTCCGACGTGAAAACGTTGCCGCGTTTCGAAACCAAACCATTACTGGACTGTGATAATCAATTTCCTGTTATCTACAACGCGATTAGATATCCACTGGCCCATGGACGTCGAGGGACGTCCGAAAATTCCACAACAGATCGAACCTTTTTTTATTCTACTCTGACTAAACGGCGCGATATTCGTGCGAAGCGATATTTATTAATTGTCCTATAAAAACAATAATTACGTAGAAAAATACTATTTTCAAGTGTCACCTAACGTTCTAATCGTATTACAAAAAAAGAAAATTCCGATTCTGCCAGCAGCGTGCGAAATTTTGCCCCGTTTTCTTTGCACGTCCGCTTCTTATCACCGCAAATTCGCGAATAAAAGCCGCGGTCAATAGATGACGTTGCACATAACCTCATAAAAGTGCATGCGGGCAGTGCACCCGCGTGGTGCATGCGCCCGCACTCCGTCTCGATAAAGAAACAAAAAACACAATTTGCATCGAAACCTTGTCGAAACGACGAATTTCAACATTGACTTTCGTCAGATACGATTTATACATTAAGTCCATATGCTAAAATACAAAACTGTAAAAATTTTGTTTTTTTCAAGAACCCTTATGAAAATCGTAAATAAATACGC
Organism: Heteropelma amictum; assembly: GCA_959613375.1. NCBI lineage: Eukaryota > Metazoa > Arthropoda > Insecta > Hymenoptera > Ichneumonidae > Heteropelma > Heteropelma amictum. The sequence goes on from OY390720.1 coordinate 35,862,259, forward strand.
AATTGAACATTTCCTCATCACACTAGGACCAACGGTCATTGGCCCATGTTGGATTTCTGATTTATAAACATTACCAAAAAAACATTGTAAAGAGCATTCGAAAAAAATGAATATATTTGCGGAAGCATCCGGTACTCACTCGTATTCAATATTGCATACGTTGTCTTTGGAAAATATGACGCAACATTATCGATAATAATGTACGATCTTCGAGATAAAAGTCGTCGCGGGAACAAAATTGCAACAGCAATGGAAAAAGAACGAAATCGGCCCACCACCAGAGGCTTGTTTCTCTCTGCCTAACATTTTGTCCGTTGATGATGTTTTTGCCGATTCTGACGAAAGCTGCGTCGCGAGCGGCGAAATGACGTCATATAACCGCAATATTTTATCAGAATATAAATCATTCGACAGATCTCTGTACCGGAGATAACGCGACGTTCCGAAACTTTAATTAAAATGTTGGAACTATTCCATTCCCATGAACGGGGGGACAATAGACAGTATATTCGCATTCGAGTGAGAAAAAAAACGGAAGATCGATCGATCGATCGATCGAAGTCCGACGATGTATCATGGCGATACGTGATCTTGTTGATATTCCTTTCACAAATTATCGAGCCACTTGTCTTTTTGCGTAAAAAAAAAACGTGTGTATACGATTGTATCGCGCTAGGCATTCGTTAACTCGAAGTGCCATTCAAACACACGAAACTCTGCGCCGTTTGAATTTCATAAAAATTTTCGCCGTCGATGATTTTTTTTGCGGAATATGCAAAGACTCTGGACGCTAAATTTGCTTTCACAACCTTTGGGCTCTGTGAACTTGCGCATACGACGGAAACTCGCTAGTTAAAATTTCACCCTTTTCGGTCTTTGATAACTCCTTTCGGCATTATCGCGAGGTGCTTTTAAGTTTTCCGTGGAAATTGAATTTTTAATAACGCTCGCCGATGGAAAAATACTTCGGAAGTGTGAAAATCAGTCTATTTCAGCAGAGTTCGATCGATATATTCAACATCGCATGGAGTATCGTTATTTACGGATTCCGACGGATTTATTTTCCCTACCGAAGTACACGAAATTTTTTATCCGGTTTTATCGACCGAGCAAATCCGACCACTTTTTAAAATCGATATTTACAGTCGCGTTGTTTTTGTTTTCACGAGTCGAACTTTCTGGACTCCCAAACTACCGTCAAAGTGATGAATCGGGTGGTTCAAGGCGTTTCGTTCAAAAACCAGGGTCCCAGTGGGTTTCCGGACTAGTCTCGTAATTTCTGTAACAGATCAGGATATCGCCAGGCTGGATGGAAACATCGGGATCCTCGAACCTCAGACCGCACTCGACGTCGTTTTTTATGCTGTTCACTTCGTTCTTCAAATGCCTCATGGACGCGAGTTTCCCTGCGGATGCAACTTTGACAAGAATCTCGCAACGAATATCGTGAGAATAGCGAAATTTCTATTTTACCGACCTTCGTAAATAATCTTGTGTTCGCGCATTAACCTGAACATTTCCGTTTTTTTCAAGACACCATCGATGCATCGACATCCCGCAACGTTCCACTTTTTCTTGCCCTCGGTAACGACGAACAATTGCAGCACGTTTGCCTTGCCTTGAAACGAACACTCATTTGTTCCAAACGCCTTATAAAGCACAAAATGAAGAAAGAAACTTTGAAGAAATGAAAATTCTCACCCAACACTTCTTCGGCCGTACCGGGTGGCAGCCTCTTTACAATTTCCGCTTTGACGTCATCCACGAGTTTGTAAATGACTTTGTGATGACGAACGGCGATATCATTCGCATTCGTAATCGCGACAGCTTGCGGGGTAGTTTTAACGTTGAAGCAATATACGATTGCTGCGATGCGAAAATAATTTTCAAAATTTCATTCAACGTTGAAGAAATCGCACAAAGTTGCCTGACTTTCCGGAAAGATGCATGATTTTTTGGAAAAATTTTCGGAACAAAAAAGAACCGACGTAGCAATTCCTTTCTACAACTTTTTTTGAAATTCCTGAAAGAAAATCCTGTCGCAATTACCGTTGAACGCTGCGGCTAACTCGGCTTCGGATTCTGTGAGAGGACCGACGCCGTAATGGACCATGTTGAGTCGACATCGATCCTCTTCGCTGTACGAATCCAAGACGTCGAGAATAGCTTCCACCGAACCGACCACGTCTGCTTTTACGATTATATTCAATTTTGGTACTCCGTCGTCCTCTTGCGTCTCTTTTGGCCTTGGTCCACTCATCCTCTTTCTGTACCTCCCTAATGTTCGTTTTTGTTCTAATCGGGCTTTATACTCCTGCGAACAGAAGAGAGAATGAAAAAATAATGGAATACCGGAAATACTTTTGCATCTCAGCGTCGTATCGCCGATTTCATTGACGTACCACTTGATGCTCCGCTTGTTTTATTTGTATAACTTTCGCGTCTTCAAGGGCTTTACTCTCGCTCGCTTTCGCATTCCTGAATCTCATGACCATATGAGCTTTGTGCTCGTTTTCCACCTCCAGCATCTCGTCACCGGCAGTCGGTAACTCGCGCCATCCGATTATTTGAACCGCATCGGACAGGCCAGCTTCGGTCACCGGTTGACCAGCGTGATCGAACATTGCTCGTACTTTGGCCCAACCTAGTCCGCTCACTGCGATTGAACGAATAAATCATAATAATGATATTGCAAAATGGCCGTAATATATGAAATAGAATGCGAAAAAAATTCGCAAAAAGCTCGTGATGATAAAATTGCCGACAGTTGAATTCTTCAGATTTCCAGTACAATTCTTTCTTTTACACTTTGGTGTAAAATAAAACAGAAGCATGAATTGTACGATTAAATCGTAATTATTATTTTGCAAATCTTCATACCCGATAAATGTGCATACATTTTCAAATATGATGGAATAAATATCCAAAAAACTCGATGTGATAAAATTACTGATAGCTGGATTTTTGTTGAGAATTTTATGAAATAATTTAGTCTAAAATGAAATGTTTTACCAAGAACAGCGCCCTTCCTGAGAGTGCCACGCTGAACGAGAACAGTCGCTAGTTTTCCACGGCCCGGATCAATACTCGCTTCTATAACGACGCCTTCCGTCAATCCTTTGGGATCTCCCTGAAGATTCATTATTTCCGCTTGCGTTGCGACAGTCTCGACGAGCGAAACCAAATTCGTACCGTGCAGAGCGGAAACGTTTACACTCTGCACGTCCCCACCAAGTTCCTCCACTTGTATCCCTTGCTGCGATAACATCGTTTGTGTTCTTTTCTGCAACAACCAGAGTTTTCCCTTTTTTATATCTCATCGATACTCGAATAACGATTATTATTCGTTGCTGCGACAATTTGTTATCGCCAGCCCGTTATAGGTTTTACCTACAATATCAGCAGTCGGTTTATCGATCTTGTTGATCGCAACGATTATGGGAACGTTTGCATCTCTCGCCATTCGTATGCTCTCTACTGTCTGTTCCATGACGCCATCGTCCGCAGCTACGACGAGAACAACGATGTCCGTTGCGTTTGCTCCGCGTTCCCTCATTGCCGAGAAGGCCGCGTGACCCGGCGTGTCAAGAAAGGTCATCTTTTCACCGCTCGGTAACGTTACTGCGGAATTCGTATCAAACACGCAAATATTCGGACGGAAAATCGTTTCTTCTAGTCAATAAACGCGAATACGTAATTGAAAGTACCATTGAAAGCTCCTATATGCTGAGTTATTCCACCGAATTCCGATTTAACGACCGACGTGTTTCTCAACGAATCGAGAAGCGTTGTTTTACCATGATCCACGTGTCCCATTACCGTTACGATGGGATGCCTTCTTACTAAAACAGCGGGATCCGGCGGTGGGCTGAAAAAAAGGCATTCCACTGATCAGTACGAAATTTTCGAATAATCTTATTCTTTCCTCTTAAAAGTCACGTTTATGTATATAATTGAAAGTAAATATGATTTATAATATTGGATAGTATATGGAAAATAAAATCATCATAAGAGTACAGTTTATCAAAGATGATTGAACATTTTAATGACTGTTTGATTGTATACTAGAGTATGTAGTACTCGAAACTGAAAATTCTCAAAAATAACATCGAGATAGGAACACCAAGTAGATAAACCTAAAACATGAAAATCAAAGCAGTTTTTCACAATTTTCGGAAGTCGAAATGATGGCTGAAGAGAATTTTCATATTAAAGAATATTAAAAAATTAAAATCATGATTGACCTCCTATTTTTTTTCCGAAAACACTTTTCTTTGTGTACTATTAAATGCAGGTGTGCGGAGAGTTGAATCTTGTCTCAACATGCCGATGTTTTCCAAAGATTAAAGCATGAATAAACGAACCGTTTTACAGCGTCGCAGTCGGCTTCGTTCTCTTTTGCGGCGGTTGGTTTTGTCACTATTTTGAATTTCATTCCGAGCTTTCTCACTGTTTCGTAAAGTACATATCGATTGTCAATGACGGAATTTCTGTTGTAACGAATAGGATCTACACAGTAGATCGCGTCCAATATATCATCGACGGATCTGTTGGCGGCCTCAGCCAATTCTTTTATAGTCATGTCATTCCATACGCCGACGACGGTAAATTTCTCTCTGATTTTTGGTTTTGGCGCAAACGATACGAGCACTTTGTGTTTCTGGAAAAAAGTTTGAAATAACGTACAGCGAATACCGCAACGAGGCGGTGGAAAGCCGCGCTACTTACTCTCTCTTCTGCGGTTTTTCGCTTTTTTAATAACACAGGCGTCGTGTGATGGCATCGACATTCGATGCGTAATTCGTGACATGAGCCGAACCTCGTTACAGCATGCCGGTCTATTCTTACGACAACGCCGAACATCCTCCTACTGGATAAAAAACAATATACGACTGTCTTAATCCGTAAAGAATCAAACTAGTTTTGCACTTTCGGAATTGGAGGTTATAGAATTTACGATTTTCCAAGTAGTTTGCGTATTTTTACGGTCGCGTTGCCAAAATTCTGCTGTATTTGAAGGAAGAAGGTTCACAAGGATCATCATCAATTCCTCTGATAAATGAAAATAATTACCATTGTTTTAAACATGCTCCAACCATGGACGCAGCCATGTTGTCAACTTTATATGAGAGCATGTGAGAGAGCGCGCTCGGTTTTTTTTTTGAGGAGAGCGAAGTTGTCTATTTTGCCGCACCGCGCGCTGCGCGCACAAACAAAAAAAAGTACGAAGTACCACTGCTGGATGTCAGCAGAATCACGCGGTAATATAACCGCTGTTTTGACTGCGATGAAAACAAAATGTATATACATATGTATGTTTTGATGTAGGTGAGGTCAAGATAACGTGAACTCTCAGAAGCGAAAATAAAAAGCGCCGAGAACGCGCAATAAAAGCTCGGATCCTTTGCATTCGATCTTTTCATCCTTTGATAAACATCGGTAATTGTTTCATTAAAAATCCTACTATAATCTTTTTCTTCAAGGTTATATAAAGCTATATGAGCGCTTTTCTGGAACATTCTCGTCTATTTTCGAGGGTATATATAAGGAGCGCGAAAGACACTGGGTCGTTTAGTGTGCAAGTCTGTTTACATTTTTCGTTCTCAGCTTGTGATATCAAATCTTTATAATTCATGTTAATTTACAATGAATTTGGACTACGATCCCGTAAGATTGGCGAACTTTGAAAGTTATTGTACGTGCTCCTTCAAGGACTGTAATTGTGGCGAAAATAATGGTGAGTCTCAGTGGTAAAGCATACACACGAGTCGTGAGAATTTTCGAACTACATTTTTTCCCCATCGTGCTAATCTATGCAATTTTGAGTGTACATAATTTCGTTCAAACGTTAATTCAATCCTCAATCGTTTAGTTCACGAGTGGGCCTGGGATGAGACTCTGGCTACAAGCTCCTCCCTCTTGTCTCAGAGAAATTTAGAGGTCAAATTTCATCCTGGATACAGCGATGGAACAACAGCAGTCAGGGGTAACAAACCGATGGAAAAGGAGAGACATCATTACTGGGAAATTAAAATGCTCACGCCAATTTACGGCACGGATGTCGTACGTAATTGAAATAACAGCGATAATGAATGGTCCATGACTTCGGTAATCAATATTGCGATCCTCTTTTTTTTTTCTCACAGATGGTCGGCGTTGGAACATCCAAGGCCGAGCTGAATATGAGAGGCACATTTTGCTCACTTTTGGGTCACAATCGCGAATCATGGGGGTTTTCTTACAAAGGACACATACAACACGCCGGTGAAACTCGAGATTACGCAAAGTGCTTCGGACAAAGAAGCCTCGTCGGCGTTCATTTGGATACGTGGAAAGGAACGTTACAATTTTTCCTCAATCGAAAACCTTTAGGTAAAAAAACGATTTTCGTATTATGATAACATTTTTTTACAGAATGTGCAACAGTGGTCTTTACTTTTCACTGAATTTTTTGTTATATATTTTGTAGAAATACATGTAGAAATGATTATTTTCGTTTAATTGATAATTAAAGTGCACGAAAGGGTTCTTTGTTCGCGATAACTCGTGTTTTAATTGAAATAATTGCTACAAATTGATGATGTTATTTTCGATATGTGGAAAGGAACGTTACAATTTTTCCTCAATCGAAAACCTTTAGTTAAAAAAACGATTTTCGTATCATGATAAAAATTTTTCACAGAATGTGCAGCAATGGTCTTTACTTTTCACTGAATTTTTTTGTCACGTATTTTGTAGAAATACGTGTAGAAATGATTATTTCAGTTTAATTGATAATTAAAGTGCACGAAAGGGTTCTTTGTTCGCGATAACTCGTGTTTTAATTGAAACAATCGCTACGAATTGATGATGTTATTTTCAGGCGTAGCATTTACCGGATTGAGAAATGTCGAGCTTTATCCCATGGTCAGCTCAACCGCGGCGCAGAGCCAAATACGAATAACACACAGTTGTTCCGCTCCCGCCTCTTTGCAGATGGATTGTCTCTCCATTTTGCGACCTTTTCAGAGATCTTATCTCTCCACCGCTTTTCCCGGTCTGCGATATCTTTCCGAAAGTATTTTCGCCGATATCCTCCGCAAGCAGTGCAACGACGCCGACGACGAAATCGAGTACGAATTCCCCGAGGAATTTCTCATCCTGGACGACATGGATTACGCATTGGTTGGATTTGGACAGCGAAGAAAACGTAAGAAATTGCAACCGCCGGATTCAGTGGGCTGAGCCTCGAGGCGAATGGCATTCCGAAGTTTGTTCAACGTTCAAAAAATCTTTGATCCTCTTATCATTCACAGCGCAATATCTGTATATTTTATATGGACCAATGTATTATTATTGTGTATATAATCCTGTAAAGGCATTCCATCGTACTTTACCCGCGTAATTTTCAAAATCATCGAAAAAGATCTCGTCTCGCTGTAAAGGTCCGAGTGATGTTTGTTCAGAATAATCTTGCCAGGCTCTAAAACGTTACATGTTATTCTATTTTCTGGTGGCATTAAAAATGTGCCGAAAAGTCTTGGGGCATGATATTTTTCATGGAAAAATTTGCGACGCGCCGAGTAGGCGATCGACACGCTTGATGGTCAAACAAGATCGATTAAACGCTTTTATTGCTCTGCGCCTCTAAGGACTCTTCGTCTCTCTGAGAGCACACAAGCGTCGCGATTGTTTGCTTGGCTCGCTTGACGGATCACGCTCACAATTTGAACTTGTGCCAATCAGCCGGAAAAATGCATGTTCATCGTCTTTCTACATAGTTTATGTAATTTCTCAGATTTTTTTGCATTTCATATTTTTGAAAATGTTAATTGCGTCAATGCACGATTCAACATTCGTGAATTCAAGAATAACATCATTGGTTCGTCCGAGGCATCGTGCAATTTTTATACTTTCCGGTTTCAGTCGAAAGTAGCGATCGATCAATGGAGATAGATAATGCATGGGAAAATTCGGTTTAAAGCGCGAAAAAAGCGTCGAAACGAGAGCTTTAGGTCAATTTTTAGAACTTCTTACTCGTTTTCTGTTGGAAAACGAACACAACTACAATTACCGCAGTATCTCAATGTAAAGTTTGTGATAACGTATTTCGGTCCAACACCGGTTAGACTCGGAGCTTACGCTGTGAAAAATTGGATGATATTTTATTTTGCATCGTTGAAACTCAACGGAACTACCACGCTTCGCGTTCTCTCAAGTGTCATAATTCGTAAAATTGTGAAAATATATTTTTCACATGGAGCAATGCCGACGGAAATAATAAAAACTTATCGTTTGTTGCATTCTAACGATGCAAACTTCAGTAGCTTAAAATTCTTGTGTTCGTAATTGTAAGTGGTGTTGATTGTGCGACAATATTCTGAATAAATAGACTGTAAATATTCACTAATTGCGTTAATCAATTATATATCACGATATTAAAAAGGCTGAAAAGCGGTCGCGGAATATCAGCCGGCGGACTGTCTTAAAACAGTACAAATGGTACATCTCAACTTTATTAAAGATTCGTGATATTTCGCACACAAAAAAATAATACATCTAATGCAATATCATCGTCTTCTTGATTTTTTTTTCGATGACTTATCTTCCGTCGTACTTTCCACGATTTTTTGTTTCTTCGATAACTTCGTTCCGTTTACGATCTTTGCGCAAAATACGGCAGTTTGCGCCCATCCCGCCAGAGGGCCCCAAAGCTCTCGCAGATGCGTACTAACTTCTTCGTGAATCTTCGGTGTGACTGTTTTCTGATTGATCAAATGGGGCATGTACAACGCTCTCTCAACTCAACTCAACTCTCAACTCTCTCTCAAGTGTCATAATTCGTAAAATTGTGAAAATATATTTTTCACATGGAGCAATGCCGACAGAAATAATAAAAACTTATCGTTTGTTGGATTCTAACGATGCAAACTTCAGTAGCTTAAAATTCTTGTGTTCGTAATTGTAAGTGGTGTTGATTGTGCGACAATATTCTGAATAAATAGACTGTAAATATTCACTAATTGCGTTAATCAATTATATATCACGATATTAAAAAGGCTGAAAAGCGGTCGCGGAATATCAGCCGGCGGACTGTCTTAAAACAGTACAAATGATACATCTCAACTTTATTAAAGATTCGTGATATTTCGCACACAAAAAAATAATACATCTAATGCAATATCATCGTCTTCTTGATTTTTTTTTCGATGACTTATCTTCCGTCGTACTTTCCACGATTTTTTGTTTCTTCGATAACTTCGTTCCGTTTACGATCTTTGCGCAAAATACGACAGTTTGCGCCCATCCCGCCAGAGGGCCCCAAAGCTCTCGCAGATGCGTACTAACTTCTTCGTGAATCTTCGGTGTGACTGTTTTCTGATTGATCAAATGGGGCATGTACAACGCTCTCTCAACTCAACTCAACTCTCAACTCTCTCTCAAGTGTCATAATTCGTAAAATTGTGAAAATATATTTTTCACATGGAGCAATGCCGACAGAAATAATAAAAACTTATCGTTTGTTGGATTCTAACGATGCAAACTTCAGTAGCTTAAAATTCTTGTGTTCGTAATTGTAAGTGGTGTTGATTGTGCGACAATATTCTGAATAAATAGACTGTAAATATTCACTAATTGCGTTAATCAATTATATATCACGATATTAAAAAGGCTGAAAAGCGGTCGCGGAATATCAGCCGGCGGACTGTCTTAAAACAGTACAAATGGTACATCTCAACTTTATTAAAGATTCGTGATATTTCGCACACAAAAAAATAATACATCTAATGCAATATCATCGTTTTCTTGATTTTTTTTTCGATGAGTTATCTTCAGTCGTACTTTCCACGATTTTTTGTTTCTTCGATAACTTCGTTCCGTTTACGATCTTTGCGCAAAATACGGCAGTTTGCGCCCATCCCGCCAGAGGGCCCCAAAGCTCTCGCAGATGCGTACTAACTTCTTCGTGAATCTTCGGTGTGACTGTTTTCTGATTGATCAAATGGGGCATGTACAACGCTCTCTCAACTCAACTCAACTCTCAACTCTCTCTCAAGTGTCATAATTCGTAAAATTGTGAAAATATATTTTTCACATGGAGCAATGCCGACGGAAATAATAAAAACTTATCGTTTGTTGCATTCTAACGATGCAAACTTCAGTAGCTTAAAATTCTTGTGTTCGTAATTGTAAGTGGTGTTGATTGTGCGACAATATTCTGAATAAATAGACTGTAAATATTCACTAATTGCGTTAATCAATTATATATCACGATATTAAAAAGGCTGAAAAGCGGTCGCGGAATATCAGCCGGCGGACTGTCTTAAAACAGTACAAATGGTACATCTCAACTTTATTAAAGATTCGTGATATTTCGCACACAAAAAAATAATACATCTAATGCAATATCATCGTTTTCTTGATTTTTTTTTCGATGAGTTATCTTCAGTCGTACTTTCCACGATTTTTTGTTTCTTCGATAACTTCGTTCCGTTTACGATCTTTGCGCAAAATACGACAGTTTGCGCCCATCCCGCCAGAGGGCCCCAAAGCTCTCGCAGATGTGTACCAACTTCTTCGTGAATCTTCGGTGTGACTGTTCTCTGATTGACCAAATGGGGCATGTAAAACGCTCTGGCGACTTGAAAAATATGGGTATCAACGGGAATCGCTTCCAAATGCCCCAACGACATGAGGCAAATGCAATCGGCGACCTTTGGACCGACCCCGGGTAGTGTCATGAGTTCTTCGCGCGATTTTCGGTAAGAAGCCCCGTTTGATTTATGAAGATTGCTCAACCATTCGCGATCACCCAATTCCATCAGTCTTTTTGCGGCATTCGCGATGTAAGCAGCTCGATATCCAAATCCTTCAGTTCGCAGCACAGTTTCCACCTGTTGATTTTAGCAATTAATTATGACAGAAGACGTAAAAAGTTTTGAATTTTCAAATAAACATACATTGCTGCGAGTTGATGCAGCAATAATTGTAGAAAAAACATCATGGGATCGATAGCGACTTACTTTTGCTTTGGACAATGCTTCTATCGTTGGAAAATCGTAGTATTGCCTCTTTTCTACCGTACATATTTTCTTGCCGAAATGTTTGCACAATTTTTCGACCATACTCGATATTCTGAATTTAAGATGGAATTAAAAACATATTAAGAACGTTTCACTCGTTTCGAGTGTCGATATAACAGAGAAAAGATGAATTTGCCTCGATGCAACCTTGGGATATTGTTGTTCGAGCTGCAAATGAAGGAAAATAAATTTTCCACGATATCTTGGTTCAGGATTCTCACGCCCGCGGCGCTATTACAAGATTTTTCAAAGTGAGAATCGCAGGATGACCATTTTTTGATATTATCCTCGAGCGATATATGAAAATTGAGATATCTCTTGAGAACGCCGGAACAGACGGCGTCCTCCTCTTCGATCGATGAATTGTGAAAAATGTAATGAAGACACTCATCATCCTGGCTGAGCGTGCAAACGTTCCCGGAGAATACACCTCGATATTTCGTACCGTTTTCTAAAGAAACCCATCTAAAAATTGCCGGTAGAATACATCAATCAATGTCACAGACGTGGAGGATAAAATCGTAATGCATTTTAAAAGTCGGAAGTTGACTGAGGCGACATCTGGCTTTTCGTTCCGGTACACAGCGGAAGTTACCAAAGCCACTTTTGCGCGACTTCTAAAATCAACGGGTTCCCGTCACTCTCGATTGTATCACACGTATTCCTTATTTTATAAAAACGAAAAGTTTGACAAAACCTTTTTCTAATTACCGGAAGCTTTGTCCACCGTTTAAAGTTATCCCGAGGTCGAGTTCCTTTTTCGTACACGCGATTCTTCCTACTTTCATGCCGAGAGAGATCGTTTTGAGGTTAATGCAGTGTTTACACGGAAATCTGTGTTTTACTGGACTTTACACCACGTATGCAAGTTATACCCGAAAAAGTGTCAATGTCGAAGATTATTTATCGATCGCGACGATAACTACGTTGTTTTCACATTCACCGGTAAATGAATTCCGTATGTCTTTTATCATCCATGAAAACACTCTACCGCCAATTCACTTTTTGTTCCGTCTCCGCCATATTGGAATGCAGGATCGAAATATAAAAATGAAAGAAAACTCGCGGGGTTTTGAATTTTTCATATTTTTTTGTAGTTTTGAAGCGCATTATCAAAAGGACCAATTGCCAATATCCTTATTCACTTTATTTCCAAACTTTATCTCGTGTGTATACATAAAGCCGTCTATCACAAATTGACAATTGTGTAAATTTATCATTCTACGAAAGTTTTGCGATCATCTCGCGATTTTCTCCGAACGATTTCGCGTTTGCTCTTTTTTTTTCTTATTTTGATTGTTCATAGATCCATACGAACTTGCATACGCTCATTTTCTCTCCTTCCAAGCAAATCAGAAGCTTCGCATACGAACAATATCATTAAAAAACAAAAAAAAAGGTTTCAGTTCAAAGTACCGCAGATTCCATGCAGCGATCTTTTTCTCAACACGAGTCCTCGATTAAATTCTAATTAATTCATTATCCGATTTATTCGTTGCGAAGAGCCACGCTTCTTGTCTTTTTGTTACTCGACAAAAATGATTCGTTAACGTTGTTCCAAAGAAGAAAGTCCAAAAATATTTACTATACTCGTGTGAGCCCACATGATTATTAAAGTCTATAGGTTTCATAAAAAAATGCAAATAACACATTGTTGTGGTGAAAAAAAGGTAAAAACGGTATCGAGGTTGAGGCACGAATCGAATTACTTTTTACCGTCTTTTTCACGGCATCCTTTGGATCATGCGTCGAGTACGTGTCACAAAGATAAAATTTACGTTAAAATTGATTCGGCAAAAATTTATTATAAATTTTTCAACTCGTAGTATAATCTTGTTCTCTCGACGTTGAATACCGTATATACATCTACGCGCATATTAATAAATAAGATAGAATCTAGCACGGACAATCGCAGTCAAAATGGACACGGCTAAGAACCGCTTGTTCGTGATCTTCCAAAAAGTCAATGACTTCATTTCGTCTTTGTGTTTTCAGTAGCCCAGCTACGTATTTGAGTTACCGCTACATGATCCGTCGATGACTTAATTTGAAAATAGAATACAAAAGCTTGTTCGGTACGGCGAAAAGGAGAGAGAAAGACAATTGTTGAAAGTCGTACGAGTCTCTTAACCCTCGTTCCGGCATGCAACAGTCTTCATACCTATTTAGAGAAATTGACATTGTTTTCTATTCAAAACGATTCACGCTGAATATTTCAGCTATGATATTGCGAATAATTGCAAAAAGTCACAAGACAAAAACAGTTTGTATCGCTCCGACGATGTTATTATCACATCCCTGAGGCTTCGATATTATTGATTATTAGTCCTTCTCTCGAGAAATCGTACCGTGAAATGATAAATTGCTCATTGCAACGGCAAAAGAATCAATAAAACATAAATATCTCTGAATTAATCGAATAAAATTGCGTTACTCGGGAATAAATAAATGAAAAATCGATTTACGCCTAATTTTCTATCTTCCTGCGTCTAATGTGAATTGCATAACTTGCCGCAGCGAATGTAAAAATATTTGAAATGACATTTCGACGTATCGGGTGTACCAAAATTGGATGCCGATATAGTTGGGATGAAATTCCAAGTCGGAAAGTCTTTAGGCACTTTTTCAGCCGACGAATCTTCTTTGAGTTATTAGTTAGTATAGTTGGGCCAATAAGATACGTGCGTGCAGTAGTTTGCGAGTCGGAATTTCATCCTGAGAATCACTTCAAATTATTAGCATCGAGTTTTCGATCACGCTGTACAGCTGGTCAAGGTTGCGCGAAAATACATGAACTTCAGTCTAATCGTTGAAAAATACAGTAGTTACGTCAGGTTTAAGAAAAAGTCGTACGTTTTCATGCTAACAATCAACAAATATTCAGTCGAAAGTTCAAAGCCAAAGATTCGCTGGATATTCAGTCGAAAGTTCAAAGTCAAAGATTCGCTGGACATTCAGTCGAAAGTTCAAAGTCAAAGATTCGCTGGACATTCAGTCGAAAGTTAAAAGTAACAAATTCGCTGAATATTCAGTCGAAAGTTCAAAGTAAAAAATTCGCTGGATATTCAGTCGAAAGTTCAAAGTCAAAGATTCGCTGGATATTCAGTCGAAAGTTCAAAGTCAAAGATTGGCTGGATATTCAGTCGAAAGTTCAAAGTCAAAAATTCGCTGAATATTCAGTCGAAAGTTCAAAGTCAAAGATTCGCTGGATATTCAGTCGAAAGTTCAAAGTCAAAGATTCGCTGGACATTCAGTCGAAAGTTCAAAGTCAAAGATTCGCTGGACATTCAGTCGAAAGTTAAAAGTAACAAATTCGCTGAATATTCAGTCGAAAGTTCAAAGTTAAAGATTCGCTGAATATTCAGTCGAAAGTTCAAAGTTAAAGATTCGCTGTATATTCGTTCGATCATTAAGAAACAACGAATACACTATCCAGTAAGAGCCTGGTTTGATTAATTCCGTCATTAAAAAAAGAAGCGATACCTTTTTTCTGTATGAACTCGGATTTCACATTTGAAACATCGCACACTTTGAAATTTAGTCCAGCGAAGGTGGAACCATAGCAAAAAGTGGCAAAGTATTTTAATGCTAATCAAAAATGGATCCTTCTGAATAAAAAAATACGTATCGCGTTGTTCTATTTTTTCTTGCGTCTCGCTGCTGTACCGACGCACTCTGGACTCGCAAAAAATTCATCGCGGAAGAGCATTCAACTCGCTCAAAACTCGCGCAAACTTTAACCCATCTGGGAGTTTTTGATAGAGAAAGCGAATTTTGAATTGTTTCATCGTTGCGGCGAGTAAGGGGTATGCTTTGTGATGTACGTAAAAACGAAATATAAAAGATTCTATAAAAAAATTAAATACAATTTGCAGCGTTAATAGGGAACGTTGTTCCTTATGTGAGCTTGTTTTTTGTACTCGTGTTTCTCGCATTTGCCCCACCAGCTCTGCCTCGTGCAAACTTTGTGGGGCTTCAGTACGAAACACTTTGTTTGGACAACGTTGAAGAATATTCTTCCGATAAAGTTGGCCGAGGACGTACCAGCCATCTTCAGACACGTACGAAAACTGCAAAAAAACAGAAAACGAAATTATCATTGACGGACAAATCTTTTTTTCTCCCACTTTCAAAACTCGACATAATCTCGATGCATCATGCCTACACTAGCACATTTTCTACGAGAGATTCTATTGCATAACTACCGGCTAGCCTGAATAAACATTTTCATCTTCGGCTACGGTAATTTTCTCTAGAAAAGAAAGTAAATTTTTGAAGATTTTCCAATTCAAGATTTTCTACTCGCCAACACGATAATCTCGTTACTCAACAGATCAGAAAACAATAAACCTACAGAGCATATGCAACTTTTGCATTCGCAGAGCCGGCAGAACAAATACGTACCATTTTTTTTCATTCGATTTTACAAACTTTGAAATTGCGGAATTGCGTCTCGACTATGATATCCATAAGACCGACGACTCGAAATTCCAAAAATTTCGGTTGCACTTTCAATCAAATCGCAGGTGCATCGTTAACATTTTTTCCAATTCTTTCTCGGTGCGAAATAACCCGAGTAACGTCATTAGAGCAGAACAAAATTGAAAAATCAATTTTTTGATTTTTACATTCAAAAATTTATCCGTGAGAAATGTTTTACCAAAAATAAAAACAATCGATCGATAACCCGAAGCATCAGAATTTCCAATAAAATCGAGGTACAGAAAATTCCGTCGGGAAAAGCGCAGGAACGCCTGGCAATGTAATATGCCATTTTTGTCGAATTTTTCAAACGTCTATCCCTCGACAACCACCTTGAAGGAAAATCTTGGTACGCATTTGAACTGGACACAAACGAGGCACCTCGGGTACCTCCAATAACGTTCGATCCCACATGACTGCGTGCAAAAGTATGTTTGTCGTTTGTTTTTACCGCTCGTCGCAAGTGCAATGCATTATTGTCGAAATGCCCCAGTTGAAGAGGCCATAGCGCGAATGAAAAGCGGGAATGTAAAACGGACAGGCTGTGTCGTGTCTTCGACAACAGGAATCGGCCTTTCCGAAACCACCGAGATTCGTGTATTTCGTTGCACGATTACCCCGTCCGCACCATTGCGTACCAGGTATCAGAAGAATTTCTCTTCTCCTTCGACTTTGACTTCTATCTCTTCGCATCCTCTGTTTGTTCGTTATCGTCACTCTTCCCCCGACACTATCCTTTGCAAATTTGCCGTTCCTGCGTTATACAATTTTCCTCAAGCTATATACCAATTCCACCAGCTAAGACGATACGTCAACGGATGCAACGAAGAACGGAAGAAGAAAAAAGAGGACAATTGCGAAGAAACCCCCGTAAGACGCGAAAATGAGAAGAAATATCGTCGTTTGAAAAAAATCATCGGCCTAACGACTGAATTCTCGGGGCATCACGCTGGCTCCCGGTTGAAATGGAAGTTGTAAAATGAATTATTGGTACTCGTTTCACGATGCAATTAATTGATTGCTGGATAATTGTTTTTTTTCTTTTTTTTCAGTTTATTACCTCTGATCGCAGCCACAGTGACTCAGAGTGAAGGGCATGTAGTTCCAGAGGTTGTAACGCTCCGAGAATGGCGGAATCGCGCGATGGCAATGATCGTGCCTTCTGCAGCATCTGTCGACGTGGTCCAGAGCTCCGAGTTCCTTGTACGCGTTTGCCGTTCGGTGCGGCCCGCACCACTTTGTCCCCGGTGCGATAACCATTCGTTGGAGACTTCTTTCCTTCCTCCTGATAATCTCGAATTAGCCTTACACGTTTTGTTTTTTTGCTCACAACGGGACAAACGGCAATAACCGAACGTTCTTTAAGATTTTCGATACGCGGTAGCCGGAAGTAACTCGTGTCAGGGGGGTTACCGAACATCTTAAAAATCCGCTCATTCTGATTTTCTCTGCAATTCCTTCCCCAACAACAAATTCGGCCTCGGACCACTCTTTGATAAACTTTTTCGTTCTCCCTGTTATACATGACGAAAAAGGATGGAAACGCTCCAGAAATTCTAAAAAATGCTGGCTCGGAAGCTGCATTCTTCGATTTTTTTATCGACATTAAGGACTTGCATCACTTGGTCTCTGTTATTCGCATTTTCATCAGAAAGACGCGGTAGAAATAACTACGCTTCTTTATCCTATTTTCTATATCGATATTATTATGAAAAGATCGAGTGGTGAAATTCATCGTCAAATTTGGGCAACTTTCACGATGCCTTTTATTATAAACGAAAATCTCATTTGACTAAGCGCGGAGATAATCAATAACCGTTCAATTTTGCGCGCAGTGCGAGGAGAGGGTATTCAATGTTTCCGGTTTTCGTAAGACTACGAAGAAAATACGAATTGCGGGTGTATTTTTATTTCCCATTGCGCGACTGCGGCGAGTAATATTTGTTTTCGTCTCGGAGAAGGGGGGTTTCTTCGTGTTAATTACTTCCGGATGGAAATAACAATGGCTATAATACCGAATTATAAATCTGACGTTCTTACCGTTTCTTTTGGTGAGCCATTAATTGTTTACGAGTTTGTGACTTGACGATGCTGCACTGGTCGCGAAGTTTCGTCGTGGAAACGAACCATCTTGATACCGGCGAGTTGTCATGAACGCCGTTGCTCCTCTCGAATATCTCAATGCTCATCTCGACGCTCTTTGGCTTTTTGTCATTTCGCTGATCCAGCGAACACTTTTCATCGTCATTCTCGTTCAGGTCGTTGTCCGTGCAGTCGGTCAACTTATCACCCTCGTATATCAATTGAAGCTTTCTTCTGCTGTCTCTCAGCAATACTTCTCGCAGGGCGACCTTCGTGTGTCTGTAAATACAAGTATAAAAGCGCGAAAAGTCAGTCTCCATATTTCAGCGCGAAGATTATTTCTGTGAAAATGAAAATCAAAGAACCATGAGAGTTTTTTTTCAAATTTAAAGAATCTGAAAAGTTCTGCGGATTTGGAGCAGTATTATGACGTCATCGAGATCCGAGCGAACAAAGTAAACAAACTTGGATCGGACGAGCGGAAGTAACATCGGTATACAATTCTACGAAACAAAAAGACATTTCCGTCTTTCATTTCGATAATTTTCGAATTTCGACTTTTTTCAAACTTGACCAAAAAAAACGCTTCGATTTCGAATCAATGACGTTATTCGCGTTGGTGCGCGTGCCATCAGCTGTTGTAGGCGGAGGAATATCAGTCGCCATGTTGACAAAATTCGGGGACGAAACGTACCCGGATGAGTTATTAATCGTCAAAGTTTGAGCCAATCGGGTCCTTCGTTCTTTTTTCACAGGCTGAACCGCGTCAATTGATAACTCGTCACTGATTCCTTTCCTCGAGTCGAAAAGTGCCCGTAGGCTTTTCGACTCGAAATGTCATTACCTAGCCACTCGTAAATAATTGCCATTGACTTCTGGGACACCCTGTATATGTGTGATGCGTATTCAAGTCCGCAGAGGCAATAACGATTTACGCTAGATTAAATGCGATCGAGAGAACGATGGTTAATGTATGATTGATACGCGGTGAACATCGGGACCATTTCACCAACATGTGTGAGACGTAACCCTCCATACTACAGAAGTCCATTGGGAGTAACGTAGCAAGAGGTCAATATAATTCTCGCTCCAACGAATTCGCCGTTTCGATTGCTCATTTGTATCGTACGCAAGATCGTTGAGGTCAAATAAACCGCGGAGAGCACATGTACGTTGAACACAGTGCGCTCTTTTGCGAGAACGAGGATCTTTCGTCCTCGTAAATGTCTTTGTATTCAAACAGCGTCGGGTATTTAGTCATTGACTTTTGGCACATGGCCCACGTGGCCAAAAGCACGTGACTATCAGCCGCCATCCGTATGTTGAAGACTTTGGCCGTGTATTAAATGTACAGCCAATTTGAAGCTAAACAAATGCCTAATGACAGAAAACTAAATACCGATTTGTTACATAAGCACGTATCAATCTTTATATAAAGATTTCTTCCGTGCGTGTGTTTGTCACTGAACTCCTCCTAAACGGCTGAACCGATTTTAATGAAACTTTTTGTGTGTCTTCAAGGGCATTCGAGAGTGGTTTAGATTTACAATTCGGTCCAATTCAAATTGTTTATTCAATTAATTTTTTATTTATAAGTTGTTGATTTTGGAATGTTTTCCATTGGCTCCATTGGCAGGACAAAGTCTGTCGGGTCCGCTGGTATTTTACAAAATCGGACCCAAAACTTGTCGTATTGCTGCGAGCTATCTCCCTGCTCGATTTCGTCGATACATCCGGTTAGCGGTTAAGAAAAGGTAACAAGCCAGATACATTCGCATTTACGGATGGTTATGTGTACCATAGTCTCTCTTCCCAAACGCGAAAGTGTCGTTGAAATCACTCGAAATTAGGGTGGAATCTCCCTGTCATGCATAGTGATGCTTCGAAGTTTGTAGACTTTTTTTCGCGAAACTTTACTCGCTTTTTACCGATCTAACGATTCGGTAGCGAGAGGAACTGTGGAAGGAACGTTTTTAGGAGCATCGATAATCCGACGTGTAGCACGTATGGTGTTAGCGACTACGAGCATAGGAGAGGACGCCGAGTGGCCTAAGTGCAAAGTGACGCTCGGTGGTCGCAAAGGATTCCTTTGTATCCCCGTGAGAGCCGGAACAGATGAGGAGTCCACGAGAGGAGTTTTACATCATTCTCCTGTATTGCCGTAGTCGGCAAAGCAGAATGGAAGGAAAACCCTATGGTACATGTTTATATACTTATATATACAATTGCGTCCTCGCGGAAAACGAAAACACGCTTGTTTCTTAATCCTCGCTTACTCAACTCGACGCTTTTCGGCTTAGATCCTCGTGGCTCTTCGCGTCCTTCGGCTTTCGCCGACCTTCCGGCTTTGCGGTCAACAGCGCGCAGGGATATAAACATACAGCGCTTCGCACGATTCTCGGCGACATACGTTATTTCGATTGATTTTCTACTCCCTGAAGGTGTCTTTGAGTTTATTCATTCTCGATTTTCGAAAGAAATTTTCGAAAAAAAGTTCGCCCTTTGTTTCTCAAAGTCGCGAGAACCTCAATTCTTTCGATCTTTGCGGTATTTCGTTGGATTTTTCCGCAGAACACTCTTTGTTTCTTTCCGGCGATGAGCGATTGTTGCCTTTTACGAGTTTACACCGCGAGACCGAATTTTGTTTCCCTCGCGTTTTTTTTTCAAAGATCTTTTTGCGGAATTACTTTTTTTTGGGGTCTCGGTCGCTGTAAAACTGCCGCATTGATAGATTCAATGTTACACCTTTGGAGACTTTGGTATAAGATCGTTTCGAGAAAACACAATGAGAGGCGTGTTGCGTCTATTGTGAACACGATAATTCGAGACGAGACCGCGATGACTGTGAGCGCTGCACGTATCGCTAATGCTACGAACGACATATGTATTTTCGGTATGGCATCAATTTTCACGTGTGATTATGTCGCGTGTGTGTTCATGTCGTACGGAAGAAGTGTCAAAGAAACTCATTGTTGACTCGCCGAGGTACGCAAGCGGCCATTGTTCGCTTCGTCGACTGTAAAAAAAGGCACACGTAGGCGGTTTTCTTACGGTTGAGAATAATTTTCACACGCGAGTGAAAAATACGTTAAAATTCCATCTTTTTCCTCCTTTAATTTTCTTCAGGATTGTGCCGTTCGTCGGCAGAATTTTTGTCGGCTAAAATTGTTCGGTTGAGGGAAAAATTCATTGGCAAAATTTGGATTTTCGTGATTTTGCTTCGTGGCAATTTTGCTCTAAGGATTTTACAGGCCGCTGGTCCAGATTCGAACATTTCAGTTTGCTCCCGGAAATACAATACAGCTTTTAAAAATATTCATAATTTGACAAATGTTCTTTGTTCATTTTCTTCAGGATTGTGCCGTTCGTCGGCAGAATTTTTGTCGCCTAAAAATGTTCGGTTGAGGGAAAAATTTATTGGCAAAATTTGGATTTTCATGATTTTGCTCTAAGGATTTTAAAGGCCGCTGGTCCAGATTCGAACATTTCAGTTTGCTCCCGGAAATACAATACAGCTTTTAAAAATAATCATGATTTGACAAATGTTCTTTGTGGTCTTCTGATCATTTTCGTATATAATTTTTGCGTACTATGATACTTTCTTTAGGCAATACATTTTTCAATCTCAAGGAACAATTCATTGCGACGAAAAGGCCTGGAAAATTCGAGCTTTCGTATTTTTCCTTTTTTCATAGGCGGTTTCTCAAATTTTGTTACAGGAACAAAGAAATATACTTAAACTGGGTAAACGTCAAATATAAATATTCAAAATCATCTTTTAAATGTTTTATCCGTACGTAAAAAATCGCTGAAATATCGTTTCGATGTTTTCAAAAATTCAACGCTATAAAAATGACCCCATTTTAAATTGATTATTTTCCTCCAATCTGAAAATTTCGTTAAGTTCACTCGAATTTTTTATTCGACCGAAAAATTTCAATTTTGTGGCTCGGAATTTCCTCAAAGTTGTAGCGAAATGTAATTCACTACCCTAGGGAGTATTTACGGATCGACCGTCTAGGCATCGAGAAAAAAATTCGAAAAAAAGTTGTTTCCGAAACTCTTACATACACGGCTTTATGGCATAAACACTCTCGAGCCGCCGATTTGTATTTCTCAGCACAGATTTTTCCAAATCTGAGCAACCAAAAACGAATATAAAAAAAAGCCTCGAGTACAAAAATATATTTATAAAGCCTCGTTGGCGTTCAAAATAACTCAAAAATGAATTAAAAAACTTTTTTTTCGTCGCATCCAGTAGGGTACCTGCACTTCGCAATTTTGTCCAATACATTTATTGCTTCAAGTTAATCATCGAATAATCCGCACAAATATGATACCCTTAATTTTAACGATAAAATCAATCGATTCTCAATTTGTTTTTAACGAAAATTGCTTCATGAAGTTTGTAGTTTGCTTTCCGGTGGAAAAAAAATCTGTGGCGAAAAAGTAACGCGACATGCCTGAGGTGCGAGCAAAGGATAAAAGTCGAGTATAGAAATGTCAAAATGGAAAGTAGACGTATTTCGAAAAAGATACAAACCCCCAATCGACGATCGTCTCTTTGGCACAGTTTCCTTTCCACCTGGTGACTCTCTGAATTTCTCCCTCGGGGAGAATTTTCGTTATTGAAAACGAGCGTAGCTTCTCCTCGGGCGAATATTTATCGTATTGCGTCGAAACGTTGCCGCTTTTCGGCAATTCCAAAATTTCGTTACTTCGATGAAGAGCTCCGACGATTGGGAGCAGTAGAATTAGGCCCAATGCCAGCGGCATCGAGTCACCGGTTACAGGTAACACACGTGTTCCGTCCGAACCACTATACGAGTTACTTTCCTTTGAATTTGAATTCCATGTTTAAATCAATGTATCCGATGGAATATGGCGCAAAAATAGAAACGTGGAAGAAAAATAATAAAAGCACGAATACTCCTGTTGAAGATCGATCGAATTAAAACTTTGATTCTTCGAGAATTTTCATTGATAAATCAGTGACGTGAGATAAAACTCGTTTAAATCGGGTCGTTCATCTATCATAATTGTGCTCTGATGATAAATCGTTGAATTATCACGCTTTGAACATTTTTCTACGAGTCAACGATTAATGTTTGCAACTTTTAATTATCGTTGATGAGAATTAATGAAACCGATTTAACGAGCGAGTGTACTATGGTTCGTTTCGGAGAATCTTGTCTCGGTTCACAATCAAATGTAGCAAAGAATCCGTCTTGAAGGGACAGGATTTTTTCATGAAAATTTCGGAATGTGATTTTAATATATTTAAACGAATTTTTCATTAATAACGTCAGTGTTTCAATGCGCAATAACAAAATAACGTTCCTCGCGTTTTTTCTTCGAAATAAATAGACTAATCTTGAAAAGTATATACATCGGTAAAAATCGATGAAACTCTGAAGAATTCGGGCCTGATAAATCGGTTTATTTCGAAAAAAATAGGATCGTTCGCGACGGAACCATTTTTTGCACTGATTAGCCTGGAATTACAGAGAGCGATAGACAGAGAGAGAGAGAGGGTCAGCGAAAATGAGGAAGAAATTTCTCAGCCGTTCGCTCAGATCTGACACGGCGATTGCATGCACTCTCGACACACGCGATTCGCGTCACTAAACAGGTTTTTCTCTCTGCTCTCGATGTTCGATCAATTATTTTCGCGGCAAAAAAAGATCCCGTACGCGAAATGCACGATAAAAAAAGATCGTGAGAAAGTATCCATCGGACGACTGCGGTAATTTTCTTCCTTGTTTCATCTCGACCGTTTGTTTTCTCTTCGAATTTCGACGATTGTACAGCCGCTTGAAGTACCTTTGAAGTGCACGGACGTAACTCGGGTTTTCAATTATTTTCCCTCTGTCGTGAAACGGACGATCGTTAAGACATCTTGTTGGTAGTTTTTTTTAACGGAAAGTCACATTGGACGAGAAATCAAGCAATGTACGAGGGATCGTCGATATGAGTGTGATCGAACCTCGTGGTCGAAGCGCGGCGGTATGAAACTGGCGCGCACCGGCCGTGGACCTCCCTTAAATACTCGAACGTCCTGGTGGCTGTCCAGATCCAACATCCAACCACGTATACCGCAACACCCCCCGTCATGGACCCCGTACGAGCCCCCCACCCCCACCACTCAACCCTGCATGGAAGAACGGGACACCGAATGAGAGAAAAACGTATATATTTGTGAACACACGTACGGACGAACGCGTTCATACATGAATGAATTTCTCTGTCGATGTCTCTCTCGCGATTCTTCCGCCGAATCGGATCTTCGCGACTCTTTTACCCCCGAAACCGGATGTTCGCGACTTTTCTCCCGACGTTCCTTTCACAAAACCATTATCTCTCGCGGCAAATGCAAAAACATCGGTGCGTCGGTTTTTTTTTCTTTATTTCGCGGAACAAAAGCTGTCGCGTTCGAAAGAGGGGGGGAGAAAACAAAAAAAAGCATGTGTCCGATGAATTTAGTACTACGAGTTCAAACGTGTACGCGCCATGTCTGTTTTTGGCTGCGACGCTCGAGGGAATTCTTGAGATTTACGACGCTGTGTCGCCGCGACGAGATTCGCGTTGAATTGCAAAAAAGGCTTCTTTTGTTTTTGTGTATACTCATCTTTGACGTTCCTTCTCCTCGTGAATGGAGGATAAACTCCCGGGGGGAATTGGCCCCAGGGTTAGCCGAGTTATCGCCAATACAAATTGGATTATCCGAATCCGACTCGAGTGCGACAGCGAGAAAGAAAGGGGAGGGAGAGAGAGAGGTGGAGATAAAGCACTCGTGATATATTTCCTGCGATAAATTACGATATCGGAGAAAAAAGATGTCGACGGTCGTGTCATTTTTTAATGTTACCGCGTGTTGCGAATTATCGAAGGAAAACATTTTCGGGATTTACAGGTTTGTTCATTTATTTGTGCACTGATCTTTTCGGTTTTTCTTCTCGCTTGTGTTTTGTTACTCGATGATGTAAAGTCTCGGGTGCGAGGATGTTTGTTCGAGATTCTTCGTCAAAGTTTACACTGCCGATTGGATAAAACTGAGATAAATAATAAATGTATTGTCGAAATTTGCCAACGAAAACTACAAAGGCGAGTTTTATTTCGGTGAGAAAGAGGAAAATTGAACATTTTGCCGGAAACAAGTGGTTAAAAGTGAGGTTAACCCTTTGCAATGAATGACGGATGGAAAGCTTCGCGGAAATGAAGTCACTGCGGTCGTCACTTTGAGGCATTATTTCACATATTACGGTGAGTATACCACAGGAGGGATACAAATTCACTGAAATCGGGTGATGAACGATTCGCGCTTTATAGTCGATTATACATACAGCGGCGTGCAAAAGTTTCGAGCCGCGCCATCTTTCTTGCCCGTTGCGTACTGCGTACAAACACACGACGCCGATCTCGTCCACCTTGCGGCCGTCTCGCGTACTTCCGATCGTCTCTTTCAAATAATTGCTTTTTAATATTAAAGAAAACACGAATAAGGCACCATACGTTCGTAGGCTGCGGCGAAATTACGGCCCAGATAAAATTCGTTCAATGCGGTAAGGGAAAAATATAGGTTATGAAAATAAACAAATTTCACGCAATTCCCCACATTTTAGCTCTCTCAAGGATGTTACATTATTAACGAGCGGTGAAATGAAATACCAATCGACTGAAAAAAATGGGACGGTCCGAAACTTGCACATCACGGTATATATACGTATATTATCGGTATTCACAGTCTCTCCTAAAGTGCTAAATTATGCAAGTAGATGAGCGGAAATAACGGCAGCTAAATTTATTCGAAATCGGTGTACGTTCGCGCGTATATACTTGGGCCTTTTTTCTTCCTCTCTCTTTCAAAGTGCACAGTGGATTGGCGGTTGTCCAAAGGTTGGTTTTTGCGTTTAACCGCAATACGAGACAAACTTGCATCCGCTCAGTTTCGATCTTCGATCTCGTACCAGTTCCATACATCTAGGGCGGGAGTGGGGGGGGGGGGGGGGCGTCTCAACGCCGAGTAAATTGAAAAGAATTTTAAAGCCCTCGAATTACGTACCGTACTCTCCGCTCTGCGGTAATATGAGACTTTTCGAGCGAAAAAAAAATTCGTCGACATTCATCCCGATAGCGTTTCATAGTCGAACAAACGTCAAGACGATTCGTGATTAAACTAGAGGGAAATAGAGTCGTTATTATCCATTAAAAACAATTAATTAATTCGTCATTAAATTTTCATTACTACATTTTTTTTGTAATTTCATTTAATTTAAATATTTTTGTACAAATATCGTATATCTGAAACATATCATTAACCAAGTACATGTTTATTAACAAACTTAAAGAAAAACGAAAATTCCGAAAATATTTCGAAAAATTGTAAAACAACTCAAAATTAAAATAATTCTCCTACACGATGCTTCGTACACGGAATTTTTGATTTTTCGGAAATTTTTTTTTTCAACATTCTTCCAATCATTTTACGATCCCGCGAGTAGTTTCGTTCAGATTTATGTATCATCGCCGAGTAGTCGAAATTCGCGTTCCGTTTCGCTCTTGCTGGGATTGTACTTCCGGAAGATGCTTAAACGGCACGCAAAGTTCGTTCCTTTATGCCCACGTGCCCGCGTCTTCTCTCTCGTCTCACCACTTTCGACGCCCGGCTTATTCCCTCCTCGGAGTAACGAGACAACCTCCTTAAATAGTGGCAAAGAATAGTCGCTGTGCGGAGGATGAAGTGAGGGTGGATTGTTGCGCGCGCGAGAGGAGCGAGAGAGCGGGGGGCCCTTTTTTCATTGTACTCGTGCGGTTATGACTCCCTTGCGCTCCATACTGGTCGAGAGTGCGTTAAAGGTAAAGAGAGAAAGAAGACGGTGGGGGAACGCCGACGAAGAAGAAAAGCACGGTGACTACAAACTACTTTAGCGCAATTGTAACTTCCTACAAAACCCACCCTTATACTCCCGACACACACGCGGACGCGTTCTTTTCAGACCCTCCGGCACAAGGTGCGAGTGTCAAGAGTTACGACCCTGCGCGTCCCTTTTGCTCTTTAACCATCGCGAGAACCGTACACGAACGTCGGAGAATCAACGTTTTCGGGCTTGGTGACCCAAAGAAATCAAAGAATCCTCGGCATGAGAGAGTTTAGAAGTTTAGGACAGAGGGCGAAAGAAAGACCGCAGAGGTCATTCTTGCAAGCCACTCAGCGGGCTGTGTATTTGGTCGTACACTTGTAAAAGTATGAAATTCAAGCTGGCGTCTCGAGAGTCACAGCGCATTACCCATCGTTCGTCTTTTGTTGTTTCGCTACTGATCTGTGGGATAAAAAAATGAAAGGCGAAGAATGCCTTTCGGAATTATTTACATTTCGAGGCTTTCGTACAAGCTTCGAGAATCTTGTTCGCGACGTGTCGATGGAACGAACGGAAAAAGCTTGGTTATGTTTTTTTTCCCTCTTTCGTCACTTTCGTTCCTTTCTCTACGACGAATTCCAAATTCCGGCTGGTATTTTTATATTCATGTATACTGTGTATACAATGAGGAAGATTCATCGCGAGAGAAACCCCACCGGACCGCACTTTGTGTATACCTTTATGTTTATCCTTCGTCGAGAGTGTGTAAGCAGCTCTCAAAGTCGTCGGGACGTTGACAAACAACGGGCCGAACGAATTCTTCCGCATATCGAGTGACGATGACTTTATACGGGAGAAAAACAGCCGGATGGGTACTCGCTGTAATTTTTTATGCACGTGCACCGTTCGCGTACGATAACTGTTTTGTGAAGCGCTGTAAGACGCGGAGTTGGAAAAATGTTTCCACGATCGTTCATCGATCAGTTTACGGTACAGCGAGATGAGATGTGTGCGCCGGAAAATCTTATTTTTATAAGGAGAAAAATCCGTCGATGGAACAGAAAACAACGGTTTTCTGTTTTACCGACTGAATTTCGTCATTTCGCGACACGCCGATAGTTTCGCTTGTTTTTTCCACTCGCTTTGTACGTGTGAATATCGTCATTGGTGGAAACTGTTGAGAAATTTCTTTAACATTGAACAAAAGCTCGCGGGACGGTTTATCGAAATTGTTAAATCCGTGATTCGTCGTAACTCCACCGCTGCGAAGGTGACGATATTTCAACATGCATCTTGAAGCTGTTTCATCAATTTCATCTTCGTTCATCTTTGTCGATAATTACGATACTCACGCTGGGTCGCAGTCTCGTGTGGTTTTTTTCGAAAGTGGGTTCTTTGATTCTTAGACATCTTCATCGGCACATAAAACACATGGTGCGACGCTCGACTCCCGGGACAAACCGGACGTCGTGGCGCCTCGCTTGACCAAATTAAGTGTCGAAGAGGTACCTGCTTTTATCGAAGCTCATTTTTCATATATTTCGTTTCCAGTCCTTTTCTCCCTTTTTATCCCACTGTTCCAGACACGAGCTATGCACGTTTGAACATATTTACGAACATGGTCATTTTATAACGACGAATATTGGTCAATAAAATAACGTAATAATTAAACAATAATTAAATAATCACAGTTGACAGTTTTTAATTAACATATTTACGAACATGGTCATTTTATAACGACGAATATTGGTCAATAAAATAACGTAATAATTAAACAATAATTAAATAATCGCAGTTGACAGTTTTTAATTAAAAAATCAATTCCTTGCTTATGGATTCGATTTTTCCAGATTGGCGTGAAATTCGAAAGATCATTTGACTCAATTTTTGCATTTTTAAACATGTTTGAACAATTCGAAAGTATTGTACCCTCCTCCCGCCCTCTGGAGGGTATCTTTGATCGTTTTTTTCTCTACTTCCGGTTTATCGACCCTTGCTTTCTTTCAGGGCTAATTAATTTTTATCGCTACGGTCTCTCTCGTGTTGAACATCGTGTTGATTCGGGCATTCCTGAGTCTCGAACGATCGTGCCAGAATTCACATCACACGTGCGTGTGTATGCATTTTTCGGAGCCTGAAGTTCGATGAATTAAAAAAGTGGCCCCAAGTCACATACCGAAGCGGTTTTGATGCTCTTGAAAAAAAAAACGTTTCCCAAAGTGTCTCGCTATTCTTTTTCGAAATCAAACATAGAATAGGTTTCCCAGGTCGACCCTGTTTTAATTGCAATAAGCAGATGCATTAAGCTCAATTTGTTTTATAAACAAAAATACCTCTAATGAACGCATTTTCTCAGGTTTTTTCTGCAGGATTTGCGAGTACGAAAAAAAAACACCATATAACGCATGTTTATACGGACTTTGAGAAAGGTCAACATTTTTGGCCAACTTTTTACGTAAATTGAAAATGAAATTCGTTCGCTTTACCTTCTGAAAGAAACGTAAAAAAAGTTCTCGACAAAAAAAGTTTTCGATAAATATTGTAACCAACGATCCGACGTTTCGGAAAAAAATCGCGAGAAATTTTGTTTCAATTTTTGCGTTCGCGATTTTGTCGTCATTTTCGCATTTATTTTTTGATTTTTGTTTTTTTTTCAGAGCTCTTGGTCGTTGGTGAGGGTCGAGTCGGAACTCGAGCGAGACTCGGGAATTCCAACGAGGAAATCGTCCGGCTTTGAGTAACGTCAAAGCGCAAAATGAGAATTCATAAAAATGAACATGCGACGAGACGTATTTTTGAGCAACGAGATGGCCTTTGAAACCCACGAGAGGATAACCCCGTCTGCCGACCTCCTAAATTCGTGGTCTCTCTCGATGTCTCGCGCGAGGATCGGCAGCTGGAGCGCTCGAAACTCGCGACGCGCCAATTTCATTCTCCTTATTGGCAAGCAAAAAATAATGAAGAAGCAAAAGGTCTCGCAGACACTTGTCTCGTTATGCAAAATGAGACGATACATTATCCGTTGCAAACGAGGGATACAGTGGCTTGCAAAAGTTTCGGTATACACCATATTTTTTGTCGATTTATTGATAAAATATTAAATTCCCCCGCTTGTTCATTTTTTAACGCACTTAAGACAGCTACGATAAAGATTATAACGCGAAATATATATTTTTTCCTCACGACCCATTTCAGCCAGCTCCATACGTACAATCTCATTCGCGTTTTTCTTTTTCGTATCAGTTTTAAAGTACGTTTTATACTGGAAAATTACGAAAAATCCGTCCCTCAAAATCGTCCCGTAACTCTCTTCGAAAAAAAACAGACAGACCGCGGGATACAGTGGCTTGCAAAAGTTTCGGTATACACCATATTTTTTGTCGATTTATTGATAAAATATTAAATTCCCCCGCTTGTTCATTTTTTAACGCACTTAAGACAGCTACGATAAAGATTATAACGCGAAATATATTTTTTTTCCTCACGACCCATTTCAGCCAGCTCCATACGTACAATCTCATTCGCGTTTTTCTTTTTCGTATCAGTTTTAAAGTAGGTTTCATACTGGAAAATTACGAAAAATCCGTCCCTCAAAATCGTCCCGTAACTCTCTTCGAAAAAAAACAGACAAAGAAACAGACAGACCGCGGGATACAGTGGCTTGCAAAAGTTTCGGTATACACTATATTTTTTGTCGATTTATTGATAAAATATTAAATTCCCCCGCTTGTTCATTTTTTAACGCAATTAAGACAGCTACGATAAAGACTATAACGCGAAATATATTTTTTTTCCTCACGACCCATTTCAGCCAGCTCCATACGTACAATCTCATTCGCGTTTTTCTTTTTCGTATCAGTTTTAAAGTACGTTTTATACTGGAAAATTACGAAAAATCCGTCCCTCAAAATCGTCCCGTAACTCTCTTCGAAAAAAAACAGACAAAGAAACAGACAGACGGAAAATCTCGCTGGCGTCGGTCTCTATTAAAAATCTCGTTTCAAAGTAGCTTTTAGACCCAGAAAATCACGAAAAAATCAGTCCCTCAAAATCGTCCCTTAACTCTCTTCCGAAAAAAAACGAATTTTCAGTGATGACTCGACGTGCTTTTTTCGATGTGTGCTTTATCCGTCAAAAAAAGCACGGTTGATCTTTATTGGTCCAGTCAATACGGAAAACCTTGCCAACACGTCGACGAAATTTAAAAAACAACGTGAGCCTCGTACAGGTACGAGCGAAAAGCTGCATGAGACATTCCATGCGAATTAGAAAGTGGAAATCTCGCTGGCGTCAGTCTCTATTAAAAATCTCGTTTCAAAGTAGCTTTTAGACCCAGAAAATCACGAAAAAATCAGTCCCTCAAAATCGTCCCTTAACTCTCTTCCGAAAAAAAACGAATTTTCAGTGATGACTCGACGTGCTTTTTTCGATGTGTGCTTTATCCGTCAAAAAAAGCACGGTTGATCTTTATTGGTCCAGTCAACACGGAAAACCTTGCCGACACGTCGACGAAATTTAAAAAACAACGTGAGCCCCGTACAGGTACGAGCGAAAAGCTGCATGAGGCATTCCATGCGAATTAGAAAGTGAAAATCTCGCTGGCGTCGGTCTCTATTAAAAATCTCGGCGTTCGGAGGCTGTGAGAGGGCTCGAGCGTATCGGAGTAAAAATAACACCAATCAGCGCGAAGATGGGAAAGGCCGGAGCGAACTCTTCGGAAAAAAAAATCCAGACAGCATCGGACAACGCAAAAGTGCTTTTTTCCGACGAATCTAAACGGTGGGCGATATCGTCGAACTTGCAGGCGAAGAAAAGCTTTCCCTCGGACCTGTATATGCGAAATTACGCCCGCAAATCGCAAATTAGTCAGTTTGCGGGTCTTTCCATCGAAGAGATGGTCACGTCCGGACGGGAGATCTTCGCGAGTCCGTTCGAGACTCCCCGCGTCCTTTCGGTCTTATTCGCGTCATTGAATTTCCTAGGAAGAAGAAGAAGATCAACAAGCTGGACCACGAGTGACGAACGATCGCGCTGTTTGCTCTCGGAGCGTCATTAATGACGGTTTATGACGTTGGACCTTTGGCAATTGACATCGCAGCGATGCAAGCCGCAGCTGTAATCGATGTGAAACACGCGCGATTCTTATTATTTTTAGAAAGCTGCAAGAAACAAACATGTTATCCGTAACATCTCGAATGTTGCGAATACGACACGCGTACGCACGGAGTGATAACCCCTCGAGAAACGAGGAGCGATATTAACGTAAAAACTATGTATACATATGTATATTAGACTGATTCAAAAAAAAACTTTTTTTTTTTTTCCTTCGGGATTCTTGTGCTACTGTTGGGCACTAATAAAAGAAAATTTCTCCAAAAAGATGGGCGCGGTCACTCAATTTTTAGAGGTGGCTATCTCGACTTTTTGTTATTTTTTTCATGATTTTATTTATTAAATATGATCATAGTATAGATTACACCGGAAATAGAATAAATGAAGGAAATTTCACAGCTGTTTTGCGACAAAGAAAAGTATATCGCACACACATTGAATCCCTAAAAACCAAAATCGAAAATATTACCGGTAAATAAATTTAGCCCAAACAATATTTTAAACGCTGTTTAATTAAACATAATAACTTATTATTATGACGACTTATTTTATCATCGATAATTCAACAAAAATGGATAATAATAATGAACTAAATAATAAAAATCATATTAACGTAACCATAACGTAACGGTAAGGCTTTTACGCTTCCTATTCATTATTGAACCGAATTTTGAATCGATTGTTTTTTATTGCACTTTGGAAAGCGTTGTCGATGTAGCTGGATCACTTACAGCAAGTACTGCTTTTCATCTTTTTTTTTGTCGAGCTATTATTGAAATTTTCGACAAGAGGTACGCCCTTTCAGCGACATAGTTAATTACTTTTAAATTTTGCACTATTTTTCGTGCATTTTTACTGCGCAGTGGGATGCGCGATGTTATGCACAGTAGCTGGGAAGAAATATGAATGAGTTTGAAGATAATGTAAGTGTAGCATTTTAAAAATGTAAATACATGATTTATGAAGGAAAGCTTATAATTTAATTTTTCGTACAGAGCACGAAATGTTAATGCGTATAAATATATCTATATGAATAACGAGAGTAGTATAGATGCCATTATTGAGCTACCTGGATTAGAATTGTGAATATTGCAATCATTTCGAATTGTAAGAGTTTCTTTTGGTTACGAAATAGAATAGTTACGGTGCTGGATCTGATTTTTATCCGTAATCCGCAGCCATAACTATGGTTAACTGCAATACGTTCATTAAAAAAAATTCAAAACAAAAAAGTCGAGATAGCCACCTCTAAAAATTGAGTGACAACGCCCATCTTTTACGGAAAATTTTCTTTTATTACTGCCCAACAGTAGCACAAGAATCCCGAAGGAAAAAAAAAAAAAGTTTTTTTTTGAATCAGTCTAATGTATATAGGTGTAATTATTCTTTGTAGATGTATATATAGTGCGTTTCTCTCTCTCTCTCTCTCTCTCTTGCTTTGTATTCTATATTTTGTATTTCGAACCTCTGTTTTCTTGATCCGTTGGAGCTTTGATGATATGCTCAAAGTAAGCAGGTTACTTGCGGTTTTAGAGCGCTTTACTTTGTTTTACTTAGTGTAGTTGCTCCCGCATGGACATTTGTAGTTGTTATTTAGTATTGTTACTTGAGAGTATTTATGGCATTGTAAGATATTATGTACTTGCCTTATAGTATGACTTGGGCATAAAATATATATTCAATTCAATTCAATTCTCTCTCTCTCTCTCTCTCTTAGGATGCAATATTTAGGGATCTAAGAGACTGTAACCCAGGATTATTAGTGGTGTCACTCTATCCTGCTGTTGGTTCACATGAGAGTTAGAGGGCAAGAGTCTACTGAACTGTACTACTCGGATATTACTATTTTATAATTAGTTCACAAGTTTCTTGTAATATTTTTGCCTTTTAGTGTCACTAAGGCATAATAAATCAATTCTATTCTATTCTCTCTCTCTCTCTCTCTCTCTCTCTCTTAGGATGCAATATTTAGGGATTTAAGAAACTGTAACCCAGGATTATCAGTGGTGTCACTCTATCCTGCTGTTGGTTCACATGAGAGTTAGAGGGCAAGAGTCTACTGAACTGTACTACTCGGATATTATTATTTTATAATTAGTTCACAAGTTTCTTGTAATATTTTTGCCTTTTAGTGTCACTAAGGCATAATAAATCAATTTTGTTCTATTTTCTCTCTCTCTCTCTCTCTCTGTGTGTGTCTCTCTGTCTCTCTCTTAGGATGCAATATTTAGGGATTTAAGAGACTGTAACCCAGGATTATTAGTGGTGTCACTCTATCCTGCTGTTGGTTCACATGAGAGTTAGAGGACATGAGTCTACTTAACTGTACTACTCGGATATTATTATTTTATAATTAGTTCACAAGTTTCTTGTAATATTTTTGCCTTTTAGTGTTACTAAGGCATAATAAATCAATTCTATTCTATTCACTCTCTCTCTGTCTCTCTCTCTCTTAGGATGCAATATTTAGGGATTTAAGAAACTGTAACCCAGGATTATCAGTGGTGTCACTCTATCCTGCTGTTGGTTCACATGAGAGTTAGAGGGCATGAGTCTACTGAACTGTACTACTCGGATATTATTATTTTATAATTAGTTCACAAGTTTCTTGTAATATTTTTGCCTTTTAGTGTCACTAAGGCATAATAAATCAATTCTATTCTATTCACTCTCTCTCTCTCTCTCTCTCTCTCTTAGGATGCAATATTTAGGGATTTAAGAAACTGTAACCCAGGATTATCAGTGGTGTCACACTATTCTGCTGTTGGCTCACATGAGAGTTAGAGGGCGTGAGCCTACTGAACTGTACTACTCGGATATTACTATTTTATAATTAGTTCACAAGTTTCTTGTAATATTTTTGCCTTTTAGTGTCACTAAGGCATAATAAATCAATTTTGTTCTATTTTCTCTCTCTCTCTCTCTCTGTCTCTCTCTTAGGATGCAATATTTAGGGATTTAAGAAACTGTAACCCAGAATTATTAGTAGTGTCACTCTATCCTGCTCTTGGCTCACATGAGAGTTAGAGGGCAAGAGTCTACTGAACTGTACTACTCGGATATTATTATTTTATAATTAGTTCACAAGTTTCTTGTAATATCTTTGCCTTTTAGTGTCACTAAAGCATAATAAATCATTTCTATTCTATTCTATTCTCTCTCTCTCTCTCACACACACACACTCTCTCTCTCTCCCTCTCTCTCTCTCTCTCGCTCTCTCGTTTTTGCTTTGTCCATTCAGCATCCAGCGTTTAACGCGATAATTGCTTGTCGCGATGCAATAATTGCGTAATTCGTGGTGACGACGTGGTTAGTAGAATGCTGTATATGCATACAAAACAGGAGGAGGGTTACCAACAACAGTCAACCACACGATTTTGCGTGTGCTTTGCTCCGGAAGGCTTTACTGGTGCAACTTCATGTACGCATACAATGGCACACTGAATGACACATTAAGGGCTTCTGGTAATGTTCCTCTCGAGTGCATGCACGATGTACTCTTGAGAAACGACACGTTCTAGACACCGAAGAGTGAGAAATCGAGAGGAAAAACGGCGGAGTCTGATACTTCCGTTACTGAGAGTGAAATTTCGCTATTTTCATCGTTGTATCCGTAATGGACCGCTAGATGTCGACACACGAATTTTCATTGACAAATGGAATAATTCTTTTATGAAAAAAAAAACGATAACGAAAAATTCACGTGTTTGATTTCTTTCCTCAAATTTTTATCAAACAATCATTGTCCATGTACCAAACACAAACGTCAAATTGTGGGAATAATTGTTTTTTTTTTTCGATTAAATACAGATTTTATAAAATTTCGAATAAACAAAGCAAAAGTGACGTTTGATGCATCGAAAGGCCGCGATCTTTCAGAGAGCTCGGAGAAAAATTGTCACGAGATGAGAATCGGACGAGATTTTTCAGGAGAGAATTTCTCAAAAACGTTGTATTTCCGACTACGTCCGTCTCTTCGTTCAATCTCATCCCACATTTTTGAGGGCAGGCAAAGCCGCCGCCGTAATAAATTTTCTTCGATGAATGGCTGTACTAATGAGTACATTCACCCCCGAAACTTATCGCGATCAAATGCTCGAAATTGCTCGATTGTATTATTTTCTCGTAAAACATACATAACCTCAATGTACGCGTACGCGTATGCACAAGTATATCATCGGCATCTATCTTTATTTTCCAATGATTATCGAGCGTGACGAACAGAATGAAAAGGTTTGTAATGTATATATATATATATATATATGTATCCTCACAACACACGGGCATAGGCTTTTAAATTTCTCTCCACTATGATTCCGTACGAATTTTCATTGTCGGATTATATTGACCATGAAGACTCGCGTGAGTTTGTGCACTGTATTACGTCAGTGTACCGCGTCGTTCTCGAGTTTTGCGGGTGAAAACGACACGCCGAATTTGTACACTTCTCGCAACGGACCATCCGTGACCCCCCCCCCCCCCTCTTTCTTCGTTAGCCCATAGACGACAAAGAAAGAATTTCCTCCCCTTTTGTGGTTTTTGCGACTGTACGTCCATGCGGTATACGTATATGTAACGACGAAACGAACATTTTTCTCTGTATATATATAGACGGAGTATATATATATATATATATTATTAGAACCATCTGTGCGATGGTACACTTTTAGCGGTGGATATCATACGCGCATTATTCACGAAAAGTCTCGAGAATTTGTCGTGAAAGCTTCACTTGATGATCAAAGTGCCGACAAAACATGGGTGTACATGTATATACGCTGTTCTACCCTCCCGACTGTAGATTCAATTCTCACGTGTATTCCGAGGCTCTTGATGGACACTGCGCGTTTGTATTTAAAGCTAAAATGTCTTGACACTCGAACCGTAACCGATGCAGCGCTGTATACACGATATTGTGTCGTTTCGATTATTAGCTGGTACGGCAGATGTATGGGGCGTTTTGCGTGAATGAGGTGGTTTCGGAACTTTGATTTTTTTTTCACTCGCCCGGCATTTTCGAGCACTGTTTCAGGTGGAGGAATTTCGGAGGATGGCATTTTTTCGAGGTTCATTTTGAACTAATTCAAGTCCTTTTGCGCCCTTTCGGAAAAAAAGAAAACTCGTTGTGATTTTTTTTTGGTCAAAAATGAAATTAGTCCAAGCGAAGTTGCAGCCGTTTGAAGGAAAAATCGAACGAAACACGAATGCCAAAAAAAATTCGCGAAAATTTCCCTCCGAAGGGAAAAACAAAGTTCCGAAAGTGTCCGCGTTGCCGTGGAACGCCCCATGGATGATTATATGAATTTTTCAACGTAAACGGATGTAATACCGAAATAGGATACATTTTCGCATCTTTGTGGAACGTGATAGGCTATTATTGAGAATTGCAATATTCAGAAGCCACATGGCTCGAGTTTTAGTCGAGTCTCGATTGTAGCTGCAAATGTCATCGATCGTTATAACGACCGAGAAAAATATACGACAAAGGAAAAGCCTGATGCTGAAATCAATAGGGTGGGAAAGCATTACTGTACAAAAGTTTATTATTTTATTCGACAGAATTATACCAGTGTAATATTCGAGACGTTTGTTTTGACGAACAATCGAGGATCGAGCGGAAACAGCGCAAACTTTTTTCCAATACGTTTCGTCCCGTGAGTCGTGTATGACGATGGACGCATGCGCATGCAACGCAAAATCATCCACCAGTGGCACTCGACATTACGAAAACAAGAGAAAAAGAACAAAAACGTGTTTTTTTTTCTCTCTTTGTTCTCACGGAAGCCTGTCAGTCTCGCGGCAATGCCTTTTACCTCTCGACTCGTCCTGTGTTTATACGCTCGTTTTACTCTCGATGAATTTTCCAAACAGACGTCGAGGATCAACGTATTATGCGCGCGTACGTACGTACGACGCAATTGATTTTCCTTTAATTCGCAAGAATGCTCCGCCGAGGGAAGAAAATAATCGCGACGCACTGTGCTACGATTTTACGACTCTCCGATCACGGGGCATCCTCTGGGCCATCGACGAGCCTCGATAAAGTGAAAAAATATTTTGTGGATCAAAGAGAGGCGAAAACATCGAGGGACAAAGCGTCGCGCCGGTGTGTGCGGCTTCTCGCATCATCAGTGCCCTCTACACTTTTTTTCTTGCATTTTTCTCCGACTCGTTGTATAATCATCTCTGTTAATTAAGCCGAAGGAGAGAGAGAGAGACGATGAAAAAGATTCGAGAGAGTCTCTCTGCAGCGGCAACTTCAACCCTTTCTAACGCGGTCACGATGATTACCTTGCTCCACCGGTCGTTCTGATCCTGCTGCCACCTCGAGAGCTCCTCCTTTCTCTCAGAGCGTGTACAAAAATCTGACGCGAAAATAAAAGAGGCGGAGTAGCCAAAAGTGCATACAACCCCCCGGGCTACGAAAATCAAGGGTTTCCGTCGAGATTTCAAGACGCCAAAAGAGCGCGTTTGAATATTCACTTTCCGAGCTGCTCTCGGCCTTAAAATAAGCCCGATCACGCTTCATTTACCCTCATAACCTCAAAAATAACGCGTTATTAGTTTCTTTGGCTTTTCCTTCGAAATCCAGTAGCAAAATCGCGTATACGAAACATCGAAACAAGATCCAGCGATATCCTCAACCCGGATCGTTCAATTTCATCACGGTTCATCCCCGTTGGTCTTTTTGGGCCGAGGGTCGAATGAAAAAAAAAACAGCTCACAGCTAATTCGTAGCCGAGAGCGTGCGGTACATTTTATTGCGAGATTCGGAGATAATTGATACACGAAGAAAAAAGAAAGGAGAGAGAATCTCGCCGGCTGATGGAAACAGAGAAGAAAATAACAGCTACGATGATTTTGGTCGAGGTTTTCCCTCAACGCCCATGGCGCGACCATCCCGTCGTCTACGGGAACGACGATGGCTTCGGTATCGCATTCACGCTTCAGTGCATTATACGATTCGATTTTCATCCTCCCCCATAGGCCTTCCATCCCTCTAAACGCGCTTTCTCGACCCTTCAGCCTCGTCCCAAACCCCCAGAGCCCAGTAAAAAAATATCTATATACATACACGTGTGTGTATGCCTGTTTTATTTCCTTCACTTCGTTCTCCATCATCCACACTCTCGTCTATCGCTTGTCAAAAACCGCCATGTTTATATATAGGTTGTACAACGTACATCGCGTAATCTCTGCTCGTCTCTGTGTAGGTCTACGTCGTCGTCGTCGTCGTCTCATAGTCCTTCATATCGATGTCATACATCTATCGTGCGATTTATATTTCAGTGGTAAAATAAACGCCAACTCGGTCATTCGAGCGTGTTTACATTTTTGACATCTCGAGTGTGCTGCCATGCGGTGTCAAAAAGGATTGAACAAACGACAACGCGCGAAAATTCAATCTTCATCAGCCATCCTTTTGGCTGCATATATGTATGTACGTCGCTTTTACAGCTCGCGTATCGAGCACGTAAGACGATAAAACTCGATGTGTAATTGAAACTCGTACGTATATGAAGATTAATGGATGGAGCTTCGTTACTTGTAATTGATGTAATCAGCTGTTGTGTTTCGGGACACTCGGGACGCACGATCGTAACGAGAAAAAGAGAGAGGAACGACAATCTCGAGTTATCGGCGGAGATGTGTAATTATCAGTATCAGTAAGCAGTTATCGGCAAATTATTTCAACAACAATCGATGGAAAAATATTCCGTCCGTGTTCTTCTTCTTCAAATCGAAAAGTGGTAGAATTATTCCATAAATTGCAATCACGCAGTCTCAAGATGATGGGGAAATTACTTCGAAAATCGTTTACATACGGAAAAAATTGAAATTACCAAAAAGACAATTAAACAAACGTTTATCGAACATTTTTTCAAATACGTCGATAATTTCGAATAAAGTGCGGATAAACTTTCGCGTTCACTGGAATGAAAAAATGATTTACTCCATCGAGGACAAAGCGAAAAAGTGCGGATCGAGACAATTTTTTTGCAGGTAGAGACGACTTTTAGAGGCATAAACAAAATGCGTTTGGTCATCGTAAAAACGAAGGCCGTACCGACTCGGAACGGTTTTTCGCGCATGGTCGTGGCAGATGACGGTTTCTTGATATGAGGGCAAAGCGCGCCTTTATTCGACCCTCAGTGATACATTTCGCGTGTGGTATTGTACCGAGAGCGTTAAACGTCTGTGTATAATGCGATAGAACGAGAGAAAGAGAGAGAATGATTAAATCGAGCGTGCAGTCGGCTCACGCCCCGAAGACGGCTGACGTACGAATGCAGAGGCATGCTAATTAGCGAGCGTTTAAGAGAGGCACCGAATGAACGAGAATGAGGAAGAACGAGCGAAATAGCCTCGAGGTGATAGGACCGAAGGGGCGTTTGGGACTCTCATCGTTATCCAAAGAGACCGGGATTGAGGGAGACGGAGAGAGAGACACGAGCGAGGGTGAGAGATTTTAACGCGGAACGGGTGGGGCGAAGCATCAGGTTCAGGTACCGAGTCGTTAAAGTGGTACGAAAGCTTTATTATATCTCTCCAGACAGAGAATTTATAAAAGGTGGATTCTCGAAGCATATATCGTATAAATTATACGATACAGGTAGTACTCGAAAATTCTCCAGGGCTTTCGTATAAGCTCGACGAAGTGATATTTACATACAACGCTGGTGGGTTACTGTGGCTTCCGCCCTCGGAGTCTTTATTCCTTGCTCGTTTTTTTCAACATACTCCAATGGCCGTATTTCGTTACGCGACTTTCTTTTATTTTTATTCTCAATTGGCAATAACGCGAATGATTTTTATCTCCAACGAGCCTTTCACGCTTCTACTTGCGAAACCGTATTTCAACAAGACAAGATTCAGAAAATTAACCGCAATTCGAGAGAGAAAAAAGATGCAGCGTTTCAACAATGTAAATAAGAAAAATGGTTTGGTGTTCTTCGATCTTTGTACGAACGATGTATAACCTAAAAATGTGCTACAGATATATAGAGAATCGCGGTGATCGATCAGATTGGTAGTTATCAATCTAAGAAAATTCGATACACAATCTTAGATGCGATGGAAATTTAAAATTGATCAAAATTTGATAAAATTACAATCTCAAGCTGGAATAAATTCATTAGGTATTTAATTTTAATGATAGCGTCGATGAATATAATGCAACCGCAACACGTTGCCAAGTGTTACGTTATATGGACACCATATTGGCTGAGTGAGAGCTCGGCGACGAACGCGTGCGAAACTAGCGGGATAAAAAGCGAACACGCCGCGCAGGTACGTAATAAGCGGATTGTAAAAATGGCGCGATAAGAGGGGCGATTGTGTTGAGGAAAAATTTCGCGTATCATTGTGTACATTGTCTCGATTATTTCACATTGTCGAACGCCTTGCACGTATAACAAGGAAAATACGCTAATGATATATGAAGGAATATGCACAGGTGGTTGCTTGTTTATCAGTAGCTGGGAGCGGACGACGCTTATGACCAACCGAGCGACGCGCTGTTTCTACGCGTCGATACCTAGAGGGCCTCGCATCTCGTTGCTGCGCGCCGTCACTCCCGTCTCCCCTTTCAGACCCCTCAACTTTTTTTACTCCCGTCCTTCGTAACCTCCCTTTCTTCATCATTTGTCATGGAATATACGTATATATGAACAACGTTGTGTTGTCTCTATTTGAACACATTGCGCGCAATATCACGCTCGTGTGTGCGCGATTTGAAAATATCCATATGTGGGAAAATCATCACACGATTATAACCTTGGATGGTGCTGCTCCGCCGATACTATCGAACAGTTTGAGAGGTCTCGGAAAATATATGGCATGTTTTATCCAAATACGAATATCGTTGTTGATCCACATTATTGAAAAAGGTATTTCGTCTTTTCGATTAAATTTCACTGAATTTTCGTTATTCGCGACAGATACATTTGACGAATTTAGAAACGAGCGATAAAATTTCCAAAAATATGTGCGACGAGACGATGAGAACAAAGCGACGCGATAAGCAAAAGGCGGGAAGCCTCCTTGGCGCACAGCCGGTAGGCACGTCCCTGTATAATTGATCGTTAAATTATTAGTCGTTCGCGCCGCGACGCAATAAGGAATATTTCGCGAGTTGTTATTTTAAAATCCGACAAAACATATTGGACGCCCCGACAAATTAACGTGTATCGATGGATCAGTGAAAATCTTGGATGGCGCGAAAGTTTTTGATGAATTAAACGAAGCGGCGTCGATGATACGTGTGTAGTGCGGAAGGTTCGATCTAATCGGGGGGAAAAAAAAATTTACGAGATAGCCACAGATGACGGTGCTGCTGGTTTTGTGGACAGCGGTACGGATATTCAAATATGGCGGAAGAAACCTCGCGTCGGCGGGACGACAGTGCTGCCAGAACACGAGAGCTCGATGACGCTGTTGACCGTGGCGTTGCTCCCTCCAAAACTTCGGGTGCATTGGCAACATTGTTTTTCGGTAGTTTACAAATAAAATGGCCGATATATGAGGCTATTTTGTATGGACATGTAGAATATGCAATTGTGTAAAATAAATGATTAATGTGGGTGCGCGATTGTTAGTGAATGTGATTGTAAGAGCGTTTTCGGCCAAATGATCAAGGCGAATAAACGGGTCTCGAGATCGACAAAGTGACGTGAGAACGCGAGACGGAAAGATTTGTCCTCTTGCCCGTGTGTAGACGCCGCGAATCAACGAGAGAAAGAAAGACGTACCGAGGGACACATAAAGAGAGACGGAGCGTGTGAGCGTGTGTGTCGGAGAAAGAGAGACTAATGGTGTAACACGAAGGAAAGAGCAGGAGCATACATAGACGAGAAGAGCTCACGCGTTCGTGTCGCGCTGCTGCCGCTGCCGCCGCCGCCGCCGCCGCGTTTCGAGAGACTCACACAGCACATACACCAATACTAAAAAAAATCCTGTTCGGACGAACAGCGACCTGCCGTAGCATTTTTTGACGACTTTTATTTTTTCGTCGCCCGCGTTCAGCGAGCGGCAAATATACAAAGAGTAAAATAAAAAACGCGGTTCGCA
This sequence comes from Heteropelma amictum, assembly GCA_959613375.1. Lineage (NCBI taxonomy): Eukaryota > Metazoa > Arthropoda > Insecta > Hymenoptera > Ichneumonidae > Heteropelma > Heteropelma amictum. The sequence goes on from OY390720.1 coordinate 35,904,926, forward strand.
AATTGCATGTATATACGTATATCTACGTGAAATCAAGTATATACATATATACATGAGCATATATATATATATATATGTAGGCATGTGTGCGCATATATATATGCATGCATAACGCGGTGAAAAAGATTTTATACGGGGCGTGCGAGAGTGCGAACTGAGAGGGGATTCCGCTCCCCGACCTCTCCGTCTTGGACGAGTTTTTCGGAGACCGAAAACTCGTCTCCCGCCTCCTGGACTGCTCGTTACCGCCGACGACGGCGAAAATTCATCGATCTTGCGCGGGATCAGTTTCGCGAAACACACAGGTCCAATACGTGCTTGTACATCCGTTTCGGTGTGTGCGCGCGCGCGTGTGTGAGTCTCGCGTGCCTGTATGAGTGCGTTCGCGCCCGCGCGTGTGTGTGTGTGTGTACACGCAAGTCGTCTACCTGCTGCGAGAAGCGGCGAACCGCGCTCACCACGAGTTCATTTATTTTCCTCGTGGGATTCGAGAACGAGAGACGTCGCGTATCCACATCGGGAACAAACAAAGCTCGAGATCCCGCCAATAACGCGGCGCGTGGTACTCGCGCCTTTATCCGTCTCTTTCTCGCGCTCATCTCGCCCACGCTCAGCTTTGTCGCGGGGGTTAGCCGGGGGGTTTCAGTAAATATCGGACATTTAGCAAATTGCTTAATACAAAAACAAAACGAAACATTGGAAAAATTCGATAACCGTACTAGACGTAGACGGAAGATACAAGAGAAGAATAAACGAGGGAATAAAAGCGAACAAGAGAACGATTGATATAACAAAAGAGGGCAAGCACACCGATCGTCCATCGGTGTGTAACATGATAATAGTCAAAAATTGCTCCATCCCAGTACACGAAAGCCGAGATACTGGAGTGTGACGAGTACCTCGGTTTAGAAACCGTCAAGATATTTCACGCTGACGATTTCGTCGTTGTAGAGTCCATCGGCATAGAGGAGGACGATGCGCTGACTGTAAATTTGGCACCGAGCACTAGTACCGAGGCTAGTCAGAGCGAACGCGGTACTGTCTCGGCGTCCGAATTGAACACGGAAGAGTCGTCGCTGCAGGGCGACACAACGACAACGATAAACAGCGAGGAGGGTTCGATAACGACCTTGACAAACATGTGCACGACGCCTGGCAATGCAGGCACTGGTTTCGGTTACGCGTGGTCCTTCAGCGGCCCCGGTACCGAGACCAGGGAGAACGCCCAGCCGGATTTAACGACGAATATTAATTACGCGGTAAACAACAATCAGGATCAGGGCTCCAGTCAGAAGATTCAGGTGGACATCAAGCCGGCCAAGGTGGCGATAGCGTCGACGCCGCGCAGGCCGATGTTCGCCATGAACGAGAGTTGTCAGCAGACGGCGACGACGCATCACGGACACACGGCTGTCGCTCACAATCAAACACACGTGAGAATCAAGAAGCATCACGACGTATTTTCGCTGACCTGCGACAAGGGAGGCTGCAACTGCGACGCTGCGCATCCTACACCTCCCCCGTCGCTCTTCTCGAACGCGCTCGTTTTTACAACCGCAGATAAGCACGCTATGAGCAAACACTTTATGACGCCTCTCGGACCTTTGCAGCTCACCGCGGAGGAGTGCAACGAGATACTCATGAAGAGAGCCGCCGCTGCCTCCAATCAGACAAACACCAACAACGTCGCTACCAGCCAAACGGACGGCGGTACGCACTTTGGTCACGTTCTCACTCACGTCAACACGACGCAGGCGGATACCAAGATCAAGCAACAGCAAGACATGGGCAGTCAGGCGCGCGTGCCCAAGGAGAGACCTTATTCTTGTTCGGAATGCGGCAAGTCCTTCCTGCTGAAGCATCATCTGACGACGCACGCGAGGGTACACACCGGCGAACGTCCGCACATATGCGTACACTGCGGCAAGACATTTGCCCACAAACACTGTCTTCACACTCATCTGTTGCTTCACAGCGCCGAGAGGCCCTATCAGTGTCGCGAATGTAAAAAATCATTCACCCTGAAACATCATTTGGTGACGCACACGCGTGTACACACCCGCGAAAGACCGTTCGTTTGTCAGGAGTGCGGACGCGCGTTTCCCCTCAAGCGCCATCTCGTGACGCATAGTAAATTTCACTCGGGCGAGAGACCGTTCGTTTGCGAAGAGTGCGGAGAGTCCTTCTCGCAGAAAGATCATCTCACGATGCATTCGCGCTTCCACGGTAGCTTGCATCCCTTTGTTTGTCACGATTGCGGCGCTACCTTCCAAAGGAAATTCGAGCTCGTTAATCATGGACGTCTTCACGGGCGCGTGCCTCACTCTTGTACCGTTTGCGGCAAAGAGTTCCTTCAGAAAAGAACGCTACTGGCCCATATGCGCCTTCATACCGGTGAAACACCGTTCGCTTGTACCGTATGCGGCGAGGCTTTCCCGCGCAAAGTTGACCTTGTGGCGCACTCCAAGATACACAACAACAATACGAATACGGACGAGAAAGTTCTCACGTGCAGGTTAGCCGCTCGAATCCTCGTTGCGTTTCTCTCTTTTCCTTCGCAGAAACCATTCAAATTCCCTCCATCGATTCATTTTCCTTTCATGTTTTTCCTCTTTTTCTGTGTTTCAGGGAGTGCGGTTTAGATTTTTCTAGTCGGGAAGGCCTGACGCTGCACTTGAGGTTACACTCGGGCGATCGTACTCTCGTCACTGATCTTTGCGGTTTAGCTGCGGCTTTCCAACAAACGCCAGGGCACTTTTTAACGCCAAACGCAACCGGCACTCATCAGGTACTTGAATTTTTTATAGTTGCCACCAAAAAAAAAAACGAATTCACGTTTAATGAATCGTCGAACTTTTCGCTGCGAGAAAACGCCACGCCATTAGGAATCGTTACGTGAAAATGCAAAATCTCGTTTATTTTATCCGTTTCCCAACGACAAAACGAATTTATCACCCCACCCGTTATGCCTCTCATTTGATTTCCATCCAACGGTGCATTTTTGAAGGCACGTACTTTTCGATCGGTAATTTCCGGCCGATTTTTATCAACATTTCTCCCACCGCGTTCGCGGGTGTGCGTAAATCGTGAAGCATCCGTATACGAGATTCGATCTCTGCTCGCGCGACAACCAAAGCCATAAATTCGATAAAATCGAAATTCAAAACGTTTCAATTCGCAAAAGAAATCAACGCGATATCTCATTACTCTTTGAGAAAACGCATCGTATGCAAATTTTTCCCAAACATCCAAACAATCTTGTACCCCCGTCGGTAACAAAAATGATTATCACACTCGTCCATGAATTATCACGTTCTTTGCACTTTCGCGTTATGCCACTTTGCATTTTCGCGTACCAGTCGGAATAAACCGCGTACTTGACATTGAAGCAAGATTCGTTGACGCTAATTTCGCGCCAAACATCGCACTGAAAGAGCCTCCAAAGTTGAAAAAAAAAAATTTCAAGGAATTTTATTCCCTCGCATCGAGTTTCTTAAATCGTCGAGTACGGAAAACAAAATCAATAACATAGTAAAGTGTCATTAGATTTTCGATTAAAGCACAAGCGTGGGAGAACGAGCGAGTTGAATTTCCGTTTGACAGACAAAATGCCTCGAGCGTGAGAAGTTAGCGGGAGATTTGAAATTTTGTTTTTTAATTACTTGGCGTCGAGACGCTGCCGCGTCTCTAGATCCTCGACGTCACGTTCAACCGCCGGAATGTTTTCCGCAAAATTAGCAAACTCGCAAAGTTTATTTCCGCACGTCCAAGCGAAAGCCGTTGAAGCTTTCCGCGTCGATGAAAAAAACCGAAGCACCGCGATAATACTCGCAAAGCCATCGCGCGACGATCTCGCAATTCCGGAAGTCCTCCGAATCGTTGTAAAATCGCGATTTCCACGACTCTGCCGACTCTCGTCGGACTCGGCGCTGTAACACGAGTCTCGATTACGGAGATCTCCGCGATACTGATATAAACGTCATTCTCCACAGATGAACGGACCGATCGGTACACCGGGCGTTAGTCACATGCACGGTGCGACGCAAACATCGCCTCCGGTTTGTTCAGGGCCGAAGCCGAAGCCGCATCTCTGTCCGGATTGCGGACGCGGTTTCGCGCAAAAGCACGGTCTCTCGCAGCATCAAAGAAGACACACCGACGGAAGTTGTCACATAAGATCGCACGTTTGCGACAAGTGCGGCAAGGCATTCTTTCAGAAGAATCATTTGCTGCTGCATCAGCGTCAACACATGGATCCACCGCCGAGCATATTGCGTCAACAGCAGAGACAGGCGGCCCAAGCTGCGGCGCAACAGGCGCAACAGCAGCAGCAGGTGCAGCAGCAGCAAGTCGGTCAGGCGGGTGCTCAGCAGTCTCAGCAGCAGCAGCAGCAGCAGCAACAGGCGCAGGTCCAGCAGCAGCAACAGCAGGCTCAGCAGCAGCAGCAGCAGCAGCAGGTTCATCAGCAAACGCAACAGCAGCCTCAGCAGCAACAGCCGCAGCAACAAACGTGCACCGTCGACACGAAATCCATACAATTGCAGGCGATACAGCAACAGGTGCAACAACAGGTACAGCAGCAAGTGCAGCAGCAGCAGCAGCAACAGCAGCAGCAGCAACAGCAACAACAGCAGCAGCAGCAGCAACAAGCGTGCTCGGTGGACCCAAAAGCAATACAATTGAACGTCACCATGTGAAACAGTGATGACGTTGATGTAAAGAATGAAATAAGGGACGATCGACGAGGCGAAAATCGTGTCGACGAAAATCCCCGTTACGATAGTATCCCCGAAAGCGCACCCTGCTGCAACCCTCTGCACGCACTTCTCTTGTACTAACACACACACACACACACACACACGCACGCACGCACACGCGGACGAATCAACAGACACACAGAGAGAGAGTGAGAGAGAGAGAGAGAGAGACGCAAACAAACACTCATACACACACCAATACGGACGGACAGGAAATACGTACACACGCGCAAAAAACGCGAACGCCCTCCCTTCCTTCCCTCCTTTTTGCACACGCGGAGAATAATTAACGCAAAATGAAAGAGATAACAGAGAAAGAGATGACGAAAATAAGATGACGAAAAAAAGAAAGTTGAAACAGTGAACACACACGATGTGACACATCCACACGCGTACACACTCGACATATTAGTTATATTTATTATTCTCTAGAAACAAGTATCGGAGTAATCAGTTTCCCTTCGCTCCCATGAGGACCCCTCCACCTTTCACCCCACAGTCCCTCCGACCCTTAGATCCCTCGTCCTCGCAATCCCTCGCCGAGATTCCTGGCGCCCTCCACGAACCTCGACGCTCCCTTTTATTACAAGAGTATATATACAAATTATACATATTATATTCTAATTATGTAAGGCTTGTAACAAGAAAAAAATAAAAATAACCATATATTAGTGTTTTACATATACTTTATATATAAATTATATATCATTTAATTTAGAATCGTAGATGCAAATTGGAGAACTAAAAGCAAAAACGACATATTAGTTGCCTTATTGAGGAGATAAATTTTAAAGAACATAACTAATTATAATTTATATACATATATATATGTATACATGTGTGTGTGTGCATATATTCATATATATACGTAAATATATATGTACGCGTGTGTGTGTATATATATATATGGATATATACGGTTTAATTTGTTTCATTTTTTTTTTTTTACTTTCGTTCCAGTGGACTTTTACTTTTATTCGGCGAAGTTGCAACCACCTTGTTTCTTTGTGTCACCAATTTTTGTTTCCGTCTTTTTTTCTTCGCTATACACTTCTCTCTCTACCGGACTTTCCTTCTGTTTGTTTTTATATACATATAAAATTTAACTCTTAGAATAATGAATTTATAAGAAAATACATATTGAATAAACAGAGAGCGAGAAATCATTTTTTGGTGGGTGTCTTGCATCGCGGCGTTTCTCTTTTTCTCTTTGCGCGAGAAGAGAACGAGGCGGCACCTCGAGGCAGAGACATTTGAAAGCTACTTTGAGCGGGATGATGTTTTTTATCGGTGTGTGTTTCAGGCGGCGGAAGGAGGCAGATAAGATTAACATGAGGGAAATGCTGTTGGTAAGGAGCTGTGAGGATTGAAAAATCGTTCGTGAAACTGTGTGCAGAGTTGTCGTGCTTCGCCGGACGGTACGACAGGATTTCAGGTGCATCGGGATGTTTCAACGTTGCCGCAAATAGCACACGGCAGCACTGTGAGCAGCTGCGGCGTACGCGTGCATGTACGCGAGTCCGTACGGCGTCGGAATTCGAGACGCGCAACAATACTCGTCATGGCCCCGAAGCTCATCTTTGTTTGATGACGTCATCGTGATTTCGAATCCCGCGTATCTTTATCTTTCGCTCGTTCTACCCGTTCTACCTGCTGCAGCAGCCCTATTGGTGTTTGTCGTCGCTTCTTCTTATTCCTCCAATTTTGTCCCGCGATGAGCGGGACGACCGAGCTTGGAGTGAAAGGAATGGACTGTTTCAATTTTGTTATCGGTCGCTCCGAACAAAAGTAACACGCGCTTATGACGATACGAGTAGAATACAAGCGCTACCAAAATATACCGCCATTTGGTACATGCGCGAATAACCGGCGTGTGATACGGAGCACCGTCTCCATACGCCAATCGAACAAAGTTTCATTGTCAGATGACTAATGTGCCCAAAGTTTGGATTTTACTATTTATAGAGTTGGAGACGATTATTTTTATAAACGGTACGCGGGCGTCGATATCACGTGCACGCGCGCGGCGCATGTTCGATTGTTCGATGTTGCGGTAACATTAACGCGTATTGAATCTAGTCGGGGGGGAATATGAAGAAAGGGAAATCGTGAGCACGGAAGCCTCGACCGAAAAGTTACTCGATGGCTACGAACAACGCGTCGTTTTCGGTTTTTTTTCGAACCAATATGATTATTGGAAATATCGAAAATGCATCTAACGAATATCGACGATTGTTGGAAAATAATTGATGTATATTAACCTATAGCAATTTGTTTCATTTCGTGATCGTTGGTTTCGTCCCAGATAAAGCGGACGGTACAGATCGCGATGAAACGTTTGTCGCGCCGATCGCCGTCCGCTTATCGATATACTTCGTCATGATACTGCGCGTGTTGCGTGCTCCAAACCGTGGCGGCGCCACCGTTCTTTTTCGCCGTAAAGTGGCGCCGTCTAACGGCCATGTCCGGAGACAATGGGAATGGAAAAGCGCATGCGTCCCCGAGGCTTCGTCCCGCCTGCGGACGAACCGAAATAAATCGAACAACCCGAACAACGCTCTGAGGCCGATCAGCAGTAAGAAGTACGCGGTGCTCGTTGGACGTGCTTACGGCTCCAAGACAGCGCTCAGAGCGAGTAGTGATGATCGAAACGAGTTGTTGTTTTTTTTTCGTGGCTCCCGCGAGGACAAAGCCGTGATCCACCCTGACATTCTGCTCCCCGCATCGTCATTAGTTGGCAATTGTCACTGTCACGTTTACGAATGCATATGGAGGTTCGTACGAAAAGAAAACATTATGCGTTTTATACTGTCGTTACGTACAAACGTATTTTCCCACAAAGTGTAATTATATGTTTTCATCGTCGTCTCCGTTGCTCTCGTTTGTACGGAATATCTCGGGTCGCGCGTACACGAAAACGCGATATTTTCCAGAAGCGCGGACACGCGCTTCTTTGTTTGGTTTTGACAACAGTGAGTGAGGGACAAAGAGCGAGAAACCGAGAAAAAATAACAAAGTTAAATAGACCGACCATTTTGGCACGTTGCAAAAGAAAAAACAACCGACAACGCACCATGACGGAAAAAGAAACGTTCATACGCGTTTATTTATTTATTCTCAATAACGCGATGCGCCAATTCGCGAACAACCCCTTTTCCTTCGAATGGTGTAACAGCTCAAGATAGTTGAAGCGCAGTTGGGATAGCAACACCATCGTCCATGCCGCGATCATCCCCCCTCTCGCATTCGTCGTTTGCTCGCGTTCCCTTCAACTACGCAATTCTATTTGTTTTTTTTTCTCTTAGTTTGTCATACGTCGATTCGTTTCCCACTACGCCGTTCTGTATTTAATTCACTTATCTATGTATATCTGTCTGATCTATCTTTTATCTTCATCTATCTGTCGTTGCTCTTTTTTTTTATTTATCCGCAGCTCGAGTCTTTCAGCTTTATTGTCAGTGCCTTCGAGAATGAGGGAGAGCTCGATTATGGAATAAAAAAATGACGTTTTTCTTTTGCCCGGTGACTTTCTTTATCGCACAGCGCAAACGATCTTATTTTCGAATTTTCAACGCTTGCCTCACGCCTCGGTTCTTTGTTGTTGTTGTTTTTTTTTTTTTTTTTTTTTTTTTTTCATCGCATGCAGCAGTTTGCGGAACGACAGTGGAGACCGCGCTAGTCGACTTACCAGACAGGCGCCTCTCTATTTATCAATCTATCCTCGTCGTACCCGCCCCCCTTCCTCCCCCCCGACCCTCGTCCACGTTTTGAATACACTCAGCTGTTGGGTCTGTTGGGTAGAGAGGTCTATCAGCTGCCTATATACCACAGGAAGGCTTCTCAGGACTGTTCTACCTCGGTTATTGACAAAGCGCGTTTCCGTTTCTTCCGCACTTCTTTTATGCCTCAAAATTCATTTGACCTTTTCTAGTTTACAATCTCCGACGCTTTCCACCTTTTTTCCACTCGGTTATACCTATATTCTGTCCAAACAAGAGAAAAGCAGGAAAATGTTACCATACCCCGATTTTTAATTATCGCGTATATACGCGATCAACGAAACAGCGTCACGTGGTTCACAGACACCATGTTGCGACAGAGCGAAACGCAATTTGTATATTTCATCGGAAATGACGAAAATTTTGGAAAAAAAGTCGCGCACTCTGCCATCTTTCGTCAAAATCCTCCAACGATCGTTGTTCAATCTCCGACCCTCTCGATTTTGAAAAAAAAAAAGAAAAACAATACGAGATATTCGCGATTTCTGTATGTTTTTTCGAAAATAACGAAAATTGTCCAAAATTATGAAAATTTTTTACCGAAATTATCCGTTTACCGATTATACAAAATTACGTCGGAATTTGCCGTACGTGTCTTTTCTTGAAATTGTTTTTCGAAATTCGATCGTAACGTCGATTGAGCCAACTCGATCGAAAAGATGTATTTCGCGTGCATCAATTTTCGCCTCGTCGACCGAGCGACGCTGTCTCTCCTTGCGCTTACTATACACGTAGAACATCACCTTGATGCTGCTCCACGCTTGTTGTTCCCTATTGTGCGCAGACTCGCTCGTCAACCCCGTTTCTCTTCTCTCTCTCTCTTCTCTCCAACGTCACGTACACAAACACGAATCTTGTACTCGACAAAGAGACACTGTGAAACACAACAAAGAAGACCAAAACATCGAAGATGCGAACATGAAAATATTTCAAAGAGAAATTGTAACACGATTGTTCATTGTTCCGTGAAATTTCACGAGTTTTATTGTTCTTTTGTTTCGCTACCGTAAAATCGCGGGTAAAACGATCGCCAACGATCGTGCATTCTCATTAATTCAACGTTTCACCGTTCTCTGAATATTCGTTGCCGTGTAACGTCATTTTTATCGAATTCAACGTTTCTCTCGATGTTTCTTTGAAAAGAAAACATGACGCACGTAACTTTTGTCTGAAAATTATACGAAACGCAAAGTTCCTTCACGAAATTTTTCGCCTCTGCTTCGAAGAAGCACGCGTCAGCTCGTCAATTTTCTACGAAACGTATTTTCTAAGAAACGTCCACATTTCTCACCACGAAACGGTAGTACATCATCGAAATTTTGTAATTCCATGAAGAAAAAAGTGTCTCCTGAATGGCGTCATCGAGAGTTCGGAGACTCCATTGGTTCCAGCGATAATTGTAGATTTCATTTCGAAAAAAAAAATCCAATTAGCCCGCGCGTTATCAGCAAAATTGAGGACGCGACAAAAAAATGTTTCAGGCAAAAGTGAAAATTAATTTTCCTTTTCCTCCGTGAAAAATGAAAATGGTTTCGTGTGACAAAAAAAAATCGAGATTGACCTTGCTATGACCTTGAAGTTGTGTCTTCGAAGCTCGTGTTTCGGGGATGTTTCTTCATCTTCTTTGTTTTCCCATAACTTTTTCCACGTCCGGAGCCAAAATCGAACTCTGTATACCTATAAAAGCTGCGCGCGGTTACTTTTGGTGATGGAAAAAGTGTTTTCATACGACAAAACAAAGCAGAGACGAAATATCGTCGTACGCGCCTCGTACAATTCATTTAAACACACACGAGAGAGAGGACCGGTTGAAGAGACACAAAGGAGGCAGCGTGTCCACGACTCTGACCTATCTTTACATTCGTTTTCTCACGGTGGAAAAGAGAGTTTTTTCGGCACGTTTCAACGTGAAAATCATGCATTTTGTCTTTATCGCAAGAAAAATAACACACGATCGTTCGTGCTTACTCGCAAATCGAAATCAACGACCTTGAAGTCGTTGATTGAGAACGAAAATGACATTTTTCCGTCGATTTTTATGCATGGAATTTTTCCGGGTTTTTTTCACAAGTGTTTGAATTTCAAAAAAATTGCTGCGGAATATACGGCGAGTCATGGAATATTAACGTTGAAATATAAGTTTATTTCATATTTTTCGTTGGATTCCAACGATGCAAACTTCAAAATCGTTCGAAATCATCATAACCTACTTGTAGCAAAAAAAGAATCGAGTATTACGATCGAAAATAATCCGGAGAGCCATCGAGCATTTATGATCCAATTTTATTGCGAGATCAGTTCAATTATCCGTAAAAGTGCCTATTCTCGTGTTTCTTCGATCTTATCGGCGGCATTCGACCGCTTATTGACGATCGATCGACGAGGTTAGATACTTTATTTGCAGTCGGAATCGTTCGATCACAGCTTGCGTCGTAAAATCTCCGGTCGCCGCCTTTTATCTTCTTCAAATCGGATAATGTTCTTAACGCAATGTCACATTAACACGTAATCATTGTTTCTTCCATTTCCTCGATATTATTCGCGAGCGTGCGAGATATCGATCGAAAACCGCGATAACTGGCACAAGTGCCCGTAATTTGCTTCTCTCTGCGATTCGCTGTTGTTTTTTACGCTGGCAACAAGAAAAAAGTCGCTTTTTACGCGTGAAACTCCAATGTTTATCGAATGCAACGTTCAACGAGGACGTTTTCGTCGAAATTCAAACTTTGTTACCGACTTTTTCCTATTTTCCTTCTACTCCCTACTTTACCGACGCGTGACCAGGCCTGTTGCGCATTTCTCACTTTCTCCGTCCGGGGGGTCGAAAAACCCACGTGACGTTCGTTGCCGAGCAAATTCAAGCGTGCTGAAAAACACTCGGACGATGTTTCTCCCTCTTTTTCTACTTTTATTTCGCCGCTTTTTTTTCGTACCGACGATGCGCGAACAGCTGACGAGTTTAGATACGAAGCGAATGTTACAACTCCCTTATCGAGCGTTCCCGTGCGAACCTATCTATAGAATTATACACGCAATGATACTTACATAAACATCATGAACAAACATCTGTCCGAGTATGACAGCATAATGCGACGAACTCGAATATATCCTCGATTGATGAATGACAGATACACATTGGCGCGTTTGAATTTAGATTCAGCGGGAAGAAAATCGATTTCGCTAAATTGTGCCACGCTCGAAAAGAGAATCTCAAAGCGATTAACTTGTCTTGAAGGTACATTTATGCTTTATAAAAAAATCGTAGCAGTTTCGAAAAAAAAAAAATTTCGAAAAATCGACTCACATCTACATTGATCCATCGTCGATTATCCAGAAATCGTGCGTATCGACAAAAGTTGCAACAATCGAATCATAAATAATGAATAAAAAAAAATTTGATACTCAACATCGAAATATTAAAATGCGACGCGCGATGTCCATATTTCCGGAGAGACCGACGTTGAATGAAAAAGAAATTCAAACAAAATTCCCGAAAGCTTGTTTGTCTCCGTATAATACGTTTTCGTTTCATCTTTTTTTTACTCCCCGGACGGAAACGTGCGTGGCGTGTACGAGTAGATAAGCGAGTTCTTCATAAAATGTTTGAGGGAAAAAAAATTCGGCTCACGACTTCTTTATTTAACTCTCGAATGCCCATGGGGTAGAGTCAAGAACCGACGAGTGTCTCGCCATGATGGTCGTTGCGGGGAGAGCGTTACGTTGAAATTATTTTCAGTTTTGTTTTTCTTCAGTCATTTATCGTTCAAATCACGCGTTCGATCTTTTTCGTGCGAATATTCCGTTATTATATGTAACTAGAGACACGGCAGCGTCTCGACGCCAAGTAATTAAAAAAAAAAAAAAGTTTTTGTATTCGTTTTGGTACATAATGTTTCGTCGTTAAATCATTCCCCGCGGTTACTGGATAACAATTTGATATCTCACACGAATCGCATGTCCGACATTAGAGCACATTTTTCACACATCCATGAACGGATGATCCATGCACGAATCCGCCATCTTGTTGAAACCGCAAAAACTAGCGCGTTGCTACTACCGTTGGCATGATAAATCCGCGTTAAACTAGCCCAAGGCTTTTTACCGGGGCTGAATTGAACAACCGGTGTTCAGATTTGCATATGGGACACTCCGAGTGAAATCGACGATTCTCCGAAATTTCGATCGAAATTTTTCAACGTCATTCAAAATTTTCATTTTTTTTTCGCCATTTCGTGCCGGCGCGCATTTTATTATCGTAATTCGAGATAAAAAAACTTCAACGTTCGTTCGATCAGAAGAGGAATTTGCGAATCGTTGGAGGAATCGAGCACGAAAGTTTGAAAAAAAAGCAAAAAAATTTGTCGTCTCGATGGTCGCGAAGAGGAGAAAAATCGCGGAATGAAACGTCGGCGTTTCGCTTTATTCCACTCGGAGAGCCTCGCGCGCCCGTTTCAAACCCTTTTATTCAAAGAACAGAGGAGAAATAATGCAATTACCATGATCCGGAAAGTTTCAGTTACAACCGACCATGACAAATGCCGTCGTTACCGACACTTAACGCACACGAACGTATCTCATCCTTAAAGACGACTTTGTCCTTGCCCCGTTTTCAAAATTATCCCCGTGTTCGCGTGATTCTTTCCCTCCCCCACTCTGTTCTTTTTGGAAAAAAATAATGCAATTACCATGATCCGGAAAGTTTCAGTTACAACCGACCATGACAAATGCCGTCGTTACCGACGCTTAACGCACACGAACGTCTATCATCCTTAATAACGACGTTGTCCTTGCCCCGTTTTCAAAATTATCCCCGTATTCGCGTGATTCGTTCCCTCCCCCACCCAAAGCACTTGTTCTCTTTGCAAAGCATAGCCTCCCCTCGGATCAATCATAAAGTTTCTCTCGAGACTCGAAATGTAATATAATCATCACGTGGAATTTTGCATCGTTGAAACTCGACGAAAAAAACGACGCTGAAGTTTGCATCGTTGGAACGCAACGTGCGAACGACCATTTTGTTTTTTTTAAATTCATTTTTGTCAGCATCGCTCGACGCGACAAACGTATTGCGGCGATTTTACGAACTATAACGCTCGGGGGAAGCCGAGGTAGTTTTGAGAACAATTGAGCGGGATTCGATCGAAAAAATGAGAAAACTTTGTATCTTCGTTGAGTTCCACCGACGAAAAATTCAACATCGTACGAAAACACCAAGATTCCTCATTTTTTTCAATCGAATTCTGCTCAATTTTTATCATAATTCCCTCGAAAATGTTTTTTTCGCATGGAGCAGTATTGACGAAAATGAAAAACAAAGTTTATCGCGCGTTCGTTGCGCTCCAATGATGCAAACTTCAACATCGCATATAATCCATACCGACGTTTTTTATTGCGATAGCAGCGCTGTTTGTTTGTTAATTTTTCACGGCTAAACCGCTGAACGGATATCGATGAAATTTGCCAGTGAGATAGCTCGCGTTTCAAGGAAGGACGCGTGGCGGAAAACGTTTTGAAAATACCTTTCCTCGTCGATAATTTTTGAGTTCGATTTTGAAGAATTAATACGCACTTTTGCAACAAATCTTTGTTTGCTTTGTTTTCTTTGTTTATTTTGAATAAATACGTCACATTTTCACGACGTTTTCCGTTCCATCTTTCCCGTTATGGAGATTTCCATCTCGCAAACGTGCATCACACTCTGCGGTCGGCTAGCTGCTGCTACCCACGACGACGAATGAAAAGCAATGAATTGCTTATGAATTATGTATTATGTACAAAGTATGAATACATCATTGATCAATGTTTATTATTTGCATTGATGAAACAACTTTGAAATTCATGATTGAAAAAAAACGAGATGGCTTTCCACGCGACCCATGGATGTATCGATCTACGCAACGAAATTGACTTACTTTGATGGGCAATCAAGGCAAGTTTGCTCCAAACGCAATAACTCGCGAGAGAACCCAGCGAGCTTGGAAAACCTCCAAAGAATATTACACGGTCCTTTGTGGCATACTCTTGTAGGAAATACGACGAAAACCCACGTGGTCTTAGTCCCACGATAATATAGCATTTTTTCAGCGTTTAAGGTAGTTCTATCGTTTTATCGTTTTCTTAAGATTTTGTTGAAAATTTGAATACGTATTCTTTGATGTCATATATACGTGTGTAATAAATTTTGGAAGGTTTTACCACGTGGAAGTTGAGATATTTATTGGTAAAAATCACAATTTTCGGTAGTCTCTCGTAAGAGCGCGTGTTAAAAGTTGCATTTTCATCAATGAATATCTTGGCTTCTACGTGGTGAAGCCTTCTAAAACTTTGCATACATTTTTATGCAACATCAAAGAAGATTTCTTGAGTTTTCCAAAAAAATCTTAAGAACATTTTTTTCGCAATTTTTGTAATTATAGAGCAAGCACATATCACCTGGGATGACCGTGAATTTGGAGTATGCTGTTCTTTAGACGATTTGCAACAACTTTTCTTATTTAACTGAAGCCCGCGAACCATTTTGTATGTGAGAAAAACTGCAAAACAATTTCTCGATTTGAATCTAACGATAGAACTACCTTAAAACGGCACGAAATTGCGATTTTTTTTTACAGTCTCTATCGGAGAAAATCCCAGCGATCGTTGAATTTCCAGCAAGAATTACAAGCAATGAAAGCAAATTTAGACGAACCAGGCGTTAATGAAAGAGATAAAAAATGTATTTTTCGAGCGTAACGAAATTTCCGTTTGCGCGTTTTAAAGATCGCGGCTTTTCGTGCAATTTTTGACGAGCTCGATTTTTGGTTCGCAGCGTTTGTCATTCGAATACACTTTTCGGTCCGTGCGGTTAACTCTCATTGAGTCTCCGTCGGATTATCAACACTCCGTGTCCACTGAACTCGACGGTGCACATTAACTGCACGAGCATTTAACAGATCAAGTAGATGACGACTCCCAGTGCGAGATTCGTCTCGACGCTTGGGGACTCGACGTGAATAACAAGAGCGCCCGGTTGAAATCTCGTCGACTGCGTCGCGTTGAACATTTCGCTTCAAATCCTTTTATTCTCTCCACAATCAGCGATCAATCGTCTTCTAATCGCCCATTCGTTGCTCACCGATCGCACCTCCGACCTGAGCATTTTTTTTCCATCAAATTCCTCGCCTCTCGAGAGCAAACAATTTTTCCCCATTTTCGGTGTAAAATATACCCACGCTTTTGATCCTTCCGGACTGCGAAAATTATAAAAATCACAGCAATATTTGCGATTTAATAATTGTTCGATATTCGAGCAACCTTCGGACTTTGAGATACTTGGAAAGTTGGTTTTTTCGCAAAAAGTTATCGCCTGTTCGTCGGCCAAAATTTGTGAAAAAAAATTGTGTTTGAAATGCGATTTTGCGAGAGGATTCGTTCGAAACGACAAAAGATAAGGAAGGAATGATTCGAGATGGAGTATCTTTCGCAAGGCAGACGTGCGAATCAAGGCTGCGTTGGTTTCGAAATATGCTTGTCAAAAGTTGAAACGAGTCGGGGTGAAACTCACGGACGGTTGACATCACAGTCGGGGCAATATTGAGAGAGTTAATACAGTGCCAAGTTCATTGGACCAAGAGTGGGGGTAATCCAAAGGGAAATAACAAAGAGAGAGAGGAGTCGAGTTACGCATCGTGAGATTCACGTGCAGCAAATATTGCACACAGCCAGGCGGGAGTGGTAATTCAAACGCGAAAAAATTGCATTTTTACGAGAAGGTTGAAAAAAGATTCGATTTCGATGACGACATCATTGCAACGATTTTGGCAGAGTCGTCATTGAAAAAAAAATCGGATTCCGTCCTCTTCGATTTCGCGAGATTTCGCGCGATTAAATCGTACGGAAAACGACGAGGAAAAAAGTGTACCTCGTGCCTCGATTTATCGTCACTTTAGCAGCGGAAAAGGGATATAAAAAGTGTACACAAAATGCACGAATTACTTCAAACTTTCGTCAGAATCGACCGACGGTAAAACCGTATAACGGCAGGGTTTTTTTCAACGAGATAGAATAAAGGAATATCGGTAAAGAAATATTGTACAAATCGATAAATTCGGATCGTAACGAGAATCGAGATTTTTTTTCCTTCAAAATGGACGAGAGTCAGAAATTTCCATCGAAGAAAATTATACGGTGAACGGAGGATGAATAAATCGTTATTAGCGTCCACGGACTCGCGTTTCAAAATTTCCGCTCCCAGCTTTGATGATTTCGCCGCGTTTCCGACGAATCCATGTACGGTGAAAGAGGAAAAACGTGTACCTCGTGCCTCGATTTATCGTCACTTTAGCAGTGGAAAAGGGATATAAAAAGTGTACACAAAATGCACGAATTACTTCAAACTTTCGTCAGAATCGACCGACGGTAAAACCGTATAACGGCAGGTTTTTTTTCAACGAGATAGAATAAAGGAATATCGGTAAAGAAATATTGTACGAATCGATAAATTCGGATCGTAACGAGAATCGAGATCTTTTTTCCTTTAAAATGAACGAAAGTCAGAAATTTCCATCGAAGAAAATTATACGGTGAACGGAGGATGAATAAATCGTTATTAGCGTCCACGGACTCGCGTTTCAAAATTTCCGCTCCCAGCTTTGCTGATTTCGCCGCGTTTCCGACGAATCTATGTACGGTGAAAGAGGAAAAACGTGTACCTCGTGCCTCGATTTATCGTCACTTTAGCAGTGGAAAAGGGATATAAAAAGTGTACACAAAATGCACGAATTACTTCAAACTTTCGTCAGAATCGACCTACGGTAAAACCGTATAACGGCAGGTTTTTTTTCAACGAGATAGAATAAAGAAATATCGGTAAAGAAATATTGTACAAATCGATAAATTCGGATCGTAACGAGAATCGAGATTTTTTTTCCTTCAAAATGGACGAGAGTCAGAAATTTCCATCGAAGAAAATTATACGGTGAACGGAGGATGAATCAATCGTTATTAGCGTCCACGGACTCGCGTTTCAAAATTTCCGCTCCCAGCTTTGATGATTTCGCCGCGTTTCCGACGAATCTATGTACGGTATGACATAACATAACGCATTGCACGTACGGTATGTTATGTCCAAGAGGTAAATAATTATGCCGTCTTTTTCTCCGATTTATCCACCACGTACTGATACGTACCATGAATTATCATTCGTGCACAATCGTATCCGATGTCATGCGGCATTGTCTCGAATAAATCAACATTGTCATTTATTGAAATATTTCAAGCGTCGGACTTTGAAAGGCGAAAAATGCAACTTGCACAATTTGACGCGTAATTGCTATTCCTTTCGTACGACAGTCCTATCGGTCGTCGAAAAAATTTCGTCACATTCTCGCGAATATTCCCGTCAAATATTCGCGATATTCCCGTCAACGATAACGAAGCCTATTATTTATGTATAATCATAGAAAATCGTTGGTTTTAATTACTTACAGGTGTCCCCGAACCGGCGCTGTCTGAACCAGCTCAACAGCTGATCGCAGTACGAAGCGGCGGTGAACGGGGCCACTATTGCTCCACCACCCCGCGTCCGGAAGGAAATTCACAAAAGTAAATAGCATCGTCTTGTTATGATTTGATGTAATAATTACAATAAATATCAATGGTGAAACCGGCAAAGAGATAAAAGAAAAACCGAGAGAAAAGAGCGGACCTTGTCGAGAAGCTTGTGAAGGAATACATGTCGCACGATATATTAAATCCTGATACATGAGGGAAGGAAGAGTGGAAAACGAGGAGGTTTGAGGGTGGTTAATTGTTGTGAACAAATGAAAATGAACGATACACCAGGACGAACGAAATAAATATAATAAAGAGGCCAAGATATAAGAAGAGAAAGCTTTGTGAAAGAAGCAGAGCCCTTGTGTGTGACGTCCTCTGGACACGCCATCATGGTCAAAACTTTTCAGGCTTATCTGCCCTCCTGCCACCGCACTTACTCGTGCATACACTGCCGTGCTCATCTCGCGAGCCACGACGAACTCATCTCTAAGGTGAGTTTCCGCTCAAGGACCCTTCGGACCTTCCAACCCCTTGCGGCACGCATTTTTTTTACTCTGCGAATACTCATGAAAATAACTAACTGGCTTTACGACATTTTCATCTTGTTTTCTTTGAATTTTGCAGATTCAAAAATTCTTAAGATTAAAGAGATTGAAAAACTTCAAGGAATTTTGAGTAACGATCGACCGCTCCTTTTTCTCCCTTGATACAAAGGGATCGCACGATTTCGAAAAAAAAACGCTTAGTTGCAACGAAAGTTACTTTGAAATCGCAAAAATGTGTCTTTGCGTTTTTCCCTGCATCTCTTGCGTCATTTCGCACTCGCAAACACATTTATCAGCTTGATAAAAGAAAAATGCAGCAATCGGCGAAAATGCCGATTGATTTTTTTTCATTGATTCAAAAATTCTTAAGATCAAAGAGATTGAAAAACTTTAAGGAATTTTGAGTAACGATCGACCGCTCCTTTTTCTCCCTTGATACAAAGGGATCGCACGATTTCGAAAAAAAAACGCTTAGTTGCAACGAAAGTTACTTTGAAATCGCAAAAATGTGTCTTTGCGTTTTTCCCTGCATCTCTTGCGTCATCTCGCACTCGCAAACACACTTATTAGCTCGATAAACGAAAAATGCAGCAATCGGCGAAAATGCCGATTGATCTTTTTTCATTGATTCAACAATTCTTAAGATCAAAGAGATTAAAAAACTTTAAGGAATTTTGAGTAACGATCGATCGTTCCTTTTTCTCCCTTGATACAATGGAATCGCACGATTTCGAAAAAAAATCGCTTAGTTGCAACGAAAGTTACTTTGAAATCGCAAAAATGTGTCTTTGCGTTTTTCCCTGCATCTCTTGCGTCATCTCGCACCCGCAAACACACTTATCAGCTTGATAAACGAAAATTGCAGTAATCGGCGAAAATGCCGATTAATTTTTTTTCATTGATTCAACAATTCTTAAGATGAAAGAGATTAAAAAACTTTAAGGAATTTTGAGTAACGATCGATCGTTCCTTTTTCTCCCTTGATACAATGGAATCGCACGATTTCGAAAAAAAATCGCTTAGTTGCAACGAAAGTTACTTTGAAATCGCAAAAATGTGTCTTTGCGTTTTTCCCTGCATCTCTTGCGTCATCTCGCACCCGCAAACACACTTATCAGCTTGATAAACGAAAATTGCAGTAATCGGCGAAAATGCCGATTGATTTTTTTTCATTGATTCAACAATTCTTAAGATCAAAGAGATTAAAAAACTTTAAAGAATTTTGAGTAACGATCGATCGCTCCTTTTTCTCCCTTGATACAATGGAATCGCACGATTTCGAAAAAAAAACGCTTAGTTGCAACGAAAGTGACTTTGAAATCGCAAAAATGTGTCTTTGCGTTTTTCCCTGCATCTCTTGCGTCATTTCGCACTCGCAAACACATTTATCAGCTTGATAAAAGAAAAATGCAGCAATCGGCGAAAATGCCGATTGATTTTTTTTCATTGATTCAAAAATTCTTAAGATCAAAGAGATTGAAAAACTTTAAGGAATTTTGAGTAACGATCGACCGCTCCTTTTTCTCCCTTGATACAAAGGGATCGCACGATTTCGAAAAAAAAACGCTTAGTTGCAACGAAAGTTACTTTGAAATCGCAAAAATGTGTCTTTGCGTTTTTCCCTGCATCTCTTGCGTCATCTCGCACTCGCAAACACATTTATCAGCTTGATAAAAGAAAAATGCAGCAATCGGCGAAAATGCCGATTGATCTTTATTCATTGATTCAAAAATTCTTAAGATCAAAGAGATTGAAAAACTTTAAAGAATTTTGAGTAACGATCGATCGCTCCTTTTTCTCCCTTGATACAAAGGGATCGCACGATTTCGAAAAAAAATCGCTTAGTTGCAACGAAAGTTACTTTGAAATCGCAAAAATGTGTCTTTGCGTTTTCCCCTGCATCTCTTGCGTCATCTCGCACTCAGCTTGATAAACAAAAAATGCAGTAATCGGCGAAAATGCCGATTGATCTTTTTTCATTGATTTCCTTAATATTGCCGCAATACAACAGTCATTGTAAATTTTTAATTCCGATGATTTGCAACGATCCTCGTTGCCGCTGACGCAATTTCCTAAATATAAAAAATAAAAATTCATAAAAACTCGATGAATTGTTGATCGTCAACTAAAAAAGTGGCGATTCGTCGATTAAAAAAGTGCGTGACAACTTTTCGTCTCCAATGCAGCGTTAAATCAACAGCATCCACAAATTTGCAAATGGCGTTTCTGATAAACGCGATATTCGCAAATTTAGAATATGCCCGACGGTTTGAATTATTGAAAAAACCTCGTAATTTTCTTCACAATGCATTCCGTACATTTTTGGTTCACAGTCCTTCCAGGGCAGCCAAGGTCGTGCCTATCTCTTCAATTCCGTGTGAGTACCCGCTTTAACTTATTTAGCAATTTTTTTCTCATCTTTTTCATGGAATTTTCATCATGGCTCCTTTCTCTCTCTCTCTCTCTCTCTCTGTACCCATTTTCTAAAATTATATCGCTTTTTTGTTCTTTCCATCCCTGCGCCTTTCCGACATAGGGTAAACGTGGGTTGCGGTCCTGCCGAGGAACGAGTCTTATTGACCGGCCTTCATGCTGTCGCTGATATTTATTGCGAGTGCTGCAAAACGACACTCGGATGGAAATATGTGAGTACACGACGCGAGAGCTTAAAATATTCCGAGGCGAAAGGAAAAGAACCCTAGAAATTTTCGACTCGTCGGAAATTTCTTTGTCGCTCGTTTTCTCCCCGTTTCGCTTGTTTTTCTCACCAAAAATTCAACGAGAACGCAGCGAGACAACCGTTTTTATCGCTCACTCCGAATAGAGAAAATATAAAGAAGCGCAGATTATACGAAACGAAAATGTAGGCAGAATTTCGAAAAAAAAAAAATGCAAACAAAGCTTTATCGTAGACCATTTTTTTTCTTTATTTCCAAGCCACTGTGTTCAAAATTCAGGGTCGAGATACTTCGGTCGGAAGAATAATTTGAGCGTTTTATGAGATTTTGACGAAATCTACTTTTGTCATTTTTTTTTGCTACTTTTTTTCAAATCTGAAAATATCGACCGCATGAAGAAGTTATTCCCTCGTTGATGTACGGATAGTCGAACGTAAAAGTCACGATAAACACGAGAAATGCGCCGTAGCTTGACACAAAGGAAAATTCCGTTCCACGCTTCTTTGGGTAAAACGAGAGAAGGAGAAAGTTGCGGGGAAATAAATAAGGCATTATTGTTGAGCACGCGCTCGGCTCCGCAATCGCCTCTGATTCTGTCCGTTCTACGATCGTACAGGAAATTAGACGTTTAATTGAATTCAGCAATTTTCGCAAACGATCAAAATGCTCGCGCAATAAACGAATTACATCTTTGGCGGTAACTAAACATGCATTTATAAAGATTGAAGAAAAATATCTCGTCGGGATCCACTCGTTCCTTGATATTACCATGAGAAATCACGCGCATCGAAAATAAAAATGGAAAAATCGTTTTATCGACTGAGCAAAATTTCGCGTTCCATTTAATGAAAAAAAAAAAAGCACTTTCAAATTTGGCACATATTTTTTTACTTTGCACTTTGTTATCTGCTTTTTTTTCTAAAGTTGAAGAAAGTTGCGATGTTGAAAACGGAGTAATAAAATTCCCGATCCGTGTATTTTGCTGTAAAAAAAATTCGGTGAGATTGATGCGTAAATGGACGTTAAATCCCATGGAATTCGATGAGATTCGATAAATCTTTCAGGAAAACTTTGCGGAGAATGATGTAAACGCGAAATTTCGCGGAATATGCGAGGCGGGCGGCATAAAAAGCTTTAATTCTCGTGGATCACGTTAATTTGTTGCACATCGAAGACAATAAATTAATCCGCCAAGTATCTCGCTAATCCAGCAACGTCGAACTCGACGAGAACTTTGAAACCATTATTTTCCTCATTGACGGTGCATCGAATTTCCGCCAAAAAAAAAAAGAAAATATACAACGTATCGCACTCACTTCCGGAGGAAAAATCGATCCGTAAACGCCGCAACTTCCTCAACGAGATTGAGAATTTACAAATCAAATTCGACGATTGATCGACGAAATGATGAACAATTAAAAACGACAAAAACTTTGCGTTTTTTTTGCAAAACGAACGTTCAATTTTCACGAAAAAAAAGACGGGGTTTGGAGCAGACCGAGAATATTCGATTCTCGTCGATCGTCGGTGGGAAATATTCATTTTTAATTATTGTTTTCAGGAGCACGCGTTCGAGTCGAGTCAGAAGTACAAAGAGGGTAAGTTCATAATCGAACTTGCCCACATGATTAAGGAAAATGGATGGGAATGAGAGGCAATGAAGGAGGAAATCAGGAAAGATGTAAAGGAAAAAAAAAATATATATATATACAATATACATATATATGTATCGTCTCGAAATGTCTCCACGGCGATGAAAAATCGAGAATTTTTTCAAAAATAACGCCCGCATCGATGTTGTATCGTGATCGATTAACAGCAACGAAGGAACGAAAAAAACAATGACGAGGACGGTAACCGCGATAATGTTGCGCGAAAGAACCGCAAGAGAAATGTGCAAGATGAGACCATCATCACCATCACCACCACCACCACGACCACCACACACCCCCCTGTCAAACCACCAACGAAAGTCTGTGATTTCATTTGTGATTAATAATCTTAGTAGCGACGGTTTTCATTTCGGTTCTTTTCATCATTTTGAACAATTCGCTGGTTCGCCATTGACTTATAAATGCGTTTTTTCGTCAGCCCGTAAAATCCGAATCGACGTTTATCGGATGATAAAGCGAAAACGAAAGAAAAAGCACGAGAGTACGCAGTGACTGAAAAGACACGTTGTACCGCGTCGTGTTCGCGTTACCGTCACCAAAGTATCGTAAACAAATTATTTTTCAAAAAAGAAGAAAGAAAATGCGACAAAACTAACGAAATAAGTCAAAGAGAGAGAGAGAGAGAGAGAAAAGCAGCCGGAAAATACTGGAGATGCAAAGAGAGAGAGAGAGAGATGAAGAAAAATACCAAAAGGGTGATTGCGAGAGGGTGGGATCGGGGAGGGGGGTGGAGAAAATGCGAGACGCGAAAAAAAAAACCAATAGGTTGTGCGGTAAATCGCGAGATGGAGCGACGGTGACAAAGGTGCAATGGCCGAACGTTGAGCGTACGAGAGTATTCTTTCCGAGCAATGGGATGCTGCGCCCCCGTTTGCGTCACGAGGCGTTTACCGAAAAATATCGATATATATAGGTCATTCCATGCTAGCTTGACCAACCCCCTCGACGTTCATCCCCCTTAAAAATTGCTTCAAAAGTTGTTTTCCCATATCGTTTTAGAATCAAAAGGCACTGACGAGGTGGACGAGTCTCGGTACTCCGACAGTACCGACGACAAGATCGGTATGTTTTTCACTGCGGTGAAAAGTCGTCCATCGTCGTTTGATCGTCGAAAATTAGATACTCGAGGTACTAATTTCTCAGGCATCGCGTTTAAAGTGGACCAATTTTTATTTCATTCGCGTACGTCTCTGATCACGAAGACGAAGAGAAATCAAGAGAAAAAAAAATCACTGGAGAGTTCATTCCGATTAGAGTGATTATATAATTTCGATAAAACTGGAGATTATTTTTTTACTCGTCCAAAAGGTTTTTCGATGTTTGGGAAAGCTTTTCTCTTCGAAATTCACCGAGTTTCGTTGAAATTGTCGAATTTTTTCGAATACTCTGGATTTTCGATGGAGAGAAGAAAAAGAGATCTATAGAAACCCGGCGTTTTTCTTCCCGAAGATCGTTACGAAAAGGAAAAAAGAAAATTCCGCGTGCCTTTTAGCGACGTTACGACTGCGTGAAGAGTAACGAACCAAGACGAAGAGAGTCAGAGTGGGAAAAAGCTGGCCTGGAATGCCCATATGTAATAACACACGAGGCGCTGCACGAAATCTCGAGGACTCGAACGCGTCTCGAGGAAAAAAGCGAAAACTCTATCGGATCACGCGAAATTTGCCAAAATTACGTAAATTCATTTTCATCTAACGAGAGTCGCGTTTCTCCGCGTTGTGAATTTGCGAATTTGCGAAGGAGATGATGGACGATTTGAAAAGAAAAAAAAACCTCATTTTTTCTCCGCTGTAATCATTTCCGGTGGGCAAAAATATTGCGATATTCGCGGTTGAAAAAGCGGACTTATCCAAACTTGACGTTTCGTTGAAATCGCGAGCCGCGAAGATGCCGATTTCCTTGGAAAAACCCGACGAAAAACGAAGCAAGTTCGTTCGAGACGCGGGGGAAATCATCGAAATCGAAATTTCGCGAAAGCTCTCGGTCTTTCGGATTTTTTCCGCGTGAAATATCTTGTGCACCGCACGCAATATTCGCAGCAGCTTGACTACGTTTCGCACTTGAGTACGTGCCTCGTTTGAGAAATATTACGTAATAAGAACGGATTAACCGGTGCGAGGAGGGCATCTCGTAAAGCCGATGTATAACATTTACAATCTCGTATGTAATGCGGAGCTGTGGAGCGGAGGCGCGGGGTGCCATAGACTTTGCATGCGGTACTATTTGTGCGCAATTTTCGTCACGAATGTTGGGCCGAACTGAAGGAGCAAAAAGCGATGCAATTCGAATCATTTTTCGTAACGAAGGTAGCGTAACGAACTGGACAAACCTTGCTGGACCTGACTGCCTGCCTGCCGCGTCTATTGTTGGAATTCCACTGCCGATATTCCTAATATTAAAATACTAAACGAAAAACAAAAGGAAATTAAACAGATAAGGGATGCGATTAAAGAATATCGACTTAGGAGAAGAAGGAGAAGAAAAAAGGGAACGCGAGCGCAAGGGAAAGGGAGTAAGCTGAGACGCCGAGCTGCGTTGCGCGGCTCTGCGATCTCGGCGTAGCCTACATTATAATATTAGCGTATTAAAGCCTATGTATATATATTATATATATATATACATACACATGTGTGTAATATATACATATATATGTATATATATTTATAATATCGAAATATTATGTAGAACTCATGGAAAATAGGTACTAAGAATATTCGAGTAGGCCGACACGAGGCGGATAAAAGAAAAAGGGACAATTGAAGATAGTATAAACACGGAGAGTTCAATGGGAAGAAATTGAAAAAAAAAGGCGAAAAAATCGAACGAGGTAGGTCCGGCTCCGTGTGTATGTCGTATGTGTGTGTTTGCGAGCCTCATTTCGCGTTCATCGTCGCATTCTGCCACCGAATTATTCTTTTTTCTTGCCCGGCGTCACTTTAACCTTAGTATACCGGACTACTGGCCACGATGACGAAATATCGTGTTTGAATTCGGTCACGGAACACTCGCTCGTAAGTGGACTGATTCTAGTTCGATTTATCATCGTAATTGGTACAATGGATCGTCAATGACGAGGCTGTTATTTGTTTTTCGAATATCGCTGCGGTTTATGGATCAGATTTCGAGTTTGACATTCAAATTTGCATGTCAAAGGATCGATACAGCGCTGATGTACGCCTATGTTTCCGTTATGAAGCCAATGTTCGATAACTGGCTCGAAATTTGTATGAAAAGTACAAAGGATTAGCGAAATCGACTAAAAAGCGTTTGGAAGCGTCCTCGCTTCGAGCGTGCGTTGCAAGAACTTTTTTTTTTCGCTCGATCATGTACACTCCGTGTAGAGTATTTGTTCGCAGCGTTCGGCTGCCTCGATGGACGAATGTCTTTTGCAATCACTCGTTCTGCAATTCCGTCGAGAAAATTCTCGTTCCGGAGTACGAATCAAAAGTCACGAGGGATTAAGTGAATCGAGTTTTCCACGGACGTTTGCACTTTTGTTGACGAAAATACCTTCGATCGAAGAAACTTCTTTTTCCCTACACCAGAGGAATATCGAATGTCGCATCGTTGAAGAAACGCTAAATATACATTTTTAGTACTCACTAAATTTTCAAGTTATCACTTGCCAATCAACTTTTGATGACTCGTCGCGAAGTTCTCGAACATTCGTCGATGATCGGTTGGATCGCCACGGAAATTAAATAAGTCTCTTGTAGAATCGAAAGTAGCACAGAAGTATAAGTAGATATTGGAAAAATTATTGTTTTCACCGAGATTTATTGTCTACTTTTGTTTCGAGTGATATCGAGAATATTCGAGCTACAACTTCCGGCTAATGAAATCATGTCACGCAAAAATGTTGCTTGCTGGAAAACCACCTAGAATCGAGGGTGAATTCGTCAACAGAGACAAATTCTCCAAAGCGTTATTGGAAAAGTTGGTGCTCGTCGACGACGCAAGAAAAAATGCCCGAAAATGTAGACCGGATGAAATGAATTGCATAAACGGAAATTCAAATCACGCGAGGCAGGACTGGTCTGTAGAAAAAATTGTAATTACTTTCCGAGGGTCTTGAGTTTTCGAAAAAAGTAAGGGAAACTTTGTATCCCGTGTTTGTCGCGATTCAACGTGGTGCAAAGCTCTTTGTTGAACGAGCAATGCACTTGCGCGAAATAGTCGGATAAAAAATTCGAACTGAGGATAAAACCGATCAAAGTCACACCTCGCCTTAATGTATTTTCGCGATAACACATGCTTGTGCTCGTGGCGCTGTTATGATTATTATTCAAAGATCCGTGCGTGTTTGAACGTCACTTCAATTCGTTTCCACAACTGCCATATTTTTCATCAGCGAAGAAGAAAAACATGTAATATCGAAGCTACATAATCGTGTCGTTCGAGAATCAGCCTGTTTAATATCCTGTCAGAGCGTTAAACATGTACTTGTTGGCTGTGCGGGATTTGCAGTGTGACTGATTCGATAATCTCGTAGTGAATTTACAAGAAGAAAAGTCGAACTTCGCCTTCCTACGCACGCACTAAATGAAGAAAAAAAAACTAAACAAAGTACGGTGATTGCTCACTACTTTTAATGATCGATCTCATTTGTAAATAACGCATAGACGCGGGGGAGGCAGATTTTCGGTGATCATTGTTTAAACGACTGTGCAAATATCGATAGAAGAAAAAAAGCGACGTTGAAGAGTCGCTTCAGTTGCAGTTTGAACGTAGCCCGCGAAAGACGGCCGAGGATTGCTCGTCCTGAGCATGTTTGAATCAAGATAATCAATCTCGATACCGTTGACATGGAAATGAAGAAAAAAAAAACATGGAACCGCGCGTGTTGGACAAAAAAATTGTTGAATCACCAATTGTAGTTCAATGTACGAAAAGACATTATTCTCAGGCATACATGGACATTGTAATTAATTTCGTGGTTGGTATTCTATATGCGTTTATGAGGATACTCGCGCATCGAGGTCCAATTATCAACATCGATGGGAGCAAAAGATGCTTCGTCTTGTCGGAATCATTGTAAACAAAAGTGTTATTTTAGCAATGTTGATTAAGGCACACATACGAATATGTGCAATAACGGAGGGTGAATGTCGTATCGCGGATGAATGGAACGAATGTGCCGGCCTAATCCTCACGATGTCTCTCGAGAGTACTTTTGATATTAATGTGTTAATGAGGTCCCTGTATCCTTCGTCTCCGCCATCTCACGAAGCATTTCCCGTTCCTTCGATCCTCGATCCAGGAAATAACAAAAACAATGTAAAAGGTAACGTCTTTGCCCCGGTTACAGCCCCGAGTTTCCACCGACTCTCTTCTCATCACCAAACACACACGACTTTGCTTTGTAAAACATGTTCGTAATAAAATTCAACAAAATGTCGATGGATATCAAATATTTGAAGAAATTGCCGGGCGATTGTACAATTGCTAAATCTGCGTTGTTCGTGTCTTCCCTAATTCATCTTCAATTTAATTCAGAAACAATGCTGCGCGACCGGCGGCCAACGGAGGAACTAACGGTTTAAAAATGAGCAATCGATCTTCGTTATATCGCGGCATGAAGAGATCAAAAGAAGTGAAGTTTTTGACACAAATTGTTCGATTGCTAAAACGTTCGTAATCGTTTTATTATTTGTATCATTGTCTGTTGAGCGCTTGTACGTAAGCTGTGGGGGGTTTTCTTCATTCGGTGCTTGGGCGATTTATTTTTATAAAAAACTTGATGTCATACATACGTAGTCGAAAACAATGCGGGGGAATATAAATTTTGCATCGCCAATTTTTATTTGTAGAAACATAAAAGTTTCAAAGTTGCGTTTGGCGTACGCAACACCGCTCTCTTTGTCGTACTCTACCGTTTATGAACCGCACGGGGCGATCTAACTGTCGTAACAACAGTCGTGAAAACATCTTCACGCACGTGTCGAGTAATGGATTTTTCTTAAATAAGTGATATTTTCATGAAACATTGTTTACGTAGAATTTACAGTACGAAAACGCGGAAATGATGAAAAATGAGTTTTAGTCGCGAAAGAACGAACAGTTCATCGTGAACATGGCTTCACCGCGAACATAACCTCTAAAAAATGTTATGAATCTTTGAATTCATCACAAGTTCTATCAAAATTTACCCGCAGTTGTCCCGAAATAGAGAATAATGGAAGTGTAAGTTTTCGTGGCATGCTCCTGGTGTATTTCCATTACTGTTTACATTCGCAATCCCATCGGTGTTAAACCTGATCGATAAAAACATTGCACACAAAGTCTTTCATCCGAAAATGTTCCGAAATCTTTCAATTAATTCCCAGCTACTATCCATATTTACTATTGCAATAAAATCATCGCATTTTCAAAAATTATATGTCCAACGATTTTTTAGCACATTTTGCGAGATTTCGGAGTATTTTATCCTCAATATTTCCATTGCTCTCTGCATAAATTCTGAGCGTAAATTACGAGCTTATGAAGTCTGGATTCCTCAGAATTCCGAATATTTCACAGCTAGAAAACGAAATGTCCATTTTTAACATTTTATCATTCTATTCTATATAGTTTTTTGAATTTTAGTTTATCTTCATAGTTGAAATGGGTGACCATATAAAAAACTGTTTGTTTCAAAGTTCTGATGAAAGCGCAGAGCGGCGGGAATCTCGATTCCGCTTCAAATTGTTTAGGCAAAAAAAATCCGTATCTCGACGAATCGAATGACCTTCGTTAGATCATATGCAATAAACTTTGCGCGTTTTTCTCATATACAATATTTCGTAGTTTGAAAGAATCAGTTGCGCACCTGAGCAACTACGAAGTCCTGGACATCCTGAAAGGTCTGAAATCCAACAAGTCGCAAAAGTCAAGAAATCAGCTAGCAACGATAACTTACCAAACTCTGAGACACCTGGAAGAAACGCCTTGCAAGGAGCAAACACCCGATAAAATTTCAAATTTTTTAAAGGCCATCCAATCTTTTAACCTGACGAAAAGTGAGAAATTGATGCTTCTGAATCTTTGTCCGAAAACAGCTCTGGAAATTCAATTGGTGCGCGAAAACGTTGTTACTTCGCTGTTGGAAGAGATTTTGGGAAAAAAAAACGACTAACGCATCGACTTTCCTTTGTACAGATAGTGGAAGACGGCGAAGATCGCCTGTCGGAAGAGGAAGTCGAGTCGTTGCTGCAAGTGATAACCGAACATTTTGGAGAGGAAACGAACGAGGAAGAGGAGGATGTCTGAAAAAATTCAAAGACCCAGTTTACTTATTACGTTACATCTCTTTTATTCATTTACATAGGAAAAAAATCGACGATTATTTCATGATAAATATTGTGCGAGCGTTTTCGCCGTTCGGCTGATTCTATCTCTTCTGATCGCCGAGATCGTCTATCGAATCTTCGTCGATCTGGAAGAAAAAACAGAAAAGAACGAATGAAAATATAGATTCCATTGTCGTTTTACGAACTTTTGTCATTTTTTTCGCGCTTCCGGTGTGCGTAATTTCGTTATAAATTATTATCCTCGAGGAACTCGCCTGTGGCCATTTATCCGGTATCACATCGAATAGATCGTCCTTGACGTCACCCTGGATAACAATCTCGTCATCACCGGTCACGCTGGATCCGCAGGCGAATTTGCTTCCGAAGAATTTGGCCGCGACCTTGAGGTCGATGTCTGGATAATTGAAAAAACGCATTATCGATTCGTCTCGATGTTCGCGGTGAATAAACGATAAAACGTGTGTAATACGTAAACGTACCAAAAGTACTGAGGCCTGTGACAACCGTTACAGACTTCTTTTTGCCTCTCGGTGCCCTCGATACGGTAACTAACTTCGGTACATCTTCTTTCTTTTTTGTCTTGATCATACCTTTGCCCCCGCGTTTTTGTCTCTTCTTTTCATCTTCACCGCCTCCTGCGTCCGCAGCGCCATCCTCTTTTACGTCGTTTTGAGAAACATCGTTCGATAAGAATCGCACACGGGAGAAATAAAGGATGCTAATCGTTCAACGTGAAACTTGAATTATTCATCCGAGGTTCACTCACAATAATGAATAATTCAGGTTTCGCTTGTTATTCAGATATTGAAAAGAAAAATTTCTTTCGAATTTTGAGACGCTACTAACCTATAAATTCTTATCTTTAGAGTTTGCCGTGCAACTAATAATTAATGGCGCCTTTTTTTTTACTGCTTTTAAAGATAAAGTTGTTTGTGAAAAATTGCGTCCAAAGTTGCATGCATGCGGCCATTTTAGCCCGTATTTGTTCGGGTACTTTGAGAATGTGAAAAAATGAAAAAAAAATTAGTTTCAAATTGGGAATTTCAAGAGCTTAATCAGAGTTTCATCCATTCGTGAGTTTTGGAACTGATCATTTATGCTCTGATATTGAGAAATTTTCACGGTCAGCCATGCGTTTCAATGAAACAAAGCATGTTTTTGAGAGTCGCCTGAACTCCTATAATTAGTTTAAAAGTACCGAAACTCATGGACTCGGTCCAAAAGTTTGATAACCGATCAAAGTTTAATCGGATACGTCCATCTATTATACATCATGAAAATACCGCCTGATATCATTTCGGAGCATTAGTTTGTGATAAAAACTTCACATGCTCCTAGCGAAAAGAGACATCAAATGTGATAGGGTTAAAACAGCAAAAATGATATTACAAAAGTTATTAAACATAATGCGAGAGTCTAAAATTCTGTTATCGTCGAGCTTACCCAATTTGACTTTCTCAAATTCTGTTGGAAGGTTCCGTTCGAGCCACTGCTTGCACTTCTCATACTCCGGATAGTACTCGCAGTACTGAGTAAACATAAGAATCGAATAACGAATAATATATTGTTTATTCGCGTCTCGGAGCGGGATAAGTTAAAGGCGCACGATGTGGGATAATAAGCATCCTCTAGATGTTAAAGTCTCGTATTTAAACAAATGGTTACCTCAATGGGAAGCGTGCAATTTCCGCAGTATTGTACTTGAATCGGATACGTGATATTTGGATCCGGCCCTACCCGGAGATCTGCTTGTGTTTCAGCTGACATGTTCCGAACGCTTTCTAACCTCGTTTTCACGATCGCAGTAAACTCTTTCGAACCGGCGTGTATATATATCTATATATAACGTTTCTGTGGGTATGTCAGAGAGATACATATACACGTACGGTTTCTCACATCGATCCTTCGTACGAGCAAGTTCATTAAAACGTTCTTTTTTTAAGGAGTTTGAAAATTGATTAATAAAACAATGAAATATAAAAAATATGCTGCTTTAATGTTCGTTGCGCTCCAAATTAAACGTAGGATCATGCACTCTGGTGATTTTGAGTATTTTCCTTTCATACGAACGTCGTTTTTTGCCCGCTTTGCCGTTTCACTATCACTGCTATTTGCATTATTGCGAATCGATCTCAATTTTTGTGAGTGAGTATTAAAATATGTGACAATATTTCGAAATTACATAACTTCGTTCAAAAGAGATGACGTATGATTGATAAAAATTAAGTAATTATTGCAATTTGAAAATGCTGGGTGACAAAAAGATTTATTACAAGAGCGCGCAATGTCCATGTCCATACAAAAATAATAAATATTGAAACAACCTAAGAATAACTATAACTGCAAAACGAAAGTAACTACGAGAGTAATGCTGTAATCAAAGTAGTCTGAAACTTATTATATCATAGTAATTATCCACAATATTGATAAAAACTATTGGAATTAAAAACTGTCTTGTATACAGGCTTTTTCCAACCTTACCGCGCCATCTCTTGGCTAAAAAGGCAACCAAGACGTCGTACCGAGAAGAAACGTGCGTTGTTTTTCGAAGTAAACGCGCTGATGATTTTAACCTCAAATTCAAACGCGCAACTACCGTCATCGAAAGAGTGTTTTTATATCTTTTCGTCGAGAATTATATAGCATAAAGAGTTTTGTTTAGAATTCTGTCTTAAAAAATGGGAAAAGACACCGAACTCGAAATGCCGAAGAAACGTAGAAAAACGTTGACTAATACCACCGGAACTGTAACTAAAGAAAGTGACATGTACAAGGTAACTAAATATTTCGTCTCCTCGCTTGTAATTTATTGAAAAATGTAACATTTTTTCATACTGCCTTCCGTTAGGCGATAATAAACTTTGAGGAAAAGGAGGCATTGGATCGTTCGCCGGATGACGACTCGACGAGCTTTTTGTCCTTTTGCGAAACCGTCCGAAGGGGAATGAACGAAATTGCCAAGTTGAAAGCTAGCAACAGTGCGACGGTGCGTAAAAAATCAAGAAATCGTGACACATTCGTGAAAAACCAAGACGCATATGTAATAACGTTTTTCCAATCGCAATATCGCGTCGCAGGCCAAAGACGAGATCAAGGAATTTCAAATTCAGACCTCTCTGGCATTTTTGGAACTGAAGAAACTAAACAGGATGGAAAAGTTCAGAACAAAATTTGCCAGGGATTCCTTGACAGCCGCTAAAAGCGCGGTGGACAGCAAACATCTTCAACTTCAGAATTTGCTCTACGAAGTTA
Organism: Heteropelma amictum; assembly: GCA_959613375.1. Taxonomy (NCBI): domain Eukaryota; kingdom Metazoa; phylum Arthropoda; class Insecta; order Hymenoptera; family Ichneumonidae; genus Heteropelma; species Heteropelma amictum. Next base: position 35,938,433 of record OY390720.1, read on the forward strand.
TGCATTTAAAAAAAGAAGTCATAAAGTGCCTGCAATTCAAGTACGTACGAGCGTCAGAAATTGACACAACTGTTACGTAATTCTGGTCCAACATTGGTCATTTCTTTTCAGATCCAAGGACGAGTCGATAGAACTGGTATCGCTGGATGAATTTCACAAAGAAGCGCCAGAATCTGTTTTGCGAAAAGTAGGTTCGACCTGGGATGACTTTTTTTTTACTCACGAGTATAACGAATACGAATCCTTTGTATTTTTCTATAAAAAAAAGTACCAAGCTGTTCCTTGGAAACGGTTGGAAGTAAATAACGAAAAAGTCGGAAGAAACATTCTTAAATATTTCGTTTTTCGAAAATTCGAACGCGTCGCGTTTACAAAATTATTCAGACGTCGGTGGAATCATGTTGCAGGAAATTACGGAGAACGATTCTCATCAGTTGAAACTCGCTCGCCTCGAATGGGAGCTCATGCAGAGAAAGCAATTAGCCGTATTGTGCGACGAGCTTTCGGAAAGCAAAAAGGGTGTCGCCTCGAGTATAGAATCTAAACAAGAACGTTTGGACAATTTAGGACCTCAGCTTCGCACGGTACTCGAAGCGAGCAAACCACTTCAAGATAGCTTTGGTTTGCCTCTGGACAAAATGCGACAGGAGCATCAGAAAGCGGCGTTATTAGTTTCTCCGTTGTACGTTCTTTACGCCAACACTTCGGCATACAGAGACGCTTACGGTAACTGCGCATCATTCGTTAAGAAATAACATTTCTTAATGAATGAGACATTAATTTTTTGTGTTCGATAGAACCGCTTTTATCGGTGAGTGTGGAGGGCGACGAGGACGAAGCCAAACGCGTCAACAATCAAGAAAACTCGCAGGATTCGGATTCCGATCAGGAGACGCAGTCGGAAAATGTCGTTGAGGAAGCTCCGATCCACAAAAAGAGACACCACAGATTGTCGCGCGAAGCGAGACAGGAGGAAAGAAAAATGCGTCTCCTTCAGAGGCATCCACTGAGCGTACAGATTATCATCAATTTGTCGAGTAATTACTTCATTTCACCTTCGCAGGATTGATGAATCATTCGATCTTTGTACGATTAATGAACTTTTGTCTCTCGTTTTATCAATGCCAAGACGAAACCAAGATGACGTTGAAATTTTTCTACATGACGTACTTGAAAGTCATCACCGTGGAGTCCGTGTTGACTACCAGAGACTGCGGTGGTGTCACAGCTGGGTAAAAAGACTTTCACGTTTCACCATCGTTACTTTTTGTTATTTGTCAAATACAAATAAGATTTGTTTTTGTTGCACAGAGACATGCTCGTTTCCGAGTCTGTCCTTCGTGAGTTGTATCCAAAGGATTTAGGGCTGGACAGTCCGAATCCCGCGAATAATTATCAACTGATGCGACACAATTTATCGTCGTTCGATTCCCTTGGAGTCGGAATTCCTTACAGGTGGGCGCAAAAAATGGCTGGACTGAATTTCGTAGCTCTTGACGTCAACGAACAAAAGGTAGATTTTAATTCATTGGATGAATTTTTTAATTCATTTAAACATTGCTTTTGGATAATAAACTAGTCATTTGCGGTATAAGCGAGGGGGAAAAGTCATGTTTCGAGAAAAAGTCAAGGCACAGCCTAATGAACAGTATAAGAGTGAGCGACTATTAAGGCCATGGGAGATACCCCCTCCTCCATCGAAATTTAGAAAAATTCTCAGGCAAAATCTACAAATCGGATCGATTTGAAATTTTTGGTGAGTATTTAGTGACCCAACACGGAGGGACTGACGATTTCGCAATTTCGAAATTTAGCAAAAAATTTTTTTTGTAGAGTGAAAAAATTTTCAAAATTTCGAAATTCTAAAATCGTCAGTCCCTCCGGGCTATATCACTAAATACTCACAACAAATTTCAAACCGATCCGATTTATAGATTTTGCGGGAGAATTTTTCTAAGCTTCGATTTACGGATGTAACACATCGCCTTACCACTAGATTTACCAGGCCAGTCATTTTGACTGGTCGTGCAATTTTAGACGAGGCTGCCTTTCTTTTTTCTCGTGTTTCTCTTTTCCGCTTCAACCTCCCATCGATCAAACAAGATCTTTCCAATTATGCGAAATGGATCTTAACGTTAGATTCACCAGCTATTTAAAGATACCTTTGATGGAAATGGGGATGTTTGAATAGCTGGTAAATCAAGTGTTAATAGGCTCACTCTTATGCTGTTCATTAGGAAAAGCCATGTTTCGAGAAAAAGTCAAGACACAGCCTAATGAACAATATAAGAGTGAGCGACTATTAACACTAGATTTACCAGACCAGCCATTTTGATTGGTCGTGCAATTTTAGACGAGGCTGCCTTTTTTTCTCGTGTTTCTCTTTTCCGCTTCAACCTCCCATCGATCAAACAAGATCTTTCCAATTATGCGAAATGAATCTCAACGCTAGATTCACCAGCTATTTAAAGATACCTTTGATGGAAATGGGGATGTTTGAATAGCTGGTAAATCTAGTGTTAATGACAAATATATTTTCCACAGCGATTGAATCAAGAACTTGCGCAAGAAAGTACCGAGAGCGTACTGCGAGAAATAAAACGACGGGTTAAGGCGCGACTCGAGTTGTGCAATGAGATTAGACACCTCGAAGAAGGCCACACTGTGTCTTTCTCGAACGCGTGTGAGCCCATACCGGAAAAGGTGATTACTGAAATTTATCGATTTACGCCAATGTCGTGGAAAAATTATTGCAACACTCCTGGCACTCAGACCTTTTACAAAAAGGGATTCGTCCATCCTGCTCATGTCTTTTACGAAGCTGTGCTCCGGCGCGGTAACTGTAAGTACCTTTTTTTTTATATCGAAAGAAAACAACTTTTCGAGGCAACCAACGAAAAATTGAATTCTCTGATCGAAATGTTTCTCACTCGTGCGCTCCGCGTGTGATAAAATCCTACTCCGAATACGTCGAATTATTTTGAAGATCGACGAACGTTTTTTTTTTTTCGCAGATGAACTCGTCGCTCGGATAGCCATAAAGCCAGATTATCCGAAAGTTGCAGCCATATTCAGCATAAGTTTCAATCCTTCGATGCCATCGTCCGTTGACGTTATTCGAGACATGGAACGCGAGGTAAACGTCATGTGGAAAAAGCCTCCTATCATTTCCTTGCAACTGCAGCGTCTTCGGGCTTGCTTCGACATTTATCTCGAGACCGAGAAGCTCGTTACTCCGCGGGAGCAAACTTTCTTCCATCCGGTTAAAGGACGCACTCGTGCACGACCGTACAAGTATTTGGACTTGGGTAACGGAATTTTTACACAACGTTAACTTGATGAAAAACTATGATAACTTTAAACCGGAAATGACAAAGAATCATCTTTCATGAAACATCCGACACTACGATTGATGCGATTCGGGGTATAAATCGTCATCGATCTTCGATGATAAAGTTACATTGGAAAATAGCAATATGTAGTGAGATTCTGAAAAATTGTGCGAAAATATACAGTTTTTTTTTAGTACAAACATTTTTTAATGATTGTATAAACATTTTCTTTACCATCGGCCGACAGTTTTTGGTAAATTTTGAATGAAATTTATTTGCAAGCGAAAACGCCGATGCACTTTTTTTCATTATTCTCATCCGATAGCGGGTACTTTCGAAAGAGTCATGAGATAGTTACGGAGCGCGCGTCGCAAACGTTTGTTCTCCAGGACCAAGCGATCGAGCTCATTCTTCTCGCTGATGCTTTCGGCTTTCGCGTAATTGTGCTGTTCCCAAAAATGTTCCATCTTGTGATAAGGGCTGACCTACGGAACGAGGGTTTTGATTGGACCGATGAAGAGACAAAAAAAAGTCGAAAAAACTTACGCAAATTGCATTTGTGTCTTCGGCTGTTTCGCCGCAATCGATAAAGTACTTCTCTACAATCGGTGCAGAGGGCTCCACTTTGGAGCACATTTTTACGAGGAGCAACAGAGACGAGCCTTTTTCCTCAATGACCTTCAACGCTTTGAGGACACTGACGCTCATGACGCTCATACGTTTCAGCTGAATTGCATCCATTGTTTGATTCAGTTTGATTCCCTGCCTCAATGTGCGTACGCGCTCGGTCGATTTTTTCAATTGGCAATCGAGCTCATCGATGCGTTTGCCGCGTTCGTTCGTCAGTTTGCAATAATTGTCCTTCAGAGTGTCCAAGTAATGCTGATAATTCGATCGTTGTCTGGGAAATTGGGCAGCGTCGAATCTCACAGCATTGTCCTGTTCTTTGAGATACTCGTACTGTTTTATCTTGTCGCCGCTAGATGACTCGTACTTCGTTATAACGTTGTTCAGCTGCATCCAAAGAGTTTCCATCCGATCGCCGACGCGTTGTCTCAGCATTGACATCTCATCCTCTTTCGAATACTCGATGCCACGAATGTATTCGGCGTTTCGCGTTCTCGTCTTCGTTAAAATGCTCTCTGTGAATATTGCTTGAGCAAATATCACAGTTTCGAGATATCTACGGTCGCTCGCGACCGTCGTACGGAGCGTGTTCAGTTCTTCCATCTCGCCCGTTTCTTTCTCGCGAATTGCCAGACTGTAACTTTCGTGCATCGACCTCAGCCTCTCCGTGTAACTTCCTGTTTCATACATTTTTGTTTATACTCGTGTAGGGTGTTGGAAAATTCGACGCTGGGAATTTTGGTCGTACGGAAATGGACCGAAATACATTTTAACTCGGAATTTCGTGGAGAACCGAGTTTTGAATTATTAGCATGAATTTTGGGACGCCCTGCTTGTGTTATCAATGGCATGTGAAATTGAAGTCATGTTTTTCTTTTGGGCTAATGAAATTAAAACTGGTAAACGATTTATGGAATGGAAATTATTCGATATTCTTTTACCGATGAGTTTGTCTATCATCTCAATGTGAGATTCCTGCAGCCTTCTGTTATCGCGATTTGCCGTTTCCAATTCATCGTAAAGCTTGTGAATTACAGCATCTTTGGCTTTTAACGTAAGGTCAAAGTTTTTCCAAAGATAATCCACGCTGTCGTACAATTCTTTGCACTTTATTCGGCGAAGTACAGAACGCCATTGTTCGTTTATCTTTGCGTTGTTCAGGCGGGTGAATGCTTCTTCGCGTTTCAGCTTATTCTGCGATCGAAGAAGCGACATAAATTAGAATAATGCATTTTATCGAGCCGACCGGGAAAAGTACACAGCAGGAAAAACTGTGGAAGGTAAAGTATGAAGAAAAAAGATTGTGCGCTAAAAGCGACCGATGAGATGTTGAAACGCATTTTTTGAAATGATGCGTTAATTTTCAGTAGGATTATAGGTACTTTTGTGAAAACAGCTATCAGTTCTTGTTTTCGTCTTTTAGCTTCCAATTCCAATTCCGCGCGATGTTGCAAATAACGCAAACGCTCTTCCTCGCTCATACGCGCCAATTTCGATCCTTTCCCTTTTTTCTTTTTCGCTGGCATGATTTAAACTTATTCCTAACAACAAATACTTATCAGCTCGTTCAGACACTTCCACTTTGGCGTTTCGCGAGTGTTTGGTCGATAATACATGTTTCCAAGAAACCATTATCTTTGGTGTAACAAGTTTCATGAAAATTCATCGTTTTAAACGCGTGTATTAAAAAATAATGCAACGGATAAAAGCTCGTAGCAGGTGTTGAGGAAATTGACGAGGTATTTACGATTTATCGCAACGATATAAACGAGTTCGAAACTCGGTACGTCATCAGAAATAAAAAAAGGAGTTCGGCAGAATATTTTTTTATTTAGAGTCATTATCGTCTCGGTTAGGATTCAAAACCATCCAATAAGAATCTCAGTCGCACTTGTATGTAAACTCTGTTTTCGCATATGTGCATACAGCGCCACACAACAACGGGAAAAATGCGGGCATGTCATAAGTTTATGAAATCCAAAATATATTAGTTTATATCGCTCCGATTGTCGGTTCACAAAATCCAACGATGGCTCTGCGTAAATTTATGCACCCTCGTAACAAATACAAGCAAGGTGTCGATTTTAAACAATTGTCTATTCTCTATCCCGATTTTCGCAATCACACTGTGACGGTGAGTACATGTTTGTTTTCAACCTAACCTCTCTGGCTTTTGACGTTTCGCTATCGTTTTAGTTGAAAATGATGAAAACACGTCATTGTCGTCTAGCATTGTTTTACAGGATTTATCGGGCAAGTTGCGTTATAATTTCAAAAATGCGGAAAGTTTACGATATTTGGCCAAAACATTGTTCAAGCATGATTTTCATCTGGACGTTGACATACCGGATGAAAAACTGGTACCCGCAATGCCTCTCCGCCTCAATTATATTCTTTGGATCGAAGATCTCGTCGATCACGCGAAACTCAAAGAACGCGGCGCCATTCGTGGAATCGACATAGGTTAGATCAAAGAATGATATAAAAATCGCACGATCCATATTTTACATCGCAAACCTCTTTTTTCATCAGGCACCGGAGCGGTTTGCGTATATCCGCTTCTGTGTGCGAAATTGTACGGATGGAAAATGACTGGTACGGAAATAGACGAAACGAGTACGGTCTCGGCAGCGAGTAACGTTGAGAAAAATCATCTAAACGATCTGATAAGAGGTAAATTTGTGTTTCTACAATATTTATACTCTTATGTAGAATAAACGCAAAAAATATATCGGCAAGACTATTTTTGCACGTTTTTATGACCTAAAAGATGAAAATAAATCAGAACATTGCTGTATTTTGAGAAACGAGCATCAAATTAGAGTAAATTTTCAGCCGTAAGGTATGCGTCGATTATAAAAAAGTTGTACAATTAAAAGTTTGTGTCCTCTGTAATGCTAATTATTTTTGTTACGTTGAATCGGTTGAAAGCTAATTAAATCATCAAGAGGCGAACAAAATCTTTATAAAATCGAATAGATTGATGACTTTTATTGTTACTAACGTTCATGCGCACCAGTACAGCGCGTAAAGGACGAAACATCGATGCTGACCGAAGTTGTGAAAGAACCGGAAGTCTACTCTTTCACGATGTGCAATCCTCCATTCTTCAATTCGAACGAATTCGTTAAAAGGAAAAAACGTTTGCCACCGAGAAACGCGGCGACCGGAAATAGTACCGAGCTTCTTGTCGAAGGGGGTGAAAAATCTTTCGTAACGCGCCTCATCGATGAAAGTCTCGCGTTGCGGGAACGCGTTACGATCTACACCACGATGCTCGGACAAAAGAGCAGCTGCTCGTTCTTCAAGGCCGAGCTCAAGAGAAAGAACATACACAATTTCACGTGGACGGAATTTTGCCAAGGTCACACAAAACGATGGGGTTTGGCATGGACATTTTTGCCCAAGGAAGTTGTTGACCTGACGAATGCACCGGTTATAAGAACAAGGCAGGACAGCCATACGATCAAGCCGTCGACGGATAGACCTACCGAGATGGTATTCCCCCTCTCTGATAAATTTCACAACGTTGACGAACTAATCGGGACCCTCAAATCGTGGATACGAGAATTGAAGGCAAGTAATCGTGTATCGAAGGCAATCTGGAAGTTTTTACAAAGTAATCTAATCAGAGATTGAGAGAAATGACGATGTTTTGTTCTTGAAAGTTGACCTTTTCGAAAAATTCGAGGGAAATAAGAAAAACGTGAGATCCGTATTTTCGATGTTTTTTTAGATCGAGATGAAGGAATTGGACATGAAGAGCGAATACAAAGGATGGACGTGTCGTTTGAAGGCTCGCGAGGATTCTTGGTCGCACGCGAGGAGAAAACGACGAATGGCGCAGAGACAAGAGGGATCGTCGAAAAAACCTCGTCTCGAGGATGCCGATAAAAGCAGCGTCGATAGCGCAGAGTCAAACGAGGATATCGAGAAAAAAGTTTCTTCCCCGACCGGACTTGGGCATCCTCTGCTCGAATGCATCCTCGTGGTAGGCGAAGTCGAAAACAAAAATACCGCCCAAGACGCCGAGGAGGAAAAGTTCGTTAAAGTCGGTATCTTGTACGAGAATGGCCACGGTGGTAAAAACGCTCTGGAGACGTTACGCCAGTACCTGATAAACAGACTGAACATTCGCGAGTTTTTAACGACAAGGAGTAAACGCAAGAGAAAAAAAAGGCGAAAGGACAAGAAAATCGAATCTGGCATTGTCGATTGAACAACCGCCGTCTCATTGCATACAAAATGGTCTATTTCACGTTGATGGTATTACCAAATTATATAACAGATATATACGTAAATCAAGTTTTTCTTTTTTTCTTTTACTTCATAACAATTAATCATTCACTCTTATCAACTATTATCCTTTATATTATACAACTCTACTAACAGGTGCGATAGTACAGTATTTTCATACAACGATATAACATATGAATCTACGTATCCAAACCGGAAATCAGCGCGTTTCTACTTTATCTCGGTGTGTGTGTGTGTGTGTGTTTTGTTATTTTCATTTTTGGTTTGGTCGCGTCACGAATTCCGTGCAGTTTTCGACGATACCTCGGGTACACCGGTAAAGTTGCACGGAACTTTCGTGAACCTCTCACGCTATGTTATACTTGACACTGCGAAAGAAAGAAGAAAAAAAAATCGTCGATCGCGTCGATTTTTCTCATCGTCCGCTCGTGCTCGTCGCTCTCGTTGGACCGACAACGCTCGTTTTTCTTTTACGTAAAAATCGTTTGATATTCGTGGTTCTCGTGCTTTTCCGGGCGACGAATATCATTTTACCTTTTACTGTACTATAGAAATATCGAACGAACGATCTGAAAACAAAAAACATTTGAAAAGTAGTTCCTTGGTAACGAGCTAATCCTACGCGACTACTGGCTTATTTGACTCTTTAATTAAGTGATTAACGTTGCACCCAAGTTAGTCGAGGCTCACCTACATCGTCATAAAAATTCGAACCAACGTGATGTCATTGTTATTGCCTTCTCGGATTTTCGCGAGAACAATTCCTCATAGAGATAATCGTATGGTAAAAAAGATGAACGCGGGAAGAAAACGACTGCGAATTGGCAGGCAAAACAGTGTCGCATTAAAAATAATGAGTCTCCGAACGCAGCTTTCTTCTCGAATTACGGTTGTGGCTTGTATTTGTAAAAAAACTGCTACGTGAAATCTTAAGAGTAAATAGCGACAAGCAAACTTGAAGAAAGCGCGACTTTTCGTGTTCGGGAATTCTAAAAAAACGAGAGCAACTTTGCTGGATCGTTCGAACAACGTTTTTATCGTTGTAAATGTCGTCAAATCGGAACACAGCGTTAAAAATTCATAGAGTAATAAAAATTTACTCAAATATTTTGGAAACTCATTTATCCAATAACATGATGGTTGCGCTGCCTCGGGGAGGGAAGCTTTTATTTTGAAGTTGGTGCGGGTACGACTGATAAATGAAGGAGTAGGAAGCACCGGCGTCGATTAGGAACGTTGAGTGAAATATCGATGGTGCGTTTTGTCTCTCTCGTCTTCTTTTTTCTTCCTCTTTCCTTTGGACCGATATAAAATTCAAGTTGTGATGTAGTCGAATGGACAACTAATACTGAAGACCAGCGATATTAAAGGAAAATCTGTTGAGGATGCCCTGTTACAGTGTCTTTTAACGCGAGGCAGTGGCTATCGAACATCAGCGTTGCGCAATAAATCGATCCCTCATCGATCGCAGTTCGAACATCATCATTCTCAGGGTATTCAATCACCAAACGGTACAACGCCCCCTTTTGTGTGTGTATGAAAATTTTGTCCGCGTTGCATCGAATTTTTCCACTGCTACGAAAATATATGAAAAATGGTAGCGTTGTTTTCCTCCCGACCGCGCTTTGATCCTCCGTTATATGATTTGGCATGTCAATTCGAGTATTTTGAAGACTCAAAATCGCGGAACGAGCCATCTCGGTGTATTTTTCTCGCCGTGGAAAAAAATCCGCCCTCCACTGCCGCGCGATACGGAACAAGAAACGTCTTCCCTTTCTTCCATTCTACCTCTCACGTGCTATCATTTTAACGGATTAACAGCTACATAGGCATTGATTCGTTGCGAATAACGCGAGATGCGAGCGACAACAACAATTCCGTCATGTTTCGTATATGCGCTTGGAAAATGACGCTCTCTTCTTTTCTCCTCCCTTTTTCTCTTTCTTTTACGTCTTTTTATCGCAACTTGGAAGTATCGATCTCTGTTAACGCTTACGTGTGTTTGTGTTTGTGGCACATGATTATAAGTCATTTTATAGCTTAAAGCATCGCTACGACGATTAATGATAGTCGAGAAAAAGAAAAAGAATTAACAATTATAAAAGGAACAGGTCGGAGGGAGGGGGGCAGGGTAAGGGGTAGACGAAAGAATTGTATATGACACCGTCGCCTCGCTAAAAAGACTCTCCTCGCGGTTGGTTTATCTGCCTGCAATTTGTGTAAACGTCCTCTGTGGTTGTTCCACGATCGGACGTCGTGCTCTTCTCGCCTCTGGCAAAAAAGACCGAACACAGGGATAATGTCCGGGACTCGATAAACCACGGATCCTCCGGGTATCCTCGAGAGCTCAGCTCTCCGCGACGATCGAGCTCAAGGTTTCGTTGACGTTAGTTCCTTTCGCGTTGTCGTCGATTTTGTTCGAATTCACCTCGATCTCGTCGATTTCGTCGATTATCAATTTGTCATTGTCCGACGACTCGCCGTTCTTTTCCTTGGCCGCTTCGATGGATTTTGTCTCGTGGTCGGGCGTTTGTTCCTTCTGCCGTTTCTCAATCTCGGCTTTGAGATTTTCTATATCCTGCTGGCTTATCTGAACGAAGAGTATGCCGTTTATGACGTTGAGCATGTCCAATACGCTGCCCATACTCGGTGGTTGTATTTGTATGGGCGGCAAACTGACGCCGGGCTTTCCCGTGTATATTTCATTCATTTTCTTCTGCAAAACAACAGCCTGCTGCGTCAAATGGCGCAGACAGTCGCTGCTCTCCTTCGTTTTTTCGTGCTCCTCGCCCAATTGCTGTTTGTAAATCGCGTACGTCTCTTTCTCGTTGTTCAGAGCCGCCCGAAAATCACCCATGCACGATTGCGTCCTTGCGACTAGATGATAAGACACGGCGACCTTGAGCGACCTTGGACCGTGATAACGAAGATTCAGGGCCAACGCGTGCTCCAGGAAACGCAACGACAACTCGTATTCACCCACCGCGTGAAGAATCAGCGATATGTTGCTCTGGGGAGGAAAATAACCTCATTCGAAGCAACTCGAACGTGTAAACTGCGCACGCGCGCGGATCTTCAAACTTACGTCGATCAGCGCCACTTCCGGATGATCCTCGCCGCAGACCACCAACGCGAGATATCTCGCTCTGTACAAGAGCCTCAGAGACACCGAGACCTGGCCGTTCGCGAACGAATACAGCGCTAGATGGATCTGCAATCGGTAACAAATTCATTTTGCAGTCTCTCGCGAATTTTTCCACCCGCAAAATGGAAATCTCGCCAACTTTATCGCGAACGGCCAACGATGGAACTAAAATTTTGTGAATTCGCTTTCACATTTCGTAAATAACAAAGTCATTTGTGTTACTGCGATGTGACCAATTACGGAATTACAATTAGACTATCAACAGCAGACTACCAACGCGAGATATCTCGCTCTGTGCAAGAGCCTCAGAGACACCGAGACCTGACCGTTCGCGAACGAATGCAGCGCTAGATGGATCTGCAATCGGTAACAAATTCATTTTGCAGTCTCTCGCGAATTTTTCCACCCGCAAAATGAAAATCCCGCCAACTTTATCGCGAACGGCCAACGATGGAACTAAAATTTTGCGAATTCGCTTTCACATTTCGTAAATAACAAAGTCATTTGTGTTACTGCGATGTGACCAATTACGGAATTACAATTAGACTATCAACAGCAGACTACCAACGCGAGATATCTCGCTCTGTGCAAGAGCCTCAGAGACACCGAGACCTGACCGTTCGCGAACGAATACAGCGCTAGATGGATCTGCAATCGGTAACAAATTCATTTTGCAGACTCTCGCGAATTTTTCCACCCGCAAAATGGAAATCTCGACAATTTTATCGCGAACGGCCAACGATGGAACTAAAATTTTGCGAATTCGCTTTCATATTTCGTAAATAACAAAGTCATTTGTGTTACTGCGATGTGACCAATTACGGAATTACAATTAGACTATCAACAGCAGACTACCAACGCGAGATATCTCGCTCTGTGCAAGAGCCTCAGGGACAGCGAGACGTGACCGTTCGCGAACGAATACAGCGCTAGATGGATCTGCAATCGGTAACAAATTCATTTTGCAGACTCTCGCGAATTTTTCCACCCGCAAAATGGAAATCTCGACAATTTTATCGCGAACGGCCAACGATGGAACTAAAATTTTGCGAATTCGCTTTCACATTTCGTAAATAACAAAGTCATTTGTGTTACTGCGATGTGACCAATTACGGAATTACAATTAGACTATCAACAGCAGACTACCAACGCGAGATATCTCGCTCTGTGCAAAAGCATCAGAGACAGCGAGACCTGACCGTTCGTGAACGAATACAGCGCTAGATGGATCTGCAATCGGTAACAAATTCATTTTGCAGACTCTCGCGAATTTTTTCACCCGCAAAATGAAAATCCCGCCAACTTTATCGCGAACGGCCAACGATGGAACTAAAATTTTGCGAATTCGCTTTCACATTTCGTAAATAACAAAGTCATTTGTGTTACTGCGATGCGACTAATTACGGAATTACAATTACACACGAGGGATGACAAACTTGCGTGTTAAACGTTTTTCGTAAATTTAAATTAAAAAATTAAATTAAATTGTCGAAAATCAAAGTGAAACTCACATATTCGGTGATCGTGTAGGGATGATCGATGCCGTTTACTCTCTCCGACATCAGCACGGCTTTTTGTTGAGTCGCCAGTGCTTCGCCGTGATCTCCCATGATGTAATTCAGTCTCGCCAGCATTCTCAGACATTGAGCGATCTCGGGATGCATAGCGCCGTAAACATTGTTCAACAAATTCAGCGCCTCGCTTATCAACTCGTATCCGTCCTTGAGATAACCCTGTTGGATCTTGCTTTGGCCGGTTGTATAAAAATTGTAAGCGTCGCTCGCCTTTGGACCAAAAAAAAAGAACGAAAAGAATATTGCGTTTTTCAGAATTCCGTCTAAAATGAGAAAAAATTAATGGAATCGTCTTCCATGATGGATGTCACGTACTCGAGGATTAATGTGTTTAACGATGGGGAAGATATTGAGTATATCTTCCTCGAAGAATGTCGCGCGGTTTTTGTTCTCAAAGTTGTACTCCCGTAAAAGTATCTGAATCCCGGTTTTCACGCAGAAGCCGCGCATCAGCGAGATCTTCTGCAGATGAAAGTGCGCGATCATGGCATCGAGGGACTCCGGTGCCGGCGTTTCCCAGTCGTAATAAGCCTTAAGATCCGTTTTGATCTGTTGCCAGAGTAACTTTGGTGTCAGACTCGCCCATTCAACCTCGGATTGCTGTGGTCCATTGATTCTTCCCTTTCTCTTGTTGCGCCTCTTCGCGGTTTTGCTCTGAAGCTGATGAGAGAAAAAATTTTTGTCAAATCGATATTTCCGGAATCGATTTTCGCGATCGGTCGACGATAAGAAGCATACTTCTTCCAAATTCAGCTGCGGATGAGTTACTTGCGCCGATGACAGAAGACAGTTCAGAAAATGGCTGACTGCTGCGGAAAGGCTCATCAATTCCGTACCCTGCGGGCAATTATTCGTACAATCGATTAAGAAAGATCCCTCAGAGTAGTACTACCGCGAGAGTTCCGTTAAAAAATCAGCGAAACAATCGCCTTACGATTAATTGCAATTACATAATAAATGAGAGAAAATGATCAACAAATACTTGCCTGCATGTAAGATGTGAAAATGTGTTTGGACGATCGAAGTAGAAGCTCGGACACGGCTATTCGATAAAGATATTTCAATTGTGGTACCGCGGCTAACATAGCTGCTAATTTCCCGAGATATCGTACGTTTATCCCTCTACCGTGCAAAGCCTCAACTAAAGTACTTCCATCCATGGCCGCCGCGGTGTGATCGAGACACTCTCGAATCTGCCGAGTAATTTTCGTTTTCATCGCGAATTCTTCGCGAACAAAATCTTCGATCGACAAAAACTTTGAATCGCAAACTCACGAAAGTCGGAAGCTGCACGGTGAGCAAAAAGTCCGCCGCGTCGCGAACCAATTGTCTCTGTTTCCTCAGTGAATCGCCGTTTGGATCGGGATGACGGACACCGGGCGAATAAACGTCGGGATTGAATTTAACATCGAATTCAGCATCCCTGAGACTCCCCACAGCCGCTGCTGCTCTGCGCACGATTTCCTTTGTACTTTCCTCGACTGGAGAAAAAAGTATGACAAACATGTATTTTCCGGTTTCTCGTCATTTCGACGTAAAAGAAAAACGAAACTTACGCTCTTGTTTTTCACCTCCGGTTATCGAATCTGTGATACTTTCCACGATCTTTTTAGCCTCCTCCGCTTCGATGCTCGACTGCACGGAATCTTCTTTGTTGCTGTCGACGATTGTCGCGCTGGATTCTTCCTTTTCCTTCTCCTTTTCCTTCTCTCTCTCCTTTTCCTTTTCTTTCTCCTCCTGAAACTCCCAAAAAGAAGAGAATCATTTTCTCAAATGTTTTCACAGGTTTTTATTGAAACGAGTTATAATTTTATTTTTCTCTTACTCTACTCGTCGGTTCGTCACGTCAAAGTCCCCCCCACCCCTTTTTTGAAAGTTTCACAAACCAAAGACTCTCGTCATTTCGATTACTGAACAATTTGTGGCGAACAATTCATCGCGAAATAACGAGAGAGAAAGCCAAAGATTCGACCAATTGTTACCTTCGGACAGGAATCTTTATCCTTCTGCGATATTCTAGCTGACGTGAGCTGTTGTAGGTGAACAGCCGCGTGTTTTATAAACTGAACATATCGAGCTTCGACGAAGGAATCTATGAGTTCCTGACGAAGACAGGCCAATCTGTGCTTAAGCTCGACCGGAAAACCGAGAGCTCGCGCCTCTTTGCTGAGTTCCACGCCATCGACTGCGCGAATCAAGAAGAAGAAAGAACGTAAAAAGAACATCCACGCGTGCGTTGAAACAAAATTGCCAACGAGACCAAGTGGGAGCCGACGAAACTTACGTTTCAGAAAGTTGACGTCGGGTGGGAAAGTCCGCAAAAGATCGAGAACGTAATGGCGCGAATCGTTTCCTATTATTCCCT
This sequence comes from Heteropelma amictum, assembly GCA_959613375.1. Taxonomy (NCBI): domain Eukaryota; kingdom Metazoa; phylum Arthropoda; class Insecta; order Hymenoptera; family Ichneumonidae; genus Heteropelma; species Heteropelma amictum. The sequence continues at coordinate 35,953,733 of OY390720.1, forward strand.
TGCATTCGACGCTGCTGCAGAGCTCGATTTCCTCGCCGGCGTCGTTGATGACCTTGTGCGGCAGAATCTTCAGTTGCTGGCCGGCTTTGTGCAGCTTGAAGTAAATCGTGAAAATTTGTTAAAAAAAAATGAAAAAAAATAATAATAACCGTTGAAAACAAGCTCGTAGGTGAAATTCAATTCCGTCGAAACTCACGAGTTCCAGATACTTCGGATGAGAGAGAACCGTTTTGCCAAAATCGATGGAACCGTAAACGACCGATTGCTCTTGATCGCGTTCCAATATTCCAGGAATAATCGATTGAGCCGTTACTCGATAACCCCTGTAATCGATTACGACGGTTCCGAGGGTGTAGAGCCCGGGAAGATCGACAGCGGCGTAAACTCTGACACCCTGGAGATCGTTCCGGGGCGCGACGAACGCAGCGGCATCGCCGCCTAATTCTTTGTAATGATCGCGAACGTCGAAGCCCAACGAGAAAAATATATTGTTCCATATGAACATCTGCATCTTCGCTTCTTCACCGGGATTTATGGCCATGACGTTTCCGTCGATGACCGCGACCGCGCCTCTCGTCGCTGCCGCGACAAAGTCACTGTGAACTTTGAAAATCGCGCGTTCGCGCAGCAGTCTTTCCGGCAGGTTTTTTCGCGGCAGTTCCCTCGTTGTCTGCAGCTCCTCGTTCCAGTCTCTCGTTTGCCCGGGTATGTGTTCCTCGTAGCCCAATTTCGACGAGAATGCTGTGAATCATTAAATTATGTTTTTTTCTTTCTTTTTTTCGATGAACTTTGAATCTGATTTGGAATTTCTTTTCGTTAACCCTTAACGGCCACACGGGGTGACTAGTTGGGCTCAGGCTTAAAAAAAGTGAAATTAGAGGTCTTAAACCTTTCAAATAAATACAACAAACGGCATCCGCCGGTGACAGACGTGTGGGAGATGTGATCATTTTTCTTTCCGGTAATTTCGCAAAATAAATATACTTTTTGAATAATTGGTGGATACTGTTATTTTTTTGTGGTAGTGGTATATATTGTGCGGACCACCCTGAAGTTTTAGTCGTCAATATTGCAAAATGGCGGAGCAGTTAATTTTTTTGCAAAAAAAGCCATTTTTCCGGAATTTTGACTTATATGACCAGTTTTTAGAACGCCATCTATAAATTAACCAAGTTACTGTTAGAAATATTGAAGAACTCGTCAATGAACATGACACAATTAGTTAAAAGTCTCAAAACATTTACGCATCTTGTCCGACTGGGTTTTTCAGCGTGGGGTGATGAGTTAGTTACCCCATGTGGCCGTTAGGTGGCTTGGGTGAGGTGTGGCCGTTAAGGGTTAATGGACACGGGATGGAAATGGTTCGTCAAATTTGAAAGAAAACGTACTGTCTTCGGCTCTTATTGCGTCGATCGTATGTTCCGTTTGCGGTGCGCTCCATGCGTAAAGCTGATAAGGCGTGGCGACTCGCTCGAACGGATGCCTCTGAGTTCTGCGTCTCTGCATAGCCGCGAATCCTCGTTTGAACGCCGGACTGAGCTGATTCAAAAGTTCGATAAGGCTGTGGCACAAATGACTCGGACTCGCGGGTTTTGGATTGAAAGTCTCCTTCGATGACTGATTGACGAAGAAACCACGCGCGCAAGCCGTCAGATAATATTGTTTGTCCTCGAGAGTTATCACTTGAAGATACATGAGATCACCGTGAAGCTTTCGGTAACCAGGCGGTGGATTCCAACCGGATGTCGTCAAAACCTGAAGAAAAACGATTTTAGCGCTCGTCTCTTCGTTTTTTCGCTTTTTTTTCCATTATTTCAATTATTCAACGTCAAGTAATCGAAAAGTTTTTTGAAAATCAAATGTCGATCTTATTTGACCCGCGATTCTCCGATACATCATTTTTTCTCACAGTCGTAGCTCGCTCGAGGTTCTTTCTTTGAAAAAAAAAAAAATGTTTTCAAGCCCAACTTCACAGCGAAAATATTTTCGGTAAGCTGCGTTTTGAAATTCACCTTCAAGCAAGGTGGACATTTTTGTTCCTTGGCCTGTGGTTGAAGAGGCAAAAGAGGCCTGTCCTTGCATCCGGGAATTATGTAATCGGGCGGTGTGCAGTCGACGGCATCCGCGCGACTCTTTTTCTTCTCGAGTATATCGCCGTTCGTAACGACATTGAGAAATGATAAACTGCTGCATTCCGCACCGTTATACGCGTCTGATGGATCGACCGATTTCAAGAGATCTCGAACGTGTCGCACGTGTATACGCGCTTCGCGCATCGTATAAGGCTCCTCGACGACTTTGATCACGGAGCCTTCTTTGAGTCCCTCGATGTTTTTCAGTTCGGCAAAATTATCGAGGGTGTTTCCATCGAGCTGAAGCGAGAAGCACGTACGATGACACGTGTCTTCGCGGTCCATGAGTAATTGATGAATTTCCTGAAACGAAACGAGACTAAAGTCAACCGAGCGATGAAATCAATTTCTCAATTACTTCAAGTTTGAGACATTTCCTCGATGTAAACGTGCATTCGAGCACGAGGCAATGGCACGTATATCGAGGTGTTTCGTGTTTGGGCAACATTTTTTTTTTTTATGTCCAAGTTGGTCTCGCGATGCACGACGAGAAACAAATCTTTTTTTCCAACATCATTTTTGGGGCACAAAATTGTCCGCAAAGACTTCCTCGGAATAAAGCGGGTATCATCGATATTTCAAATTACAGAGACAATCTCAGAAAAAAAATTGTAATTGAATTATTTTAATTTGTTACCTCATCATTATTTATCGATTTATCCGAGGAGCTTTAAAATTTCATTTTTCAACATTCATTTTCCGCAAAAAAGCATGACAGAGAAAAATGGGGTAAAAAACGGATGTACTATTTCTTTCAGGTTGCTTCAATGGAAAATTGAATTTCTGCAGTTGCGCAAACTTTTTTCTGCTTGCCTGGAAATTTCTCTCGCACAATGTGAAGAAAACAAAATGTTGCCTAAAAATGAAGCATCCTAATGCATTTGTACATAGTAATGTATATTTTTTCAATTACTTGGACAAGCTCCATACTGGAGACCTGAATATCGAATGGCTCCGTCCCAGGACTAACGATCTTGACGGTGAATCCCATGTCCTGAATAAATACAACCTCTTGCTCGTTCGCGCCATCCGTATCCTTGTCGCTATCAGCGACGTCCTTTTCGTCCTTGTCCTTTCCATTTTCCTTTTCACCCTCTTTCGTGGCTTCTACCTCGCCCTTTTCCAGAACGTTCTCCGACGAAGTGCTCGCCGCTCCATCATCTTCGCTCTTAACTTTGTCTCCTAAACGTGCAGGAAAATTGAAAATAGTAGAGGATCCTTGAAAATTCGAGTCTCGACGCATAAATTTTACAAAGATTTTTTCGATTCCTCCGTGTTTAATTGAATCCATGAGAAAATTCTTAAATTCATTGTATCGCGTAGGGTTTATTGTTTTTCTATCGATTGCAAGGTAAACAATTGATTTTTGACGATTTTATCACCGAAGCGTGAAGCTCTTTGCGAACGGTGGACATGGAAAGAAGGAAGAAGTAGAATGAGACGAAGAATTGCAATTGCTCTTGCATTCGGCGGCACTTATAAATAAACGGCAATGTAAATAGTGCGCACTCAAATGCCGTACTATTTTTATCGATCGTTTTCTTATATCGTGTCTATGGCTACAAATACGTTATACCAATTTAGAGCGTAAAGTTACGAATCTCCTTTCGACAACAGACCAAATTTTGTCCATCGATCATTTTCAATTTTGTATTTTCTGACCAGACGATACTTTTGCACCTTAATGGGAAATCGAAACATCTCAACGAGCATGTCGAATGAAAATGACGAGGGTCCGTATGAGAATAATACGGCTGACTGGGATTACGATGAGAATCCAGAGAAAATTTGTAGGTTAAAGTCTCAATCGCGGTGAACTTTAAGACGAATGGATAACGTAAAAAGGGCAACAAAGACGTTTTCTCAAAAGCAAAATTATCGATTTTTACAAAATTGCCGATGCTGAGTGATCGAAAATGGCGGTAGATTTTTCGAAAAACGAAAATCCATTTGTCTCCAAAATTAGCGAAAGAAACAGACGAAATTGACAAAAGTTCTAAATTTGCCGAGATCGCAGAGCAGATACTTTTTCGATATCTCGCGATGTTTAGGATGAGAAATAAATACAAGTAAAAGTGGTTTTGAGATCGTGAATGTTAAATTTTTCGTTTACGACAATCGAGAAGTCACCGCGTTTTGTACTCCCCGGCTATTTGTACGAATTATGGAGAAGTGCATTCCGTTGAATGAGACGCGACTAATCATTTGTGCAACGAAAAAAAAAGTATGAAAAGAGAAAGAGGTAAGAGCGTTGGAGATTCACGCCAAGGCACACATGGACAGCACGTGGATAACAACAACACCACTGATCGCTGGTTTACAAAAGTGAAACGTTTCGTTCCCATGAATTTTCGTGAATGACTGCAACAGCCGGCATTATTGGGGATTCTTAAGGGGCGAGGGTTTGGTGGACGAGCTTTTTTTTCTGCTTTATTACAGAATGAAGTAAAACAAAAGTTTTATTCATCCTATTTACGTACGTGCCAAAGTTTGTGCCAAAGCCCACTGATAATCCGACTCGAAAGACCGTGCTAATAAAGACCGACTTGTTTTTCGCGATTACAATTCGAAAAATTCAAAAAATGTGTATTTTTGTAAAATTTAAATTCAGCGAATGTCAATTCGACAAAATACTGGCGAAATTTGTCATTTCAATGTATTTAAGGGGATTGAATTTGCAGATCGATCGATCAAAGTATATTCGCACTTTTTTTTTAACGTCCAAGTCTGTGTCGAGAGACACTTCCGGTTTTTTCAATTTGTATCGATCGCGCGAGAGCATACTTTACATTCCAAGTCTGTGCAACGCGATCTATAATGGAGGGTCGAGCGTAACTGAAAATGATATATTATTGTATGATGATATGCATTGCACGACGAATATTGATGTGAAAGGAAGTATAATTATTCAACAACTGTTAAAAACGCCAGTGCGCGTAAAGGTTATACAAAAGGATGATACGGGTGTCGACTTGAATTTTCACTGCAAATAACAATAAGTTTTGACTATACGCAGTAAAATGATATTTCCGATCGGGTTCGTGAACGATAATAAGCGGGAAGGGATAATAGGTGCGGAGATCCCTTATCGCTTCGTCAACATGACGGCAAAAGTCGCAGAAAGTTTTCAAAGTGGATCTCTCGCCATAAGTGTTTTTTGCAGGAATTCCGTAAAATTTGGAGAGCAGTACAAGATCCACCGTTTGGATTCAGAAATCTTTTACGACGATTTTGTGTAGGCTCGAACGGGACGACGAAAAAATAAACACTTTTTGCCGTCATTTTTCACTTACTCTTAATGATAGTAGGGGGGATGGTAAAGAAGGGCACGTACGGCCTCAACAAAACTGGGATAGAATTATATATATTTGAAAAGTTATCAACAGACTACCTTAACGTTTTTTTTTCTCATGACAACATAATATCAATATCGTATGAAAAACCTTGAATAACGAATTAGTTGTAAAATAAAAATCGGACGAACTGTTTTCGCAGTGAAATAAGATATGGCCATAAGAAACTAGCACGGGATAGATATGCATAAGAAATATGGGAATAGGTTGTGCAACGATGGAGTAATATCTCTCAGAGAAAAAGAAAAAAGCCGAGATCGCCGCACCGAGAACGAACGGAACGGATGATGCAACCCTCGTTCGCGCATTCTGATAACACATCGGGTCGGAAAGCGTCTTATTTGTGAGTTAAAAGACGATACCAATATCCCATAGGCGACTTGCCAACATGTAAATAATGATGGAGAATATAAATATTCAGTAGGAGATGAATTTTTGAAAAATTCAACGCAAATTCGCATAATGTAAAAAAAAATTCCTAATCATGCCGGTATGGCCTCGTCAGAATAAAATCGTGACAACAAATGCGAATATTACGGACATTCCAGGTGAATAGATAAGAAATCATTTCAGCTCCCTTCGTCGTACAGCGATCGTGCGCCACGTTTTTTTTTACAAGAGGCGAAGCGAAAGACGCGCCATCTAGCTTTTTGTTTTACTTTTACGCGTAGCTTGCACTTGGCGAACACAGGAGCGCTGCGATCGTTACGAAGAAAGACTCATGCGAACTCCCATGTGTTCTGTCGGTACGCGAGTGAAAAATTCGTCTGCTCACGGAGGAGAGAAACTCGAGTCTTCTGCTAGATAGAACTGGGTAGAGTCTGCTCGCTCACATGACTATTATCCCTGTCGCGGTACACCAGAGAGCATGTGCCTCCGGTTTCCCGTGTTATAAGAACAAGGCACGAGATTTCGTGCCTCAATTTTCGCGCTTACATAACACAAAACTTTAGCGGTTTTCGCGTATTCTCACGCGCTCGATATGATTCTTGTAACCTTAAAGATGGCATGATGCATGATCCAGAAGAGACATTGAAGCGAGGTGAATGAGAAAAATGAATGAGATGAGATGAGAAAAAAAGCACGAGCTCTCGGTCGAACGAAATGTTTCGTCAACGACATTACGTAACCGAACGTTTTTCACGCACCGCAACGCCGGGAATCACTGTATATATGTATATATATATATGTGTGTAGATGTAGTTTCATCACTTCACTATCTCCGTTCACCTTTTTATTTAACCTAGAAAATTCTTTCGGATAACAGTTCATTACAATGGCAAGCTGAGATAATCGGTTCTCAATATTTCATGTGAAAATAGGCGTAATTTTTCTTCGTAAATTCATTCGTGTTGCTATATACTCACGAATACTGCTATTACCGGCACCTTCCTCCCTGCTAGCATTCCCGTTGACCAGCGGAATTTTCAAAGCACCCTCCTCCCCATTCGCGTCTACTTGGGAGCCCAGAGCCATAGCCTTCTAGCCACTCACGTGTTTTTTTTATAACGCGGATAATCTTTATTACTTTGATTCACACCACCCGGATAAACGTTATGCGGAAACACTTTGGAGCACACGAGTTTAGTGTGGTTCGGGAGGACACCGCGCGCGCAGATACGAGAAAACGTTATATTCTGCTCTCGGTTCTATATCTATCGATATATATATATGTATATATCTACGTCTTTCTCTCGTGTTCTCCCTATCGCCGCGTATTTCTCCTGCTTCGTCTCTTCTTTTCTCTTGTTCTGTCTCGTGAATTTGCCCCTTCTCGCGTCCTCTTTTCGAGTTTTCTTCCTTTTGAGCGCGATCTTTGTCTGTTTTATTATTTGTAGTCCGATGATTCTCTTTGTTCAATTTGGATTTATCACACAAACGTTAACAAACTCATCGCACAAGAGTAGAATAAAACAAAACGTGTCTTTTATCACTTGAAACCTTTTGAAAGCGCGATTTATTCGTCGGCGACCAATGACTCGGGGCGACTGCTCTATTCGTTCTGAGCCTCCGTTCTTACTCCGATCTACGCTACTTTTTTTCCCTCTCTGTTTCGCTTTTTTCCTCTTTCTTCCTCGACTTGGCACGTGCGTTTCGCACGGGTGGTACAAAGTCTACGTACTTCGATTGGACAATCTCAACAACGACGATTTCATTGAGCGCCGCCGGTTGTATTAGAAATTCAACTGGGAAAATAACCGATACTCGCGGTAACATATCCTCGAATACTTTGCAGCTAATGAACGTTTACTTGCGCAAGATCCATCTGAAATGTCGATTATCTGCCAATTATCGTTCACTGAGTCGATATTTCGTACCAGAACCAATGATTTTGTTAAAACTTTTGACTTGACATTGTTCATTCGATATAAAATATATGTAAATATAAAAAATCACATCCATGCGGCGTAGAGGCATTTTAGTAAATTCGCTCGTGTCACGTTCCATCGACATAACCTACAAACTCGCGCAACTACACATAACCTATAAAAAATGATTAACAGTCATATATGCGCGAATGCCAAAAACTGTTCTGATTTTAATGAATCAATACATATTGCGGCAAATATTGAGTCAGTTTGCAACAGCATCACGAAGTTTAGGTTTTTTCGTGCAATCTTCTGCCATTATTCGAGCGAAAAACATGGCACAAACGACCGACTGTAAAAAGTAAAAAAACATTTTTCGGGTCCCAATAAATCCTCTTGAACGTACAAACCTCAAGACCCAACGCCACTTTGTGCTCATAACTTCTTCGGTTTATCTTCATGATAAATAAAAAAAAATGTCCCAGTTAAAAAAAACGGTAACTGAGCGCCGCCGCATCTTGTTTTCCATTTTTTGAAAATTCCCCAAGTGCTTTTGCTCCTTCTAATTTCGACCAAGTAACTCATTTTTGACTTCTCGCAATTGCATGTAAAAGCCGTAAGCAAAAGTAGAAGATGCGTAAATATTCGTAATTTTCAAATGTATTTCATCAAGATGCCGCGATAACTTTCATGTAAGAAAATGATGAAAATCATTTCCTCGCCGTTGTTACAAAAAATTCAACGGCATAGCAAAAGAAAAATCAGGATTTTTCCAGATAAGACAAAGATTCGTAGACTGAAACCGTCGTGTTTCCCTCTACGGCTCGATCCTCCGCTGATATCCAGCATCGCCGATCGAGTCGATCTAAAAAGGTCCGCAGCAAAGAGAAAAAGTGGCGGGGAGGGATAAATAAACATTTGAAAAGAATTAAGTACAAATTCATTTAATTATTGCTCGAGACTTCACACTGACAATCTCGTTGTTTCGCGATCATTACAGGCGATCGGACTTGTCGCAAATGTACGATTGAAAATGCCGAACGCGCGAACGTGCAGGATGAAGATTTCATGTCGGACGGTATATATACGAAGATACACGTACTAGTGGCGATCGCGAAATTCGAGTAATCGTCATTGACGTCAAAGAATTCCGCGGTCATTCGGTAATTTCGCGATAGAGGTCTCTCTCTCTCTCGAGCTGAATGGCGCATACGAGCTTCACACACCTTGGGATGTATTTTCAATAATTCATTTTTTTTTTTCGGTTTTTCAATGAAAAATTAAATAGCTGCACGTCATCGGTGCGCGATATCGTCGCGCGCCGCTAAATGCATACAATATACATATATCTTTTTTTATTTCACGGCTCATCGATGCACGAGGCCGCACGAAATATCGAGAATTTTTTTTTTTTTTTTCGTCATTTCCCTTTAAAATCCTATTCAGTCTATCGCAATCGTTTGATTTACAAGATCAACGGGCGTCCGCTACGCTCTCAGCGCAAGAAGGAGTGAAGATAATACTTGATCCGCGTGGTAATGACGCGTTTCGATTTTTTTTTTTGCGTTCATGTATCTGTGTATGTGTGTATGTGCGTGTTTTGTTTATTCTTTTTCGATATATCCTTCGTGTCCGTTTTCTTTCAAAAGAATCACGTCCGACGACGTGCGGACGTACGCCGATCGTCGTCCCGGTGCAGAAGTACGTGTGCAGCTCTCCGTTCGCTTATCTTTTGTTCTTTGTCAGAAGCATTTACTGTCGGAAGTACGAGATATCCCGATCAGTGCGAACGTTAAGAGGCGTACGTTTCTCTAAATCGACGTTGAAGATGGTGATAAGCCGTTAAAACGCCACGTTTTTTCTTCTGCAATCGGCAAAGCACGGGCTCTTGTCCGGACGCCGAGGGAATCTTCGCGTCGAGGGTCTCGATCGTCGCATCCTTGTCAGGATGAACGAAAAAGGCTATCGAGTGGCGTCCGCGTCCGTAATGTTCCGGCACGACGATACGATGTTTGAGAGCCTGAAGCTGTTGTCCGGTCCACCTTGTCAGTATGTCACCCGTCTTGATCAATATGGCACCGGGTAAATGGCCGACTCGTCCCCAACGACCACCGTTCAAAGTTTGAATCTCCAAACCGCCTTCGCAATCCTGCAAGAGAGTGAAAAAAAAATAAATGATCAAGGCGGTCGTTTCATCTTTTTTTCGTCCTCGTCGATAAGCTCGATAAAAGCCGAACGCTCGGTAATGCTTGGAGCAAGTTTTTCTTCCATTTTTGTTTCGATGTTTCGACGGTTCGAGAACATTCGTAAAAAGTCGATCGCCTAAATCGATTTCGGGCTTTGTTTTTGTTTTTGGGCTTTTTTTGAATCGACGAATTCATCAACCTTTCGAGCTTTCGAACATGTGGCATATTTGTCGTATTTTATATTTTTCTCCGCTGTCCATCGAATAACCGAGGATCCGAAAATGGCTTGACACACTTGGCTGAAATTTTCGAGAATTTTGTCTCCGCGATAATAGGAATTTAACTTCGTGAGGGACTTTGAACGCTCAAATCGGGAGCCGTTACTAATGGTGTTTTCGATAGAGTTCTCCGAGTACCTTTCGAATTTTTCGTTTGCTTTTTTTCTTCAAAAGTTTTTCGAAAAGAAAAAACGCGAGAGACGCGAATTTTAACCCTAGAACTACAAACCAGGGTAGACATCTACCCCAGGTAAACTTTTGTTAAACGACGGTTTGACCATTTTTCAGCGCTTTTATTTATTCAAATCGATTTTTCACCAACTAAACCTTGATAAAATTGAATTTGCTCTTCACCATTCTCTTCGGCATGAAAAAACGAAAAAATTCAAGTACTTATGAGCCAGATTACTGCTTTCAGAACGCCTTTAGGAGCAGATAACCCGTAAGCCGGAGAAGATTTCTACCCCAGGTAAACTTTTGTTAAACGACGGTTTGACCATTTTTCAGCACTTTTATTTATTCAAATCGATTTTTCACCAACTAAACCTTGATAAAATTGAATTTGCTCTTCACCATTCTCTTCGGCATGAAAAAACGAAAACATTCAAGTACTTATGAGCCAGATTACTGCTTTCAGAACGCCTTTAGGAGCAGATAACCCGTAAACCGGAGTAGATTTCTACCCCAGGTAAACTTTTGTTAAACGACGGTTTGACCATTTTTCAGCACTTTTATTTATTCAAATCGATTTTTCACCAACTAAACCTTGATAAAATTGAATTTGCTCTTCACCATTCTCTTCGGCATGAAAAAACGAAAAAATTCAAGCACTTATGAGCCAGATTACTGCTTTCAGAACGCCTTTAGGAGCAGATAACCCGTAAACCGGAGTAGATTTCTACCCCAGGTAAACTTTTGTTAAACGACGGTTTGACCATTTTTCAGCACTTTTATTTATTCAAATCGATTTTTCACCAACTAAACCTTGATAAAATTGAATTTGCTCTTCACCATTCTCTTCGGCATGAAAAAACCAAAAAATGCCAGTACTTATGAGTCAGATTACTGCTTTCAGAACGCCTTTAGGAGCAGATAACCCGTAAACCGGAGTAGATTTCTACCCCAGGTAAACTTTTGTTAAACGACGGTTTGACCATTTTTCAGCGCTTTTATTTATTCAAATCGATTTTTCACCAACTAAACCTTGATAAAATTGAATTTGCTCTTCACCATTCTCTTCGGCATGAAAAAACCAAAAAATGCCAGTACTTATGAGTCAGATTACTGCTTTCAGAACGCCTTTAGGAGCAGATAACCCGTAAACCGGAGTAGATTTCTACCCCAGGTAAACTTTTGTTAAACGACGGTTTGACCATTTTTCAGCGCTTTTATTTATTCAAATCGATTTTTCACCAACTAAACCTTGATAAAATTGAATTTGCTCTTCACCATTCTCTTCGGCATGAAAAAACAAAAAAAATCAAGTACTTATGAGTCAGATTACTGCTTTCAGAACGCCTTTAGGAGCAGATAACCCGTAAACCGGAGTTGATTTCTACCCCAGGTAAACTTTTGTTAAACGACGGTTTGACCATTTTTCAGCGCTTTTATTTATTCAAATCGATTTTTCACCAACTAAACCTTGATAAAATTGAATTTGCTCTTCACCATTCTCTTCGGCATGAAAAAACGAAAACATTCAAGTACTTATGAGCTAGGTTACTGCTTTCAGAACGCCTTTAGGAGCACAAAACCCGTGGGGTAAATATTTACCCCGGTTTGTAGTTTAAAGGTAAAAAAATGGGTCAGTAATTCTAGGGTTAAGATAACTCTGGAATAATCGTTGCTTCAATCCCATTTTCAGTGTTTTCCTCAAACTTGTTTTTCCCACGATCGTTAATCTCGCGACATTTTTTTCAAAATACCTGAGCAAGAAGCGTAAAGGTTCCATAGTCACAGCGTGCACCGTAGCGGGTCAGACCAGACTCGGGAGTGCCGGATGGTGGATAGTAAAGAAGACGGAGTGCCGTGTCATTTCCATCTTGGAGCATGTGAACGTGTTTGCTCGGCATAAATTCCGCAGGCTGATTAAGTCCTACGGAGAGCGCCTGCGGTGGACCGGAAAAGAATTTTTTTTCAAACAAAAGCATCGATCGAATTTTTGCGTAAGAAAACTATCGATGAGAAACACGTACGGTGAGGAGCATCGCTGAAAGCTGCTTGAAGTCTCTGGCGAGCTCTTGGACCGCGTTACGAAAGCCGGGCACGTCGTCTTCCGGGAGCACGCCATCATTTTCCGTGACGATAAAAGCGTGTCTTGCCTCTTTGTCGATCGGAAGTGAAAATCTGTGAGTTTGACGCACAATGAGAATAATCATCGAATTATGCACATGGATATATACGTAATAAGCGTAAGGCGAATGCAGAAGCGGATTGAATTTTTGGCGCAAAAGTAGGAATATTATCGAGAAAAAAAAATTGACACCAGTTGCGTATTTTTTAAATCGTCAAGAATAACGGAAAAGTAAAAGTAAACATTTTTTTCCGAGGTTGACCGGCAACGGTGATTGGGTATTGTACGTATAATTTTAATAGCGAAAATAATTATTTCGAAATTTTTTTTCGACGATGAGAAGGCCTAAAAATCCGCACGCTTTATCGAGTCACGAGTCACACGTATCTCCTCGATATACCGAATTTTCAAATTTACTTTTGTTCAAAGTGCGATGAGGGTCCAATCGAAGCCTCGCGGCCAATATTTTTTTCAAAATCACTTTTCTTCGAAAACGGAATTCGGATAAAAATGGTTTTACCATTTTTTCCTTACCTACTGAGCATTTTCAACGCTCTCGAAAGATAACCAATCGCAAAGTTGTAATGTGTTTTTAATGCGTGATCAATTTATTTTTTATCGACAATATTCCACGATTCGCCAGATATCTCTTATCAATTCTTTGAAATTTTGACATTTTGATATTTCATCGCCGATTCAGCCTTCTACGGAGATTTCTCTCAATTTCTAACTACAATCATTCTCGAGTCTGATGAATTAATCGACGATGAATTTCCATCGAATTTTCTCGTGCGAAATTCACGGATAAATTTGAGTGACGAGAAAAACTCACTCCTCCGTTTCCGGTTTGACGTATCCATGACTAGAGGGTGCGACGCACTCGTACTTGGCACGGGAGTCCTTTGGCAAGTCGCAAAAAGTGTCCAAGGCTCTGTACACGGCCTTCATCTGCAGCAGAGAGGGAAAGAAAGGAAAATCGAATGAGAGATGCGATCGAGATGAAAAAAAATAAATAAATAAAAATATGCGTGAGGCTACGAAAATTGCAGCGTTCGTTCCTCGAGTCTTTGAGAAGAACGAGAAGCGAGTGGAAAAACAGCCGCGCTCCATTATTTTCTTCATCTCCGTTGTTTCATTTTATTATTGTTATTATTGTTCGTAAAAGCAGAAAATGAGAAGGAGAGTGAATTTTACGAGTTCGCCGAGCATATCTGGGAGGGCGGAGGGCATTATGTTGGCGAGATGCGCAACAGCAGGACCGTAATACACATTACCATAAAGCAAAATTGCTTCACGCGGACCACTGAAAATTCGACGTACAGCTTCCCAATGTTTTATACGAATTCTGACGACTCTCTCTCGTCTTTCCTCTCTGCGCGAATTTCCATTCGGATTAACTTTCTCGGAAGGAAAAATCGACTGTGAATTTCGGTATATCGGGCATGGCTGCACAAACAAGCACGAGGCATCGCTCGTCCGTGACGATTATTTTCGCGCGTCCAATTGACTCCGCGGACGTGCGAACAATCGTGAATATTTTCCTACGCGTTTGAACTCTCCGGGAAAATTTCGGAGATGCGAAATCCCGAAAATTCGATTTTTCAGTAACGAAAAGGCCGCAAGGTTTTTTTGTTCGTCTGTAACGATCGGAAAATCTTGTTTTTTTTTTTTTTTTGGATGATTATAGGAATTAATCTCGTGATCCTCGGATACTGATTCGACGAATATTCTGGGATTATACAGAAACGATATTTACAACTTCGCAGTAAAATTTCCTCATTACGGCCTCAAACGATTATTTTCGCGCGTCCAATTGACTCCGCGGACGTGCGAACAATGGTGAATATTTTCCTACGCGTTTGAACTCTCCGGGAAAATTTCGGAGATGCGAAATCCCGAAAATTCGATTTTTCAGTAACGAAAAGGCCGCAAGGTTTTTTTGTTCGTCTGTAACGATCGGAAAATCTTGTTTTTTTTTTTTTTTTTGGATGATTATAGGAATTAATCTCGTGATCCTCGGATACTGATTCGACAAATATTCTGGGATTATACAGAAACGATATTTACAACTTCGCAGTAAAATTTCCTCATTACGGCCTCAAACGATTATTTTCGCGCGTCCAATGGACTCCGCGGACGCGCGAACAATGGTGAATATTTTCCTACGCGTTTGAACTCTCCGGGAAAATTTCGGAGATGCGAAATCCCGAAAATTCGATTTTTCAGTAACGAAAAGGCTGCAAGGTTTTTTTGTTCGTCTGTAACGATCGGAAAATCTTTTTTTTTTTTTTTGGATTATAGGAATTAATCTCGTGATCCTCGGATACTGATTCGACGAATATTCTGGGATTATACAGAAACGATATTTACAACTTCGCAGTAAAATTTCCTCATTACGGCCTCAAACGATTATTTTCGCGCGTCCAATTGACTCCGCGGACGTGCGAACAATGGTGAATATTTTCCTACGCGTTTGAACTCTCCGGGAAAATTTCGGAGATGCGAAATCCCGAAAATTCGATTTTTCAGTAACGAAAAGGCCGCAAGGTTTTTTTGTTCGTCTGTAACGATCGGAAAATCTTGTTTTTTTTTTTTTTTTTGATGATTATAGGAATTAATCTCGTGATCCTCGGATACTGATTCGACGAATATTCTGGGATTATACAGAAACGATATTTTTAACTTCGCAGTAAAATTTCCTCATTACGGCCTCAAACGATTATTTTCGCGCGTCCAATTGACTCGGCGGACGTGCGAACAATCGTGAATATTTTCCTACGCGTTTGAACTCTCCGGGAAAATTTCGGAGATGCGAAATCCCGAAAATTCGATTTTTCATTAACGAAAAGGCCGCAAGGTTTTTTTGTTCGTCTGTAACGATCGGAAAATCTTTTTTTTTTTTTTTTGGATTATAGGAATTAATCTCGTGATCCTCGGATACTGATTCGACGAATATTCTGGGATTATACAGAAACGATATTTTTAACTTCGCAGTAAAATTTCCTCATTACGGCGTGTGGCATGGTTCAAAAACAAATTAACATACTGGCCAACGATGTCGTTATCGGATATTAACGTAATCGCTTATTTATCGGAGACGCGCGTGTCTTTGTTCGTACGTGAGTTTTTGTTCGTATTTGTGCGCGTGTCGTTGACGAATCTACGGGAAACTCCGCTTGATTTTCAGGATCAGCTGAGCATCGTTGAAATATTCCACCGCGATATTCTTTGAACTCGCGAGCCGATCGTCAAAATTTGTTTTTCACATTTAATCGCTGGAAATACGAAATACGAAAGCAAATGAGTTTCCGAGCAGTCCCGACACTTTTTCGGTGCTCCGATGTAAATAGCACAGCATTAAGGGGGTACCGGATGTCAATGGTTTTTTTTTTCAAACTTTTTTTTTTTCATAGTGACATTTTTTTGAGAATTTCACAGTGTTTCCCCTCAAAAGACACGATTTTAGAGGAGTGTCGATAATCGCAGTACCTGTCCCTTCCTCCACGGAAGATCGTACTGTATTTCAAATTTGGAAAATCTAACGAGATGAAAAAACTATGTTTTTTAAAATTCGTCGCGAGAATCTCGATTTTTCAGAAAAATGATTTTTTTGGAAATCATCTTTTCAAAAGGGGCGATTTTCCAGCTGTTCGTGAAGGAACCATAAAAGCATGTTCGAAAGTCAAGATGCTCGGGTTTGTCCACCCACGTGGCGATGTTGCAAAAAAATTAATATACCTCGTGAGGAAAGAATACAGCGTAATTTTTTTTCAGTCGATTATTCGACGGGATTTAAAAATAATAGCATTTAAATCGAAGCGACGTTATCGCATCGCATTTGGGATTAACGTTTGTTCTGCAGTCTAGGACCGACAAACGTATTTGATTAATTGATCAGACTGAACAAAGAAAGTCGTTTCTACAAAATGATACGAATGGCAACAAACGAAATATACAAAGAGCGAATAAAGGGAGGGATAAAAAAAAATGATGAAGCGTACGAACATGGAAACTCTAGCCTAGAGTTTGACTCGTGAAACGACAGTCATTGAACGGAACGGAAGAAGAGAAGGGGAGCTTATCTAATTCCGAGATATATGCCAAGAGATTATGTCACTCAATAATCATACAGCTGCGGGTCTATCGTTTCTATGACAAAAAAAAAATATATATATTCTTTTTTTTGCAAAATTATACACAATAAAGTTACACATAATGACAAATGCGAATATTAATAACGAGTAATTAACGAATGATTAATCCCTGCGAGAATGGAGCCTTTTTTTTTCTCTTTCAATTAGATTTGTGGATAATTATTTTTTACTTTGTGACGTAACGAGACGTCACAGTCACATGACTGAACAAACAGGAATTCTCGTTTTTTCTCGCGCGATCTGTTTTCCTGACAGAGGCTGTAATATCTGCTGACGTACAACGTCATTGGACGTTTATATGATTTGTTTGTTTATGAGTAATGAAAAAGAAAAAAAAAAACGCGTCAGAACGAAACGTATGACGAGATAAACGAAACGGGCGTGAGAGTCGGGATTTATTGGTCGCGAATGGCTGTGAAAGTTTCATCGATGAGAAAATAAAAATCGCGCAATCACGGGGGTTTTTTTTGTTTTTTTTTCTTTCGATTCTCAGTGACGAGGTCTTTACGTTGGTCGAAATGTTATACACTTTTATATTACGATTCGGCGATAAATGCCTGCCAATGTCATGGAAAATTAATTTATTTAAGGGGGTGCATACATATTTTTTTTTAAAATCATTTTGTATTTCACTATTATTGCAATCGAGATTGTGATGTTTCAGGCTTCGCAAACTTCCTCTTTTTTTATCGCTCTGCTAAAATTGTTCAATCGAGTTCGTTTCATTTTTTTTTTTGCCATAAAGTAATACGAATTTTGCGATCTGAAATAAAAATCGTTATCGGTAACCGATGAAATTAAACGTTAATTGGAAGACGATACGGAGGCTTTACCGAATTTTCACGATGCGATAAAAAAAGAATAACCGTGTCGTATAATTTTATTGTTATTGCTAAATGGCGTCAAACGCCAAAGTGACATTTGCGAAATTAATTCGCTCAAAGATCTTGATGAATTTATTGAACGAAAAAAGTGTCGATCGAACGATAAGGTTTTACGATTATTGCAAGTGTATAAAAAAGTGTTTTCCGGCTCTTTCAGACTTTGCCGAATTTAAGAGCGAGTGATGATTTTTTTGTTTACTTTTTTATGAAACTTTGAGCAAACGAAATACGAAATTTTCGGAAAAAATTGTCGAAAATTCATGAGGATGCTTTATAATTGTGTTTCGGTCCAATGATTTTCGAAAAATCGTTGATATTTGAAAAATCATGGGAAAATATCGCGCTGAATTCTCGAAAGAACGTTTTTGATGATTTTCCATGGCTGTTTTAGCGAGTGCGTTGGGGGTGATTAATTTTTTCACTTCCGGTATTCTGCTTTTTTGCTGTAAGTCACTTTTCCCGAGAAACCAACACCAATGTCCTACAATATCAGCTGCGAATCAGCTCTTTTGTTGTTATGTTACGTTATATCATTCGCGTTGATGATGATGCAATCAGCAAACTGTTCTTATCACGGAATTGTGCGACGTTGAGGTTCCAAAGGGGAGCAATAATCGATTGAAATCGATGCAAAAAGCCCCGACGACTCGTATGGTCATATAGTATACAGAGTGTCCCAAAACTCGATGTCAACAATTAAATGCCAGATTCGGGATAAAATTTCGAGTAGAAATGTATTTAGATATTTTTTTATACGACCAAAATCTAATGATTTAAAAATCGTCAAAGTTTGAGGCAATCGGAGGTGAGCAAACGCGTCCTGTGGTCCAACTGGTCAATGTTAATGAATAATAAATAATAATAATCATAAATAAAGTTACTGAATAAACCAAAAAACGTGGTAATCAAAATCGATAATATTGAATCGTTCAATACCGCCAATTGTAATTACTTTATTTACATTATTAATTAACAATTATTGTACTTGCACCGTCATGAGTGCCACATCAAACTCGTCGTTATTGTTTTTTTAAATTGTTTTTTAAAATTGCCTTAAAGTCACAATTAATGAATGAATAACGTAAAATCAACTCTATTAATTATCAACTGAACGGGGATTCGTCGGGTGAAAAAGTGTTCAAAGACGTGGAATTTTATCCCCCCGAATGCGGCATTAAATGATCAGCATCCATCGTCGGGGCATCCTGTACATTTTTTCCGCCAAAGTTCTACCAATAATGAATAATAATAATAATAAATAAAGTTACTGAATAAACGATACTACTGAATTGTTCAATGCCGTCAATTGTAATTACTTCATTTACATTATTAATCAACAATTATTGTACTTGCACCGTCATGAGTGCCACATCAAACTCGTCGTTATTGTTTGTTAAAATTGCCTTAAAGTCATAATAAATGAATGAATAACGTAAAATCACCTCTATTAATTATCAACTGAACGAGGATTCGTTGTGGAATTTTATCCCCGAATGAGGCATTAAATAATCAGCATCCATCGTCGGGGCATCCTGTACATTTTTTCCGCCAAAGTTCTGCCAATAATGAATAATAATAATAATAAATAAAGTTACTGAATAAACGATACTACTGAATTGTTCAATACCGTCAATTGTAATTACTTCATTTACATTATTAATCAACAATTATTGTACTTGCACCGTCATGAGTGCCACATCAAACTCGTCGTTATTGTTTGTTAAAATTGCCTTAAAGTCATAATAAATGAATGAATAACGTAAAATCACCTCTATTAATTATCAACTGAACGGGGATTCGTTGTGGAATTTTATCCCCGAATGAGGCATTAAATAATCAGCATTTATCGTCGGGGCATCCTGTACATTTTTTCCGCCAAAGTTCTGCCAATAATGAATAATAATAATAATAAATAAAGTTACTGAATAAACGATACTACTGAATTGTTCAATACCGTCAATTGTAATTACTTCATTTACATTATTAATCAACAATTATTGTACTTGCACCGTCATGAGTGCCACATCAAACTCGTCGTTATTGTTTGTTAAAATTGCCTTAAAGTCATAATAAATGAATGAATAACGTAAAATCACCTCTATTAATTATCAACTGAACGGGGATTCGTTGTGGAATTTTATCCCCGAATGAGACATTAAATAATCAGCATCCATCGTCGGGGCATCCTGTACAATTTTTCCGCCAAAGTTCTGCCAATAATGAATAATAATAATAATAAATAAAGTTACTGAATAAACGATACTACTAAATTGTTCAATGCCGTCAATTGTAATTACTTCATTTACATTATTAATCAACAATTATTGTACTTGCACCGTCATGAGTGCCACATCAAACTCGTCGTTATTGTTTGTTAAAATTGCCTTAAAGTCATAATAAATGAATGAATAACGTAAAATCACCTCTATTAATTATCAACTGAACGGGGATTCGTTGTGGAATTTTATCCCCGAATGAGGCATTAAATAATCAGCATTTATCGTCGGGGCATCCCGTACATTTTTTCCGCCAAAGTCCTTCATGATTATAAAGATATTTGCGATAGGCGAAAACGTTGAATTTTCCGATATTTCTATCGAATTGCTCGAAACGCAAAAAAAGAAAAGTCCAAAAGTCATTTCCGATAAAATTTGCAATCCTCTTTATTCACGGATTATTCCTCGATAAGAAAAAGAATTTTATCACCCTTGATTATTCAGCTGATTATCCAGAGACTTTGCATAATCGAGACAAAAAAGATAATTCACATTCAAAATACTCATTCTTGATAAATATTGAAATTTTCAGCGAGATATCTCAGTCTCGAATAATCCACATTTTGTCTCTGTATATCACGTTTCAACGGATTTTTGAGTTTCTCTTCGCTCGACGAGGCTCAATTCGAGTTTCATTGCGAATAATTAAATTATACGAGCGGGTATAAAAATACATCGATTCTTTCGGACGAGAACGACTTTCGCCACGCTGCCTGTACTCTTCGTTGTGGAAGGTCAGAAACGACTGAAATTGACGGATAAGATATTTCTCGTACGAACTTTAATCATCCACAACGATATTTCAGTCTCTCGATCGAATGTCCAGTATTATACGTACTGCGGAGATTCGCGATCGTGAATAAAGCTACTACGAAAAAAGGCAATGTTTTTCGTCGCATGGATGGATCGTCGGATAGATTTTTGTCGATTTTTTTTACAAAAATTCTCGCATTTTGTTGGCTCAAAGTTTGAGGCGGTGAGAAAGGACTGAAATTGTCAGCCAAGATATTTTTCGTACGAATTTTAATCATCCACAACGATATTTCAGTCTCTCTCGTTCGAACGTCCACTATTACGTACTGCGGAGATTCGCGATCGTGAATAAAGCTACTACGAAAAAAGGCAATGTTTTTCGTCGCATGGATGGATCGTCGATTTTTTTACAAAAATTGTCGCATTTTGTTCGCTCAAAGTTTGAGGTGGTGAGAAACTTGTGAGCCAAGATGTTTCTCGTACGAATTTTAATCATCCACAACGATATTTCAGTCTCTCGGTCGAACGTCCAGTATCATACGTACTGCGGAAATTCGCGCTCGTGAATAAAGCTACTACGATAATAAGAAATCGTGTCATCAATCAATCAATCGTATCGAATTTTTACCACGCAATCAGCGAAAACCCTTTTATACCTTTAGATATGACATTTTTTCTTGAATCTTTTCTTTTTATGGTTTCAAACGTAATGAAAGTCAGCTGGCATTGACAATTATAAAAGTAGTAAAAAAAATGTGTAAAACCTTGACTGTCGGGGGATCGGAACTTTGATTATTTCGCCTCGCTATCGCGCGAAACGAAACACAATTATCAAAAACGAAACAATCGTGTCACGTTCGCTGGCTCTGTTAGAATTAACATCGCGAGATATTGAGTAATATTCCTCCGTTTTAACAGAAAAATTTCAGCAAAAAAATCCGTGGTCCAATATTTTTCGTCGCGACAAGCTTCTTTCGGAGAGCATCGCATAATTTCAAATTCCCGTGATATATTACATATATTTTTTTCATTTTTATTTCGTGGTTTCAAACGTAATGAAAGTCAGCTGCTGGCATTGGCAATTATAAAAGTAGTAAAAAAAATGTGTAAAACCTTGACTGTCGGGGGATCGGAACTTTGATTATTTCGCCTCGCTATCGCGCGAAACGAAACACAATTATCAAAAACGAAAAGTCGTGTCACGTTCGCTGGCTCTGTTAGAATTAACATCGCGAGATGTTGAGTAACATCTCGGCGTTTTAACAGAAAAATTTCAGCCAAAAAATCCGTGCCCCAATACTTTTCTTCGCGACTTATATTACATCGATTTTTTTCATTTTTTCGTGGTTTCAAACGTAATGAAAGGCATTGACATTTATAAGAGTAATTTAAAAAATATGCAAAACCTTGACTGTCGGGGGATCGGAACTTTGATTATTTCGCCTCGTTATCGCGCGAAACGAAACACAATTATCAAAAACGAAACAATCGTGTCACGTTCGCTGGCTCTGTTAGAATTAACATTGCGAGATGTTGAGTAACATCTCGGCGTTTTAACAGAAAAATTTCAGCAAAAAAATCCGTGGTCCAATATTTTTCGTCGCGACAAGCTTCTTTCGGAGAGCATCGCATAATTTCAAATTCCAGTGATATATTACATTTTTTTTTTTCATTTTTATTTTGTGGTTTCAAACGTAATGAAAGTCAGCTGCTGGCATTGGCAATTATAAAAGTAGTAAAAAAAATGTGTAAAACCTTGACTGTCGGGGGATCGGAACTTTGATTATTTCGCCTCGTTATCGCGCGAAACGAAACACAATTATCAAAAACGAAAAGTCGTGTCACGTTCGCTGGCTCTGTTAGAATTAACATCGCGAGATGTTGAGTAACATCTCGGCGTTTTAACAGAAAAATTTGACGAGATCGTCGAGTCACGTGGCGACGATGCTCCTCGACTCTCCGTCGCGCGTTTAGTATTTCGATAAGCCGGCGTCTCGACTCGTCATTGGCAAGGTCATTCAGCAAGGTTCGATCAGATACACGTGTGTTTCGTTTTTCATATCGAAAAGTCCTTGAATAAAAATGAACGATTCATCATTATCATTCGATTTAAATATCGCTGATGACTTTGAAACAATGATGGTATAACGCGATGATCGACGAACGAGGGTAACGTCGAGGGTCTCTCGCAGCTTCCCCGTGACATTGTGTGATCGCTTCGAAGCTTTTTATTTTTCCGGAAGTTTCCGGGCGAAATCGCGGAAGGAACGAAAATCAATTAAATCGATAATCATGAAAATGGCTTCTAAAATCTTATCATCATTGTGATCACCGAATGTTTTCCCTGTCCTTGAAATTGATGATTCAACGTGCATGAGTCAAGATTATGAAAAATCTGAATATCGTTCTCGGATTTTTTTCCATTATTCCATATTTTAATGAGAAATAATAATAGGGAAGCGGAGAGAGAGAATATTAAAATAGGCGTAAAAAAATGGAATATTGAATATTGAAAATTGCATAAAAAATGTTTTCATCGGGAAAAATGATTTTCCTTAAAAAATTACGGCTAAATTAACGTTTTTGACGTAAAATTGTGGATAGTTGTATACTCCGTTTTAACGTGCATGAGTCAAGAATATGAAAAATCTGAATATCGTTTTCGGATTTTTTACCATTAATCCTTCGTTTAATTATATCGATTTTAGTGAGGAATAATAATAGGGAAGCGGAGAGGGAAAATACGAAAATAGGCGCAAAAAAACTGAATATCGAGTCTTGAAAATTACATAAAAAACGTTTTCATCGGAAAAAATGATTTTCCTTCAAAAATGACGGCTAAATGATCTTTTTTGACGTAAAATTGTGGATACTTGTATACTCCGTTTTAACGTAATTTTTCGCGATGTATCTGCAATTACTTTTTTGTGTTTCTCTCGCTGCGAGTGTAATAAGAACGTTGCAGCCAAGTTTTCATCATTTTATTCGTTTTTCTGCCTTCTTCGTACCTTGCAATCAGGGATCCCGTGGTTCACGATGAACGCCAATCCCTTCTCGGAGAGAGCCCGCACGAGTTTCGAGGCGACCTGCTTAACCACTCCCTTTTGCGGGCAACGTTCGGTGCCTGAAATGGAGAAAGAAAAGAGAGTTTGAAGAAGGTCAACTCGGTCTCGTCGATCTTTCATCATCGACTGATTTCATGCCGCATTTTTTCGAATGAAAATTCGGCATTTTCGTTGTTCAAAA
This sequence comes from Heteropelma amictum, assembly GCA_959613375.1. Classification (NCBI taxonomy): domain Eukaryota; kingdom Metazoa; phylum Arthropoda; class Insecta; order Hymenoptera; family Ichneumonidae; genus Heteropelma; species Heteropelma amictum. The sequence goes on from OY390720.1 coordinate 35,977,597, forward strand.
AATTTCACGCGTTTCAAAAAATGAGCGTCTATCAACATTTTTATTGAAAAGAAATTTCCGCATCGAGAGATGCTATCGTTATTATCGAATAAAAATAGAATTCAAGTGCATTCCGTAATTGATTTTTTTCAATAATCTTGATGAATTTATACATTGATAAAAAAAAAGTGAGGTTCAATATTTTGTTTTCTGTTTAATTTTCTTCTTTTTCACGTGAACTTTCGAGCTCAGACTCGTGTACAAAATCCTATCGTATATTACAAGCTGTTGAATCGTATGTAAAAAAGCTGCTTCAACTCCGATGATGTACGACCGTTGTAATTCATGACTCTGCGCGTGAGACGGCCTGAGACCCCTTAAGCTTTTTGAATTACCGAGTTCGGAGAGTAGGACGGGAATAATGGCCATAAATTTTCAATACGACGCTGCCGAGTATTCGAAAAACACGATTTCGTCGAGGTGAGCGCTTATTTCCGTGAAAAACCATTCCGCGTTTTCTTCGGGCGTCATTTCTGTACGGCGCGATGACGCGAATTCAAAGTAAATACATAAAGGATGGGGAGAATTCGACGTTACGTCATTCATCGAGATTTTCGTCCCGATCGATTTTTTGCGATCCAAAAGTTGCCGGACGAAGGAAAGCTTCGCTTTTCAACATTCCCGATGCATTTGCGCGAGAGATAATGAAAAATGAAAAAAAAAAAAAAAAAATTTGCACTTTTTTTTTTTTTTCAAAAAACATAGTTTTTCATGATTTTTTTCGACGACGTTCGCAATTCCATCGGCAGTTGATTTTACGAAAGGACAATTTATAAAAAGCCAGTTGATGTTGAGACTGTGCGTGAGTTTTGACATGGAAACTGTAGGATTTTCAAAATAACTTGCAAAAGCGAGGGAAGATACCTTTTTTTTGAATGTCGGGGGTGAGGATCAATTCTCTTCTAAAAAAAGCTCACAAACGTTTCGAAACGATGTGACAACGGAGTGAGGCACAAAGTCGTCAACATCGCGTCCTACTTATGTTCATATACAGGGTGTCCCGAAACTCGATGTTGATAATTTAAAGCTGGATTGACGATGAAATTCCGAGGAGAAATGTATTAACGTACTTTTTTGTAAGACGAAAACCTCGTGAGTTATTAATCGTCAAAGTTGGGGCCAATCGGACGCGCGCCCTCCCTTCTCCGCCCGCTTCCTATTGGCCCAACTGTATTAGTCGATAACTCAACGGGGATTCGTCGGATCCAAAAGTGCTTGAAGACTTTTCGACTTGAAATTTCGTCGCCAAAGTTGCGGTTAATTATCAACATCCGGTTTTGAGACACCCTGTATGTCATAGTATCGCATGATGGAGGAAGGAAACAGAAACAAGAATAATGAACCAAATGTCACAAAATCGTGAGAGAAGAGAGACTTCAAGACGGAAGTGGCCCGAGCGAGCGAAATAAGGGCATTCGAAAGTAGCAATCTCCGTCTATTGAGAGTTCTTTTTCTGTCCAACGGAGCAATAACGTTTTTTTGCACTTTTTTTTTCAAAAAACATAGTTTTTCATGAGTTTTTCATGATTTTTTTCGACGACGTTCGCAATTCCATCTGCATTTAATTTTACAAAAGTGCAATTTATAAAAAGCCAACTGATGTTGAGACACCCTGTATGTCACAGTATCCCACGATGGAGGAGGGAAACAGAAATAAGAATAATGAAGCAGATATCACAAAATCGTGAGACAAGAGAGACGTCAAGAGGGAAGTGGCCCGAATGAGCGAAATAAGGGCATTCGAAATTGAGAGTTCTTTTTCTGTCCAACGGAGCAATAACGTTTTTTGGCACTTTTTTTTTCAAAAAACATAGTTTTTCATGAGTTTTTCATGATTTTTTTCGACGACGTTCGCAATTCCATCTGCATTTAATTTTACAAAAGTGCAACTTATAAAAAACCAGCTGATGTTGAGACACCCTGTATGTCACAGTGTCGCACGATAGAGGAGGGAAACAGAAATAAGAATAATGAAGCAGATATCACAAAATCGTGAGACAAGAGAGACTTCAAGAGGGAAGTGGCCCGAGCGAGCGAAATAAGGGCATTCGAAAGTAGCAATCTCCGTCTATTGAGAGTTCCTTTCCTGTCCAACGGAGCAATAACGCTCGCGTTATCACATTCTCGATGGTGTAACGACGAGGATATACTCATTGTGATCCGTTTGTTTCTTCCAACCATCAAATTTCACGGCCACGCTGAATGCTTTATGCATTAAACCCGGATAAAATATGCGCGAGTATACGACCTCCGTGAAAAGCGATCTTCCGACCTCGTCTGTATTTACGATCTCGGTTCCTTCGTTGAATCGTATACTTTAGATTAAAAAGACGTAAAAAGAGTGTACATACATACGGGAAACGGGGGACATGTTATGAAATATTGAGGTAAAAAAAAGATAGTCTTGATAAATATCACGCGTATCATCTCTTTAATCCTGCTTTAAAGATAAATCAACGTTCTGTGGTGTAATTTTATTCGACAACGTGCGAATTCACAAGGCTCGAGCTGTATAAACACATTTTTTTTAAATTAATCTCTCGACGAATTAAACAGCCTCAAAAGTAATCGGATAAATTGTAAATTTCGAGCATTGTATGCGTTTTCTCGTAAATATAACAATTGCGAGTTCGATCGATAAAAAAAATGAAAAACTGTCAATAATGTATTAACATTTTTTTGCGCAACGTATTATTCAAAAAAGGCCTATTTTCTCGTTGAAAAATATCATCCGGTGTAGCGTGCAGAGCAACGAGGAAGCGACACGAAACGGAAGTTTCTAATTTTTTCATGGTTCTTTTTTTTTTCAATGTTCGTCACGAATAAGTCAATGACGTTCCTTAATTATTTCCTCAGCTGTTTGTAGTATTGCGTATTCCGCGCGGATGTAACGTAAGCTTTTGTTTTATGTTAATCTTATCGGCGCGTTCTCCAACGGGGATAACGTTCGCGTTCGAGTTTGGCATACAAAACTTTAGCAAAAGTTTCAAGTCCGTAAGAACGTTGCCTTGCCGGGATATTCTCTGGGAATGTTGACGTTTCGCGTCAAGCTTTGTTATTCTTTTTTTGTGTACAGCCAGAGTTCAACTTTTCCCGGTTTTTCTCCCGAAAATATGATGACTCGTCGCCGATAAAAGCGGAGGAAGAGGAGAGAAAAACCGCCATCCCTCGTATATATTCGTTTCGTTTCGCCTCGAGTCGAGTGACTCACATTGACGTTATTGAAAGAGGATGAGACGTGCAGAGGTTTCCAATGTAATCAAAGAGTACCCACACTCGTACACTGCCGGAAGTTCATCGTGACTTTTCTCGAGCTCGAGACGATCGAGCGAAGCTCGTCTCCGCATCATCTCTATATCGTCTCATTCGCATATCATCTGGACCAAAAGCAGAAGCTGTGATGAATCTTTCGACTCTTGATGTGTATATACATGTACACATGTATGGGGCGTTCCACGCCAATTCTGAATATACATATACGACATCACGGTCGGTGTTTACCGACTCGGACAACTTTTTTTAAATATTTTTCAAAAATCTCTAACAATCTTCCTTCGAGTCAAAAAAATTCTGAAAATTCGATGAAATTTTTCAAAAAATCGTACCTAAGCTACCGATAACGAGGGGAATAGCTAGTGGCAAATTTGTTGAAGAGAAACGATTTTCGAAAATATACGAAAAACGGAAGGGCAAAATACCGACGAAATTTTTGAATTTTCGAGAAAGTTCTTATATAGCGTGATTTTTTTTTCGTACCAAAAAAACTGTCAAGAATTTTCACAGTAGAGCGACAATGTCGGTTTGTTTTTCGAATAGAAATTTCAATAATTAAAGGTGATAATTACGCGTTTTTTCGGGGCTTCTCGGGCCATAAATCGACGAAGCTAAAAGCGACGTCATTTATACAGACAGATATTATTCTCAACGTACAGGGTTCGCCTATAAGATCAACGTGAATAAAGTTCGTTGACGCAAAAGCCAAAGTTATATTTAGTCAACAGAACCGTAGGTTTTATTGTACAAGTACGTTCTCCGTTCCCCCACTTTCTCTCTTCTGCGCCTTTTTTTCACCCGACAAGCATCAAAGTCTCGATATTCACCGGATATAATAAAACTTTAAGCAGACTTTTACAATTTTATCGATTGTTCGGGAATTTTTCGAAAAATCTTCATTTTTCAGCAGAGCCTCCGAGTAGACTCGAATACAACCGTCACGTGTCATTTTATGCTAAATTTTTCCCAATTGACATATTATTACGAAAAATAAAAGAAAAAATTGCAGAAAAAAAAATAAACGCAAAGTTCGTCCGATAAATTTGGAAATATTATTTATCGCGACGTTGTTCGTGATTTTGAGGCGGAATCGAGAAGCCCGGACTGCACGCAGACTCCACGAAACAAAGGCCTCAAAGGCGTCTGTGAGAGCGCCCGAAAGAGGGAGACACAGAGCCAACCGGAAAGGCGACTCTTTCGCGCCGATATTGCTATCGCGATTCGCGTTTATTCGAAACGGCGGCTGACGCACGACGAGCGAGACCCGATTACCGACATGCGACTTTGAAAAACCGTGACGAAATGCGTTCGTCAAGAAAATTGCCACCAGACACGACAGTCTTTCAGAATTTTCATTTCTTCGCCACGCTGGACAGAGTCTCGAGTATATTTTCTTTTAAACTGTATCGTATGCGCGCTGATTACAGCGAAGTTTGCAAATTTTTTCAATTAATATCTGCAATATCGAAAAAAAAACATTCAATAAATAATTAAAAGACAAATTTCCTGGTAGTCAAAAATTCACCATTTTTCGCGAATTCCAGTTAAAAAATGTCAAAGTTTATAAACCGACTGATCGTTTCCAAGTTTTTTTCAAAAAAATCGCTCATTCATTTTTTTTAACGACTGTCTTCGAGCGGACGAATTGTAACGCCTTTTTTATGTTACACGGAAGCATAACTCCTCGTCTAACACAGAAAAAAAATGATTATTTTCGAAAGAATCTTGTGTTTTTTTTTTAACGAATTTAGAACGTTCCGCGATGGGTACTTGTAGCAGGCTCCGAGGCTTTGAAAATCCATCAATATTTTGAAATCTGTCTGTTAAAAGGACATATATTTTTTTTATTCGAGAAACGTCGCCCGATCACGTTTACAGGCGAGGTAAAATGCTTACGAAATTTCTCTCCGTCGTTTTCGGCATTTCACGTCTCCCCGAGTGCGATGTAACTCTACAATGATTTTCTATTTCGCAAGATAAATATGATTTATCCACTCTCTGTTACTGAATAACTGAGAAATCATATATTATTGCGGAGTCTGATAAATATAAATGTTGCAACGATAAAATGCGTCAATGAATTATCATTTATTTTTTACGATCAACACAAACGAATATCAGCACGAACGCATGATTTATCTCTTGGCTTATTTTATCTGTCAGACGCGACACACACACACACACACACACACACACACACACACACACACACACACACACACACACACACAAAGACACGAATACCGTGTCTACACACCTGACGAAAAAATAGCAGATGCAGCTGTAAAACCCACATTTTTCGTTAAACTCGAACTCGAATATCCAGCCGATCGTACTTTAATGAAAAACGACAAACGGCGAAAAAAATTCCTCGCGAAAAACTGATAAAACCGCGTCAATCCGGCGTTTCCCGTAAATTTATTTCGGATCGCTGCTCACCCAAGGATTCAAAACGTACAAACAATAAATGACAAATTTCTCACGGCTCAATGACATATATATTAATATTGATAAACGAAGGTGGAATTGATGTTCGAAATTACATTGAAAAAAAAACGATTTTTCACGTGGGCTTTGCACGAAAGAGTTCCGAGAATGTTTAAAATAATAAAGCCATAATAATAATAATAATAATAAAATAAAGTAAATATAAATAAAATAAAATACATCGGATTATTCGTTATCTCGTGACGCAAACGAATGCAAGTGTGTTTGTAAATTCACAGTGAAATTCGACTCGGAATAAAAACGAAATTTACGAATAGAGCTGAAAGATTCTTTTGATCGGTCGGAATCTGCTTCTTTTTAAGGCGATGTGTTACATCCGTAAATCGAAGCTTAGAAAAATTCTCCCGCAAAATCTATACATCGGATCGGTTTGAAATTTGTTGTGGTTATTTAGTGATATAGCGCGGAGGGACTGACGATTTTAGAATTTCGAAATTTTGAAAATTTCATCACTCTACAAACAAATTTTTTTTCGCAAATTTTCCAAATTGCGGAATCGTCAGGCCCTCCGTGTGGCGTCACTAAATACTCACAAAAAATTTCAAATCGATCCGATTTATAGATTTTGCCTGAGAATTTTTCTAAATTTCGATGGGGGAGGGGGTATCCCCCACGGCCTTAATTTATTTCATTATTTTCTTTTAATCGGACGGTGTATAATCCGTCGCGCGTTGTTTCGCGGTTTTCGAAGAAAACAACATTTGCCATTCACGTTTGTTCATCAATGCATCAGTGCACTGGACAATTAGTGTATCTTGCGAGTGTAGTAGTGCAGTATGAGTGTAATAAATGGGCGGGAGCGAGAGGCCACGACAGGTGTGGAAAAATGTGAGATCACGAGTTCCGTGCACGACACGTGATAATATCGTGAGTAACATAAAATCTCTAAACCGGCTGAAGTTCAAAGAATATAAATCCTCCTTTCCATTCTTTACGATTTTTTTATTTTTCCAATATTTACCTTTATCCTCGATAGAACGGCGATAAGTTTTTCCTCGAGTGATCATCAACCGTCGTGCGCTACAGAGAGCGTCAAATAAATACGAACAAAAATAATAAAATCCAAAAAAATAAAATAAAAAACGAGACAAAACGTTGGACGTTTTTTTCCGTTTTCAAAACGAACACAAATGTTCCTTTTCGTTTCCTTAATTTTTTAGTTAAAGAAAAGGTTTTTTTTTCATCGTCATTTCCGAGCAAACTCGTTTATTCGATTTTTACCGGCGAATATTTTGCTTTTTTCTTTTTTCCTCTTTTATTTTTTAATCTCAGAAGTGATTTTTCTTTTTATTCCGCGGACAAAATCATCCTCGCCGGAAGTGATATCGCTGCGGTGTTTTCATTCGAGTTGGAATAAATATTCGGTGCAAATCGACGATAACGAGATCGATTGAAAGTGCCACCAGTCCCGTTGGATACGAGACACGCGAGGAATATGATGTAACGTTACACCCAACGACTCACACGCGCTTTATACACGATCTATCGCAGCACAGTACCACCCAAGAGTACACAACACGCGATACATGTGCTTGAAAAGTTTAGGTGAAACGTGAACCGGTGAAAACTGGATTTTCAATGTTCACCATCGTCCGTACGTTGGGCGACAAACTCGCTGCAACGTGACTAATAAGCGTACAGCGGCATATTCGGGATATAGCGACAACAACAACGACGAAAACGAGAAAGTTTCTTTTGCGATCTTTAGAGGTGACAGACACCGCAAAGGCACGTGTTTCGCTCAAACTCCACGGATACTTTCGAGCTGTTCGCTTACTGTGACATTTTGCAATTCGCGCAGGCGTATCCGGAGACAATTCGCGCGACGGTAATAACAGCGTACAGCCGGCATGTGGGTTAAGGAGATATTTTGTAATCCCTCACCGACTAATGTACGTGCCAAAGATACCGGTGGGTAAATGGGAAAAAAACACAATCATATCGGACGTTTATAAATCTTTGCAGGAACCGTGCGAGAGAGAAAAGCAACGCTGAATCGAAGGATCGATCGTGGGTGTCTCAATGATGAGCTGTTTTTTGGGTTTTTGTCGACAGATCGTCGTCTCGCGACACTCGCTCGCAAATGTTACATCAATTTACCAGGCAATATCGCGTT